>OZ022264.1:256184568-256784568 GCA_963978885.1 Nemotelus pantherinus | reverse complement strand
TGCATCGGTCGGAAATCCGATTCAATGTACTTCTCGGGCACCAGGTCGTGCTGGGACCGGCAAGCAACAACAAGTGAAAATTTTTTGGTATCGTTTGAAAACTAATTACAAACTAACTTGTGTTTCCTGTGCCCCTTCAGCGAAGTATAATTTTCAGTAACTATGTTTTTTTCTCTCACTCGCCACTTTGCTTTCTCCTTCTCCACTCAATCAAAGAAGAAAAGTCGAAAATTGGATTTTACCGGTTCGCTTGTTTCTGGGTTTTTTTGGTTTCTGGACGGATGACGATCATTCTTCTCTGTTCAAATGACCGACCAGACGACGATGACAGCGGCGTCGGCGACCAAAGCTTGACGACCCCGGCAGATTCATTTCAATGAAATGCGACATAATTGCAGCTCTATGCTTAACTGGTATGAAAAAAATCGAATTACGGAAAAAACAGCGGATTGAAAAGAGAAGAAAATTTCCGGTCGGTCCTCCGAAACGATGTCGAGTTTCTGGTCAAATGGTTTAAGGAGGGAGTAGTGAGCAGTGGCGCAAAAAAAACGCACTTGAATACCAAAAACCCCGGCCTATTCTGACAGCTACGATGAACATTTTGAAAATCAGATCTGGTTTGGAGAAGCCTGATAGAGCGCAGTCGTCGCCGCCGCCTTGGTGAGCATTTTGAAAACCATCTGAAGCATGAAATCAGGGTTTGCGCGGAGGTTTTGAGCGTTGGATTTTTCGTTGTCGCTTCTTTGGCGAAGTTATCAAATTTCGAAAAGATGATCACGATATTATGCGGGTGGAATGTACGCTGTGCACGGTCTGTTGCCAGTGACAACACGTCACGATTTACCTGACGACTGACGAAGAAAATGAGAAACCCAACCTAAATCGTTTGAAATTTTCCATGAAAGAGATCATTTTTTTTTAGTCAACAGGGAAGGCAAGATATTATTTTTGGGAGAACGCTTACATATTTCGTTTTTTTTGTCCAGATACTTCTTCTTTCATTCTTCTCGTCTGCTTTTTGTTTATGAGACAAACTCGAATGCAAGGATTTACCAAAGAACGGAGAAAACGAAAACTCTAACTGTGTTAGCAACGTGTAATTTAATCCTAAGGCGTGTTGTGTATAGCAAAAAAAGGTCGAATATCTTTCGGTATGGGGTAGTGTAAAAAGCTACATCCGTACCATATGCAGACAGGTTCAATATTTGATTAGGCCGTGAAAATCTAGCGATCGTAATTAGGTTGATTGATAGCTCATCAACCTAATCAAAAACTGGATATTTAGCTATCAAGGAAAGTCCTTGGAATGCTGTTGAAAGAAATCGAATCAACTAGATTCAAACTATCACTGCATTCTACGCTCTAAACGGGTCATTACTCTCAGCCTTGAAATTGCCTGTCATGATGATGAGATTTGACCACGACTGGGACTTAAACTCAAAAAATGACGATAGTGGTGATGATGGGTTTGGTGATTGTGGTGCAGCGATCGATGCGATGGCGGCGACTATACCGTGACACGATAAACGCAATATAATTTCTTTGAGACCGGTGATAAATCTTGTAACCGGAGGGTAGAATCGAAATGATGATCACATTCGAAGTTATTACGGTGCAATTGTACTCATCGTTCTAATGATCATCGAGGCCTGAACTCTTTTACGAAATCAACTCGTGAAAAGCAGGCAAAACAACACCTAAACCATCCCATCTCAGAAAAAAAAATTACAACCATCAACTCTAAGAGCTAGACCTTGAACCTGACACTCCACAAGAGACACCATCACCACAATCGTTACAGTCAGCGATATTTTATTTTTTTTCCTCCATCTTAATAATGAACCGATGTGTATCGATAATCGAACAGCGATACGACTCAGATAATTCAAAATTCAATCAGCACGAAGAAGAAGAAGGGGGTGATGGACGATGAATGATTAATATGATGATTTCGCAATGTTCGCTATTATTAACTGTCAGCCATTTTTCTTGGACGTTTATTTTTTTGGTTCGTCAGGTTGCCTGGTTCCTCCACGTCCGAGTGCGAATGATTGAAGTGTGGCTTAAAGTGTGGTTACTAATTTCTTGGGCCGGCCACAGCAGATTGTGACATGATCGTCGGTGTACTAGCCTGAAGCAGGTTAGATCGATCAATGTGTCGATAGCATTTTGAGACGATGGCTGGTGTCTGACGATAATAATGGGTGTTTGGATTGAATATGATGGTTAATTGCAGAGGCAGAACGGGTTTTTTTGATTTGATCGAGATAAAACTATACGATGATCTTTATTGGTTGTAGAAGATTTCGCATCGAGAGCTGAGCTTCATTTTGTCTCGAGCTTAATTAGCGAATTGTGCTATTTTGTGCTGCTATAAAATTTGTTTAGGTGCTAATTGACTTTGATATTTAGCGTCAGATTATAATTGATCATGAACTTTACTTTTCACTTAAGGATTTTTGTTGCGAGGTTCGAATTAGCTCTGATCGCTAATACGCCACCTTGTGGTACCAATCTCCAGCCTGTGAAATCGAGTCCCACTGAAAGTTCTCAGTTGGATTTTTTAAATCTTGTATTTAAGATTTCATCCCTAATTACCGTCCCATATCCCTTTTGCCATGCTTTAGTAAGCTCCTCGAAAGAGTAGTTTACAACAGAGTGTACCCGTTTATTCAGCCCTTGCTGGCCAGTGAACAGCATGGATTAGTTAAAGGTAAGTCAACGGTTACAAACTTATTGTCTTTTACAAACACCGTTGCTTCCGCAATCGACAAGCAAAAGCAAGTAGATGTTTTATATACAGACTTTGCCAAGGCTTTCGATTCTGTGAACCATGCTATTCTTCGGTCTAAGTTAGCAGGGTTTGGTCTCTCTGGTGTTCTCTTTTCTTGGTTCTCCTCCTACATTTGTGATCGCTCTTGTGTTGTGATTGTCAACTCTTGCTCTTCTATCTCTGAAGTTCCGCAAGGATCTATTCTTGGTCCTTTATTGTTCCTTATGTTTGCTAATGATCTTCCTTCCCTCTTTAGCTCACCCTGTCTTTTGTACGCTGATGATCTCAAAATTTTCAGAGTGATAGAATCCGCTAGTGACTGTTCGTTATTACAGAAAGATTTGGGTACCTTGGCTACCTGGTGCGCAGCGAATTCTCTCACTTTGAATGTTTCGAAATGTCATCAAATGTCTTTCACCCACAAAACATCCCCACTTCTCTTCTCCTACTCTGTCCTCGGCTCCCCCCTCAATGTTGTGACTAGCTTCAAGGACCTTGGCGTGATTTTCGATTCCAAGCTGAAGTTTGATTTACATATTTTACACGTCACTGCCAAGGCTTCTCGTTTGTCCGGCTTCATCATTAGATCCTCTAAACGTTTTGTTAATCTTTCCACTCCTCTATATCTGTTTTTTTCCTTCGTTCGTAGTGTTCTTGAATACTGTAGCCAAATTTGGTGTCCACATTATGCATACTTGATTGCTGCGGTTGAATCCGTGCAACGCAGATTCACCCGCTCATTGTTCATTAAGTTCAATATTCCGTATTGCGATTACAGTATGCGCCTCTCCATCCTTCAAATTCCTTCCCTTGAGTCACGTAGAGTGCTCCTCGGCGTGTGACTCCTCTTTAAACTTTTCCACGGCTGTATATTGGTGGACCCTAGCATTCACCTTTCTGTTAGAGATTCGGGCCGTCTTAATAGAACAGTTTTCAAATTTAATGTTCCATTTGCCCGTACCGACACCTATTTCTTTTCTCCCCTTTTGCGTTTGCCTCGTCAGCATAATAATCTTAACCTTGGTCCTCTGCCTCGATCGTTAGCTATGTTTAAAAATATTCTAAAAAATAACGTTCTTTCAGGCACGTGAAATATGTCATGATTTAGTTTTTTGTTGTATCTTATTTTTTCGGTTGATTTTCCTTTGATTACTTTTCCTTTCTGAATTTCATTTGATTTTAATTATTATTTTTTTTTTTTTTAATTTAATTTTTCTCTTTTTAACTCTCCTATTATTGTGCCTTTTTTCTTTTTATGTATATATATATATATATATATTTTTTTTTTGTTTTCTCTATTTTTGTTATGTCTAAGCTATAATTGGATTTGTTCTGTTGATTTGGACATTAATAAATAAATAAATAACTAGGCATCAGACCAGCTCCTCCATTAATTGTTACATAAAAAAGTGTTGCTGGTAACTGTGGTGTGGTGCTGGTATCACTGGTATAAAACCAGTGTTCTACAAATGAAAAAAAGAGTGTAATTTGATTGTTTGGAATGGATAATAAGATTAGCTTCTCGCATGTGCTCCCTACTGCCTCGACTAACCAATAGCTCAAAAACGTAATACCCCGAGCTTTAGCACTATCTCTAAAAAAATCAGTACACCTTCTAAAAAAACTTCCCAGAAACTAGGTTTTCAGGCTACTAAATCAATTCCAACACGACTAATTGTCACAAATTTACTTTTGATTACACGAAATTCGAAGCATTTTTCTTTCGATTCAATCGATCAACAAACTACTCAATCCATCGACCAAGTGAATAGCGGAATTAGACTTTCTCGTAACACCCGCAGTTTTTACAGCCCGCGGAAAAATCGAAATTAGAAAAACTAATTTGGATTTCTTTCTTCTTGTATATGGCAGTGTGACATAATTGACGACCCTAAAAATAACTTCATTAAAAAAAATCTCTTTCCACGACATCGTTCTTGACTGACTTGGGCGGCTCATTCCTTGAATTCCAAAATCTAATGAATAAAAAATTTTCGCCTACAATTTAGGCCAGCTTTTCGTCTCATTACGGTTCGTGTTTTTTTTTTGTTTTTCACTCATTCACTCACTCGGTTTTCGATTTGCCGCACGAATGAAAACAAAAGACCAATTTCCATTAAATGCGACCCAAATTATAAACATCCGTCGTTGTAGTCATTGCTTGCGAGTTAATTTTTTTGGTTTGGTGAAACCTCTCTCTCGCTCAGTTAGAAGCAAAAAGAAAAAAACATCTAAAACAGTTCGAGTTCCGTATCGAACAATGAATATGACTTAATTAAAAAAAAACGCACCACAATCGAAGTGTGAAGATCCGCCGAACTTGGAAAATGCAGTGTAGTCGGTTGGAAAGAAGCACTCCCTATATCGAAATAATGATTCGAAAGGTTTTTAGTTGGTTTGGATTAGTTACCGTCATGGTGTCATAGGCCTTGGGTAGTCAAGTGTTCCGTTTGGTGGGTTTGGCTTGAGGTTAGTTTGAAATAGTGTTCAATTTTCAAATGCAGATAACAGATGTCAATCTGTGAAAATTTTTGACTATTGTTGTACTGATTACCCTCTAATATGAAAAACTTCATCATTGTACCACGTACAACCACTGGCTGGCATTTCAAATTCGAAAATAAGTTTTAAATATGTGATGGCTCTATAATAGGAAATAATTTACCATAATACAAGGCTTGTCTTGCAAGGAGAAGATTGCTTAAGAGCTAAGCCGTTAGTACTTATCGAAAAAGTACTCGTTTCTAATCAGAAGGGTAAGCGCTACTTACTATAACATATTCACTGCATATTTGGGAGCTATATAAGTAGCTTTTTATAGAATTTAGGAAATTTCTTTCGAATATACCGTAAGCCCGATACAATTTGAATTGAGTTAAAAAATTGGTAGTAAAACTACGTTAAAATTATTCGAAAAAATACCTGTTTCTGTTCACTGAAAATCCTTATTTTAAAGAAGCATTAAATTTATACGCATATCGGAACAGGAATTCCTTGTGTCCTTTTCTACAAACACTACAAAACTGGTCAAATTATTAATACGTGTATTATGAGCAAAGGCAAATTAATTAAGCACCAAGTGATGATGGCAATCTAAACCTCCTCCAAAAATTTGAATTTAACTGTCGCCTAAAAATACGATAATTTTTTGAAAAAGATAAAAGTCAATTGAGGACAGAGGGAGACGATTAGAAACAAGAAGAAGTAACACCTGCTCTAAAAGTTCTCGTTTACCACATTTATAGAACGATTGATACAGCTCGTAACGTATACTGGTGCTTGGCATGTGGGGTCTCTGGTTCGAATCCAGGTACGGACGAGGACCATGTACCAAGCTTTGAGATAACTTAATTCTGATCAAGTATCTGAGGCAAAATAAGACATGAGACTAGTCATTTAATACTCATAATTATAAAATGGAGTTTCTACTGCTTCCACTCCCCAAGTCCTCAAAGTGGCTGTAGCGTGACATATTTGCTAAAGCTCTTGGTAAACACAATGTTCGAAAGATTTGGAATTCATAAAATCCATAATTTGCGCCAGGAATTGTGAGCTATCTTAAATTGGCATCTAGTTACTCTACTAGTCTTCAACATTACAGAGATTTTTAATCCATCTAATATGGTTTCTGCACTGAAAAGTCTGCCGGAATTTTATCGGACGTCACTCTTCAGCAAAGGTTAAAATCTTTTTACTTCTCTACGTATATATCCCAAACAATTGCTTTCTGACGATGAAAAAGAAACTCTTCACTTAATATTGGTCATCGTTTTTTAACAACTGTAAAAACACTAACTGGGGTCACTCCGAGTTATCTTCTGTATAACTCAAAGAGGGTTGATAGTCAAAGGCGTCTTAAAATGTGACTTTGCAGTATATGCGAACAATATTTAATCTTCTTTGCATAAACCTACTACAATAATGAACTATCTCACAATTATTACACCAGTTTAAGAACTAAAGTTAAAACGACTAAACGCAGTGACTACGGTGGTCACCATCATTACTTGACCATGTTACGGTGCCCCAAACTGAATAATCATCCCATCGTTTCCGGAAATTTTTCTGGCGAGCATCGTCCGTAACTCATTGAAAATTTTAGTAAGGTTTCATGTAAATATCGTACTTTTTGTTTTTTTTACCTAACACAATTTTCGCGTGGCAACATCAAATGCCTTCACACCCTGATTTTTTTTCATGAATCAACACTGAGAAAAAGTAAATCGCCAAAGACCACTTCTGTTTTATAGAAAAATTTATTGGAGTATAAGCTATATTCCTTATGCTATATATTATCGCTTATAAAGCCATGCATATATGATTTAAAAACAAAGATTTTCCTGCTGCCCGAACTAGAATTCAAACCAAGGACCCAACGGTCTAACAGCTAGTTTACTGCCCATTAGGATACAGACCCAATTGCGCACCTTATGTAGTATAGCCTCATATAATAAACATTACAGTTTGTAGCAAGTTGTGAAATTTGGAAAACCTTGGCAAAACATCTCAACTGAACCGAAGTCCAGTAAAGAGCCTACAAAGAGGGTTGGATGGCTACAATCATCAACAATGGCAACACATCACAAAAAAGTAATTGTGTCTGGAGGAGTGTGCCTTAGAAATGGCCGTGAAGGCTTCTCATCGGCATATGCGGAGCACCTTTCTATACGATCCCGATGGATTCTAGAGTGCAGCTTTGCTAGCTCTCCGATGCTGGGGTGGGCGGAGAAAATATTGGCCGGATATACTCCAAAAAAACCGGTCGTTACGTATAATTAAAATAGAAGACAGGAAAATAAAAAGAAATAAAAGCAAAATTGAGGTTGTCCGCATCCGCTCAAATCTACACTTGAATGGAAGCTGGGAACGCAAATAACAAGTTTGTTATTTGTCGCGGGCCTAACAATTCCCCTAAGCTTGGCCAAACTGCTGGGACGTGGTGGTAGGAACACACCAACTCCACGTAATCCGACAAACTGTGCGAACCAAATTCGAAAAAATTGTCAGATTCAGAACAAAAACAAAGCGAAACGGTGGTGCAGCTTCCCCATAAAGAGGGCCAGAGTTCTTTCTGGTGACTTGAACTGGAAGGGGCGGTAAACGACTAAACCCAGTATTCCAGAGTCAGCCTTTAAATTGCAAAACCAGGGCCACCAAACAGGCAAACAAAACGGAAGCTACGACCAGTGGTCTACTAAGAGGAATTCAAGCTAAAAAGGTGTATTGCGACTAGAAAGCGAGAGAGAGAAAGAGAGAGCTGTAAGTAAACGTGTCCCATTGAGAGCAAACTGCTCTATTGAACAGCAAAATTAAGAGTCATAAGGGAGGCGATTCAGGGATATGATAGTGAGAGTGGAATGAGTGGATGACGATAAGTCGTGGGAGTTATGAGTAAATGCTCATGAACTTATTTTCCCACATGGGTAGGTTATCCAAAATAAGGTTTGGAACCCACGTTGTGCGCCATTGGGAGCAAATTGTATAAATTAGGAGTCTTAACAGAACATCTCAACTGAACCGAATTTCAGTATAGAGCCTGCTAAGAGGATTACTCAGTACAACCGCGTCAACAGAAAACCATTTGACACAAAATGGCGTGGGACGTACCGAGACGAACCTATATACAAAGCGACCGTCTGCGGCAAAGACCCTCTAGAAACTGAACGAGTCGAGTCTCCTCCACCAGACTCGTGCGTGTTGTAAAGTGGTGAAGTTGAGAACATTTAAATTTGGTAAAGCAAATACGGAACCAGCAATTTTCGTAAAAAAAAAAGAATATTAGCTGTCTCCTCCAAAGTACTTTTGTAAGAGTTCCTGTAAAATAAAGTAATCCCACGACAACATTAGTGCGAGTCTATGGGTTGAACCTGGTAGAGAGCTTCATTACAAGTTTGCAATCAATGTGAATGCAAGTGTGGAATGATCAGTTCCACAACTCGCTTTACCACTGAATTATTCAGAGCTAGGTGAACTCGAAGCTTGATGCGCGGTCTCTGGTCAAACCATGAACCCCACACCCAAAAAGCCAGTCCTCTACCTACTAGGCTACTTAAGTTTCCTTGTAATTACTTCAAAATCTAACCAATTTGGCTATATTTTATGGTATGGATTTTTTCGGACCATGCTTTAGTTCCTTTAGTTATAAATCTTTAAAAAAAAATTTATTTTATAAATGAAAAAAATTACATTTCATGCTATTTCAAGTTTTGAACAACGAATGAAGTAACAAGAGCGTTACTATAATGGTCAAGTTTTCAAAATAAGGCTGCACAACTTTGGTTAGTGAATCAAAAATGATTTTATGTTCAATGAAAATTATGTCTCGTTTTCTTTAGTTAAAACGTGGCATTCAATCAACCCAAAATTTCACGGTAGTATTTCTCAGTGAACAAGGGGCTAAGTTTTCGATCGTCGCTTCACCCAAGTTATAAGGTCAGAAAGGTTTTGAGAGCTACGGCCAAGTACCGTCACCATAATTAAATCGGAATTGCTTCGTGTTTAGATAAATTCACTCTAAAAATTTCGTCTGAAACCGATGAATACATCGTTCAGCTATAGGGGTGGACTTATTTTCGCACAAAATTGAAAATTTGCAAAAATCAAACGTATTTCACTTATGCTAATTGCAGGGCGATTATAATTTAAAAATTTATCGGTAGTATCTGTAAGTAGTTAGTTCAAAAATGACCGAAATCAATGTAGCTGGCAACCCTATCCAAATTTTTCAACCAAAAATCTGCCAAATTTGGCTTACCTTAAAAGCAACCACCTGTCTGAATTTCGCTTAAATTTTATGAGTGCATCGCAAGTAATAGAGAAGAATGTGTTCTCTGATCGATCATGTTGCAATATGATATCAGCACCATATTTTTAAAAAATTTTTTTTCTACTCATCCTGGTCCTTCTTCAGTACCGCCTGCGGATTTCAGTTTGACCTAACGATTTCGGCCGTGAGTTCTCGTAAACACAAATTTCGAGTGTTCAAAATATAGATAAAGGGTTACCTTTCTTGTTGGTTGAAAAATTTTCATAATTTTAAACTGAAAGGGTTGATAAACCATATGATTGTATGATTCAATTTTCAAAATTTCTAAAACATCAACCCCAACCTTAAATTCGAATAATTTTTTTTTTTTGAAAATTAGTAATAACTTAACCAAAGCTATAGAGCTCTGTAATATTGCTGAGAAGTCGAGCAAAGACCATTAAACTATTGAATCTTGAGAACTTAGTAGGATATTGTTTAGGGATATACCTACGCCAGCAAATAATGTCCCTGAAAGAAATTGGCCATTCATGCCTAAACCGGTATGAGGTCTCTCGATTATAATACCAACAGAAGACACTGAGGAAACAATTCCCTATATGCGATCTGGCAGCGCCATCAAACCTCGATTTAAAGCCGATACTTTTAAGCGAGTGCATTCACATTAAGGAATGAAAAAAGAAAATTGATACCTTGACTTGACGTTTCAATAGATATAAGATTCTGGTGATAATGAGGAAGTGAAGTATCTTTTTATGGTAGAAAATATCAAAATCATTGATTTCGAGATTTTTAATGATAATCACAGATAATTACATGTTTTCGAAATAATTCTAAAAAAATTCAACTTACGCTCGGTATTACCCAAGCCAATTATCGTACCTAACCCGAGTAAAAATAAATTTAATTTTCCATCTCCAAACCGAAGGTTAATTTTCCGAGAAAATTCGAAATTATTTAATCATTATTTCACCAGTCGTCATCATTCACTTCGCCCACCAATTACATGTTATTCTGATTGACGACGATTGCTCGTTCGGTGGTACCATCTATTTCCTCGTACCATCATTATTCCGGGGTGAATAGAGCTCGCTAGCTGGCAACAGAGCATGAGCAGCAACAGAATTTCATGTTATTTTTCGTCAATTTTTCGACAAGTTCATTGTACACGAACCTAGGTAAGATCATCATTTCGAACGCAACGATGTCTCTTCTCTCCTCCCTGTAACCCCGCCCGGGCACACCCTTGCTGCTATTTTCTGTCAAACATGTAAAATCTTGTATCGAGTGCGCTGCCATGTCAATGGACTATACGCTTATTTTTTTGCGCGACCTTTCCGCCCCAAAAACTGAACTTACCACCACCACCGATCGGAATTCGTAATTTGACAATGCCGGTGCTAGTGCTGTTGTTGTTATTGTTCGGTGATGATGATGAAAATGAAGATGACTGACTCTAACTACTATTTGCGTGTGCACCTATGCCGATATTAATGAGAACTAGTGGGCGCCGCGACCACATGTACGAAATTTTATAATTTTTTTTTCCGGAATCTGGAAAGTCATTGTACGTAACATATAGGTAAATGAACCTGTGCGATTGTCATTTGTTTTGTGCGGTACAAAGTCAATGCCGAAGAGTGTGTTTCGTGATGATCGCAATGACATGCTTTTCGGTGGCGGTTTTTTTTTAGTTTGCGTCATGCCTCCGAATCTAGAATGTAAGTTTTTACGCATAGTTTTTGGCTGTGCAAGCTTTCATGTTCAGATAGATAGTTAACCCTTGCCTGGTAAATGAGATACGGGCTACGCAATGCGATCTTCGGTTATTACTATTTCAAGTAAATTCATTTCAGACGAGCTTTGGGGATGCAGTGGTATCTGCTGAAATTATCTCTAAACAAGTACTAACATGTAATCGTTTGATTAGAGTACGCAGTATAGACTCGCATTGGAACTGCGAAATAAAACAGCATTTGGATAATTTGTTGATAGCAATGAAGTACTCACAGCATCCATCCAACACAACAGGGTTAGTTGATTTCAAATTTTATGATAATTAAGTACCGCTGACCCGATGATGTCAACGTAATCGTGTGATGGTTTCGGCCGTATAATGGGAATTGTCGGTGCTTTCAAAGCGACATTGTGATAGCAAGCGTAATTCGCTGGCCACAGAAATGACTTTAAATTTTCGACAGTAGTTTCATGATTATATGTATGCTCTGCGCTAATTTGCGCAAAACAAAACAGAATCGCAATAATAGAATCCGAACATGGACCGTAATCAAGAAGAAGAAACTTACATCGTCAAATGTCGGTGAATTAATTTGCTCAATTTAAGGAGCGATTAGTTGAAACAACTCTGGGGAAAAAAACATTCGATGTTACAATGACCCGTTAATTTCACATGTGATTATAGTTCGAACGGGAGCCAGCAAACTGCAACGGGCGCACAACGTCGTATAAAATAAACTCCAATATCACACTATAAACGCCCGATATCATCAAGAACTTGCAAGTCCGTGTGTTACCTGTCCCGCCCGCATGATTGACAACAATTCCGCAGCTATTTAGTTCAACTAGTTGACCAGTTGATTGATAGCTTAATGTTATTTTAATCGCTGACCAATCATGTTGACTGCGTCTTCAACGAGCGGGGGCCGGATGGGAACTTAACGCAAGCTTTACTAGGGTGGTATTGCGTTTGCATTGACGAGACTCCGTCGGATAGAAAATGCTCTAATTTTCCGTGCGACATCAGGCTGGCGTGCATTGTTAGCAAAATGTCAACTTTGTTGCAGCATTAGCCCCGATGTCGAACCGAAGCCCTTCCGCAAAACTTACGACGCCCTATTACGAGATCCTACCCCGACGAAATTATTCGAAAGAATTAAGTAGGTAATTCTCAGTACTAACACGGCTAGACGGCCCTGTAAGTATTGATTGCCAGATTCAGTGTAAGCAGATACAGACAAATTTGTTCCGTGGAAAATCATACAAATTGCAAGATACAACTTCTTAATTGTTTCCTAATTCGGGCCGTCAGCGCCAACATACAGTAGCTACACGGCATTAAGGGGACATAGCACCTTCAAATTGAAAAATTTTTTTTTTCAGTGATTACATTTTCATTGAATAAAAAGATATGTCTCAATGAAACTTTGTCCACATACATTATTTGCTTCATACTATAAAAAATAATTTAAAAAAAATTTTTTTTGTGGCCCACTGTTTGCTGCAATTTATTTTTAATTTTTTTTTTAATTTTTTATTTTTTTATATATTTTAAAACACCAAAAAATCATGTTGTGCACGATAACTGCCCTCAGGAAAAGTCAGGAAAAGAAAAAACAAAGGGGTTTGAATCAGCATCAAAGCGTCCTTAGAATGAACTAAGAGAGAAAAATTTGTTCGGAAAATAACAAAATGGCGGCGTTTTTTTTTCGAAAATCGAGGTTTTTTCCCCCAAAAATCGGTCATAACTAAAAAAATTTAATGCCGATTTTTTCATCAGTAGTTCATTCTGAGCATTAGCATGTGTTAAAATTTCAGAATCATTGGATAAATACTTTTTTTTAAATCATGCACGCCAACTTGAAAAATCTTATTTCGAGAAAATCGCGTTATATAACATATATGTATGTACAGTTGGAGACTAAACTCTCCATACACCTTCAAAATTTCATAAATTTAGTAGAAAATGCGAATATTTATGAGAATTTTATATGCAACTTTACGGCAAATGTATTTTTATTAACCCTCCGAGTACTCCGAGTATTTTTTCGATCATGGAGAACACTTGGGGTCAAATTGACCCCAAGCACTTTTGAACGTCTATAGAATCGCCGCCACTGAAGATTTTAATTTGAAAAAATTTGTAGGTATAGTTTGAGACATTTTCTAGTAGTTCTTATGCATAAGACGTGCCTTAAATGTCCTTAACATACCTGAAAAAAACACAGTTTTGCTGAAAATCAGGTTTTTTACTAAAAAAAATCGTTATTTTTTTTAATTTTCATAATTTTTGGCTAAAAATTTAGACAGATACTCTCATGATATGACAAAATCATAAAAAAATTAGATGTATATTGGACCTTAAAAAAAAGTATTTATTTTGCATATTTACGGTGGCGATTTTGAAGGTTTTTTATATTTGCATATTTAAAAAAAAAATAATAAATTTGTTGATTTTTAATATTTTGAGCTTAAAATTTATATGGTTAGAATAATACAAAAATCATCCCTACATAAAGGGTTGCAAAAAAGATATTCGTTACGCATATTGGTAGTAGTAATTTTGAGGGCATGAAAAATAATGAACTTTTTCATTTTTGAATAGAAAAAACTATTTTTTATTCATTAAAATATATAAAAATATTGACAAAATAAAGAAGAAATTGAAAAATTATTCATATCCAACACAATCATTACATAAAAAATGCCCGATGCTAGTCGCACATCGGTCGATCGCAAGATGCGCACACATCTTTTGTTTTGTGGTCCTGTTTTCGAGAGCACAATAAACATCTTGCTCTTTTATTGAGCTTTGGACGTTCTGAAGGAACATTTGGGATATTTATTCCTAAAATATTCTCGATCCCTTCTACACGTAGAATGGTATTATTTAATTTTTCTCGTAAATATGGCTCGACGAGGTGAGCCACAACTTCTTTCAAGGCAGCAATGGCAGATTTATTTTTGGTAGCGTCTATCGGTAGACCGATAGACACTGAAGAAGAAGAGGGCAGATTACCCTCGAAATATCGATATTTGTCACAAAAACTAAATATATCTAGCTTCGAAAGGAAAAATTGGTTTTTTAAAAACAGTTTTTACAAGCTGGAAAAAATTGGTACATATTAAAAACAATAATTTTTTGGCTATTTTAAATTAATCTATCGATTTATAAAGTAAATATTGAATTTTACCTCAAAATTGACGTCGAGTACACATGGGGTCTATTTGACCCCTTGATCTGCTTCAAAGGCTTCTCAACGACGACTGACGACATGGGACTGTATGAAAACGGTTTAAACTAAAAGTCAAGGCACAGAAATACACTAAGGAACCTACAGTACTCCCCTTTTCCCGCAGGCCTAAGCGCTGCGATTGGTCAAAAAGGTGTCTGGGGTCAATTTGACCCCCTGTGTTCTCGGAGGGTTAAAAAAAATTAAAAAAAAATTACATTAATTAACTTATAATTATGAAAAAAAAAAAAAAAACTGCAGTAGGGACAAAAGTTTTCATACGTTATGTAATTGAACTGAAAATTCCACATTATTTAATATAATTTTAGCTGTGTTTAATGAGCTGCTCTAGGTTGAGCTAGGTTGAGATATCTCATCGAAATGTGTTTAACGAGCAATTCGGCTGCTCTAACTTGCCCGAAGTTTCTCTGATTTGTGTTTCATGAGTCTGCTCTTAGTTGAACTAGAGCACTTTAGAACACGATTTTTACTCTCCTTTTTTGGGAGAGCAAGTTCGAGCAAGCAACCAGCTGTTTTCCAACTGTCACGGAACCGACTTTCGACAAAAAATTGTTACTGAAGTGCAGTTTTTTGTTAGTGAATTGACAGGTTGACCTTCTGACAAGTAACGAATTTTGAGAATTGCCTCTCAGCTGCTCTCACTTGCTCGACTTTTTTCTGCCTCTCAATTGCTCTGGTTTGCTCGACTTTTTTTGACAGCCGCACTACTATAACTTGCCTTGAGATGCTCTGCCTTTTTTTCGTGCTCATTAAACACAGCTTTTATATTTCAATATTTTGTTGGGCCACCGTTGGCATTAATAACAGCCTACAACCGTCGGGGCATTGAATCCGGAGTTATTTCTCCCCAGGCTTGTTGAAGCGCAGTTTTGAGTGATTCCTTGCTGCTGGTGTGAATTTTCGAGATTTTTCTTTTCATAAGTTCCCAAATATGTTCAATGGGGTTTGAGTCTGGCGACTGAGGAGGAGAATACAGCTGCCTTGGTGCATAATAAAGCAACCAGTTCTTTACAAAGCGTGCAGTATGTTTGGGATCGCTGTCCTGTTGGAATATCCAATGCCGGCCAAGACCCAAATTGTCCACGGAAGGTTGCAAATTTTCTTCTAACAGTCTTTGATAATAGTATTGGTCCATAATACCCTCTATAAAGACCAATCTGCCAATCCCACCAGCTGCAATTCCACCCCACACTATCACATTGCCACCGCCGTGTTTTACTTTTGGTATCAAATTCTTCAGTTGTAATGCTGTTCCCTTTTTTCGCCAGATTCCTTCTTTGCCATCATTACCGAACAAGTTGAACAAGTTAGATTCTTCGGATGGTTTTAGGATGAACACACTTATTCGAAGTATTAGCGACATGTTCCGCCAGTTGCCGACCGGTGATCCTTGGGTTTTTGGTCGACCTCTTTTGAGATCATGCTGATATCGCGCCTGGAAAATTTCTTTGGTCGTCCATTTCTTGGCCTATTTTCCACTGATCCTGTGTTTTTATGCTTTTGAACAATGTATTGGACAGTGGCATGGGACAAATTAAACAAAACTCCAATTGCGCAGTATGATTTACCATTTCTGTGCTCAGCAATAATTACATTTTTTTTTATTTCAACACTTATTTCCTAACGCTTGCTCATTTTTCACTCCCTTCGCTCAAAGATTACTAAGACAAACTAATCATTAGATCGTATTCACGCATTTCATAGGAAATACAACGGTTCTTTGAAGAAAAACAACAGTAAAGCAAGGCAATGAAGACCAGAGTACACTATCTGATCAATGTATGAACACTTTTGTCCCAACTGAATTTCGTTTTTTTTCTGGTGTTTTTACGGTTATAAGCTAATTAATATAATTTTTTTAAAAATTTATGTTGATAAAAATACATTTGCAGTAAAGTTGCATATAAAATTCTCATAAATATTTGCATTTTCTACTAAATTTATGAAATTTTGATTGTGTATGGAGAGTTTTATCCCCAGCTGTATATATATATAGATAATACTAGTATCCCAAAATGTCCCCTTCTACCTTTACAGCTGCTATGTGAGAGAATGACGTATTGTACTATATATTTATGTATTAAGCAGATATTACTAAGAGAAAATCGATGCAGCGATATAGCGAAGTGAACGAAAATCATAGAAAAAATGACCTTGTCGCGCTTCGCTATAAATGCTCATAACATTTTTTTTTAGAATTTGAATTCAATATTATTAAAATCATGTTTTTAAAGCTTCATTCTAACCTATTCTATCAAAACAAAAAAAATCGATTTTTTGAAAATTGAAAGGTGTTAAGTCCCCTTAAATTGAACAGCACATTTAAACTTGAGAGCCCGTTATTCAAGTTCAACAGCTCATAAATTGCATTTGACAGATCTCTATCGACATTTTTTCATTCTCCGTGTTTTTTTTTATTTTTCTTCTCTATTTTCGCTTGGCGACGAACTGCCTGTCTAATTTGAATAACGTCATAAATCAATCACAGTTTAACATGGGCAAAAGCTTAGCGAGTCAGACATAAATATGTATAGATATGCGAAAGAAATTCCTGGGTGAAAAAACGCAGCTACGGTCGCACAGAGAGCTTAGAGTGCAAAAACTAATGACAGGAACCCAACGTTGTTGCATTGAATGCAATTTGTTTAGATCGAATATGACACGGCGGCGCTCTATGTATGTATCTAAATACTAAACAGCTGAGCGCAATCAAAAGTACGTGAGACGCATGCGCAACTGGCCTGGCCTAATGCATAATGTACCTACAAACGTATTTCAGCGGTGTTTTGCAATGTGACCGCCACTTTGAAACGTGCACTGTCGCAATATCAGCTGATTCTGTTTGTTGCGGCGGCTATCTTTCTACCGATTGTAAATATATTCAAACCTAAAGCTATTGTGTTGATTGCTGCGATAGTGCAAATGACACTGTGAAAATTAGCCAAATAAAACTTTAAGTGGTTTGTACTGTGTGTGTAGGTGTGTGTGTGTGTGAACGAGCCAAGTAGACAATCTTAATAGTGAACATTTCAATGAACTTTGAGTCATAAATTATTTTCGGGCTTCACGGAAAAGTACATAATTGCATATTGAGAAATTCGAAGAAGCAATTAGATATTATATATGAGCACGCACAACGCAACATGGCAGTCAACGATAATAACGGTAATTTCTGAAGAAAATTAACAGTAATTTTGACAATTTGTTAGATTAGCACAATTCCGATTTGAATACGACTCTAGAGATGCGTAATAGTAGTCCTAGGACTACTAAGTTACGCAAATGTGTAACCGGAAATTACTTGTTGACTAAACCATGAAATTGTATGAAAAGAACGTCTAAGAAATTACTTTTGACCACTGGTAGTAACAATTCAAAAAAATTATGCTAATACTATTTACGCAGTAGTGGAACACCTGGTAACAGCTTCTCTGGCAGTAAAATTTAAAACATTTTCTAGCTGTCAGTCAAAAAATTAATACTTTTCTGATTTAATTGGGGTTTCACGCGTTTTTTTTTTACTTCAAAGTCTTTAAGATACATAGTTTTCGAAAATGCTACCTAATTCGCTTCCTTCGTCACATTTCGCCATGTATTATTGGCCATGAATTCGCACAACTGATGGATTTCGTACCATATGATTGAAGCGGCAACTACTAAACACACTTCTTGAATCGAAGACCCTCTCGTACGTGTTCTGAATTTGGCAAACGAATTATCGTTGAAATAGATTCCTCTACCGTGGTCGTTGCAATATACACACAATTCACGCACGAGGGGAAAAAGCTTTGAGATCCCCAAAAACAGAAAAAGAATTATGTAATTTTTAAACCATACAAATAACGACGAAAAAAGAAGTGGACGACAGCAGCAGCAATTTAGTGAAAAATGTTTGGCGGGGCGATTTACTATCAACGAAATTGTAGGTTTAATTTAGACGAATTACGTGTGACAGCGAAATTTGGCAATGAAATTTAGTGTTTATTTTTGGACGACGTCGATGCCAACGAGCAGCATAAAAACACAAATGACACTTTTATGTTTTTGAAACTTTCAGGTTTATTATGATGTTTTGATTTAATTTGACGAAATAATTATGGGGTGTGCTTCGAAGCAGTTGGAAAATATTAGTTTGTACTTTTTGGCAATTTCGCGACGGTTTTATGTTGTGAAAGATTTTGAATTTTCCGCTGATTGGGCGGATTCGATTGCATGTAGTTCGCTAGTGATTTAAGAAAGTCTTGCAGGTAATGTCACTGGACCAAAAAAATTAAATATCAATGATGTATAAAAATACACCATGTAAAAAATAATATAAAAAATATCTTATCGAAAACCATGTAGCTAGTTAAACACAACTCTGCTCATCCTGGAACAATTTTGTCTGGAACGCAGCCAACTAAACGAAAATGTGGTAGTGATTGCGATCTCGAAGGGAAAAGTACCGTTCACCATAAACTCTGGAAGCAACCAAAACTGCTGTTGGCAGCTTTATGAGGCAGGTTAATAGGACATGTGTTGCCTCAACGAAGTCACTTCCATGAAACGAAGCAAGCCTACTGGAGAAACTAAACCGCTGAGCTACAACGCATAGCTAAAAGTAAAGACGTCGGCGAAGAAGGACTTAATCAAAGCCTGGGCGTCATATAGAAGACCGGTCGTGCTTTGTATTATGCCAGGTATTAAGGAGAAAAGTACCTCGACTGGTCGAAAAACAGCACCTTAAGTCCGTCAATTTTTACGTTAATTGCTCCAAATAGTAGGCTCTTCGCGAGGAGTTGTGATGGGCTAAAAAACGCCAAACAGTTTGAATAAAATGTTTGGCTGCAAAAAGCGAACGAACAGTTTTTCCAAATAGCGACAAACAGTTTTTCTAAAACGAACATTTTTTCTAAAACGAACAGCATTTCTCAAATGAACCGTTTTTCTAAAACGAACTGTTTTCATAAAACGAACAATTTTTCTAAAATGAACCGTTTTTCGTTTGTCAAAACGAACTGTTTGGCAGTGGAAAACAATTTGCGAACGAAAAACTGTTTCTCGGCGGCAAATTGTTTCGTAGAGAAATACTTTTGGGCAGCGGCGAATTGTTTCATATCGTCAGGCTGGCCTTTAACGACAAACTGTTTGGCTATGGAAAACTGTTTAGCTGCGGAAAACAGATTTTCAGAGGCAAACTATCTATAAATATAGTACGAGGTTTTCAGACTTATTAGGTGCGTATTTTTGCGTCTTGATCAAGAGCTGGCTAGGGTAGGTTGCATTGAGAAAAACAACAGTTGCTGTTGTTTTGAATGCTGCTTAACCTAACCAGCTTTCGATGGCATACGACCATGCATGTTGATCCTTTGATCTTGACCTTGTATAATGATTGATATATGATTATACGGTTGATCAAGTAGATAATGTATTGGGAAATTGGGACCATACAAACATCAATTCAGTTTGGAAGCTCCTAGTACTAGAAATGAATGTTTACGATACGATGGTGGCAGGAAGTCATAATACATAAAATATATATTAGAAACACATAATACGTTAAAATTCATTGTACTGAATTAATTGAAGATCATTCAAACTAGGAACGATATTTCTTAATTGAACTATATACATTTCAAATATTTTTTTTTGTCGCACAGTATAACATTTTTCCTTGTCGTTAACAAACTGTTTTTATTAGACAGCTTTAGGTTAGGTTAGACAGCTTTAAAAAACAGTTGTTTTTTCAAAAAAAAAAAAACAGTTCGTTTTCGCTTTTTGAAAACAACAGAAACGCCCATCACTAGCGACCAGGTCAGTTTGAACCCGACTACTACTTCGGCGAAGGGTACAAATTGGTTACACGCCGACCCGCCAAACACAAATAATTGTATTACCGTAAACCAATAGAAGGTTCATTAATCCTCGGAAGAGGAGCAAAATAGCGCAGTGCTCAGATTAAGAAACGGGAAAGCATATAAAGCTGTGGCGGAGAGTCAACCGCGACTACTAATGGATCTGAGAGTCTTTACGGTGCCATGGAAAGTTGCTCGACTCGTCCTCATAAGCAAGGAAAAAGGTATCCTGGGCATTTCTTCGGCGTATAGATCAATTTATTTGTTTAGCACTACGGGGCAAATTACTAGCTCCGTTTGCAATCAGAGAAATCAGCTGGTCATCTTTACGGCAGATAACATGGCTTCCAAAAAGGATTTTCAACTTTTGATGCCATTTCTGAGGCTGCTAGGGCAGTTGGAACAGTCTAAGAGGCATGCCACAACACCAGACCGGTCGTTGCGCTGGTGAAACCGGATGTACAAAATATCTTCAATCTTCTTGAATTCAATGGACAGAATGTTCGTAAATGTGTTTTTGGTGGGTTATGTTGACTTTGCAGCGGTGATTACTGCTAGATCCAACAAGTGTTGCCAATTCCGATTTAGCCAAGTCTTAAGAAACGTACAACGGTGGCTCTGCCAACATGGTCTGACCCTGGTGCTGCTGAAGACAGCGGAGGATTGCAACTGTCATCCCTATAAAAGCAGGCTCCACTGAGGTCCATACCAGCAAGTGAATGTTATTTAGGAGTGACGTTGGACACAGCTAACCCATTGGGACTGACTTTAAGTCATGAGATGGATCTTAGTACTGGTGGAGTCAGAAGTGGTCTCAAGGAAGGGTATCTCATCCGCTACGAGCTAAGAAGTACTGTAGTTCTAGCATGCGTACGAATGCGAAGCTTCCAGCTTTGGCAACAATGGAGTGCAAGTAGTTAAGGTCGCTGGACGTATATAAGCTTTTTGGTCATGGGTTAGCCATGGCGACGGACAAGCCGGTTTCTACCTGTGTCAGATCCTGGTTGCACAGGGCTACTTAGGGTATACCGTTTTGTCGATACTGTATGGTTGAGTATGACGATGGTCACCATATATCCTTTGCATGCAGCCAGATGACAAATTTTAGGAGTGTCGTCGAGTACACGATGAGCCTGTTATGCTCACTATTTTCTTTGACTGGAACCACGAATTTCTTCCAAGTGGGTATTGCATCATGACAAAGCCCCTGGTCATTTCTCGCTGCCCATTCGCGATTTTTGCACCAGAAATATAATAACAGCTCTTCTCCAGTCTCCCTACTCACCTGAACTGGCTCCAGCAGGCTTTTTTATTTCTTAAATGAAGAATCCCATAAAAAGAGAGAGATTTGATGATGCTGAAACAATCAGACAAAAATCGCTGGAGGAACTGAAGAGCATTGCGGAAAAAATCTTTCAGGGGGCTTTCCTGCAGTCGAAGCGGCGTTAGGAAAAGTGTATATCTACCCAAGGAGACTACTTTGAAGGGGATTTAGTTTTGTAATGTTTATCTATTACCAATAGATTTTTATAAAATAAGTCCTGTAACTTTTTGATCAGACCTCGTATAATACCTATTTGAAAGCAGAAATTTTAAAAGCATGGAATACAATAACTGGGGAATGCTTGTCAAAATTAGGTATATTTTATGCCAAAAAGGCTGACAGAAGTTATTTCAAATAAAAGATACGTCACATAGTATTAAAATTAATGAAAGTTGTGTTTATCCGGTTAGTCTTGTGGAGTCAAAAATATCTCCTCAGTTAATAGAAGAAAAAAACGGTTAAATGTGACTTTTTAGACTTTAGAAGTAACTTAAATCAAAGTAAATAATTGAATTTATCTGATTCGATTCAACTTTTTAAAAGCAACGAAAAAGATTTGAAAGTGCACCGAAACATCCATTCAAATGAAATCAATACTCCTTTACTTGCACACAAATCGCGCGAATCTATATTATTTTCATCTATCACTCGAAATATCACAAAAATATAATCTAATCCTACCATTTTCCACGGAAATGTAAATTCAACCATTCAGAAAACTGCACCCTTAAAATGCCATCAAAATTTAAACTTCCCGAACGAAAGATGGATCCATTTCCTCAACACAATTCGCATCATATATTTTTCCAACGTCATTCGTCTTTCGCATCATTTCACGTACATAGAACGTCATCATCATCCCCCAAGTAACGGTTTCAGACAATCAAACATCAACCGTAATAGTAACACAACTAAAACCCGCAATCGAATGTTTTGCGATAAGGATTGAATATCTATGTATCTCTTGATTTGGATTTACTTGCATACTGCTTGTGTCACCCTCTTTGAAATTTTCAAGCACATTTACCGTTATTCGGAGGAAATGCATAGAAATCATTGACAATCTCTCAATTTCCTTGCTCATCGCTACTTTTCCTCGCGAAATTTCTTCAAGAAATAAACAAAATAAAATTGTTTTCTTCTTTCGACGCCTGGCGTAAACCATTCCTGTGTCATATCGAGGTTTGTTTGTAACGATTGCTATCGAAATCAGTTCGCGCTACATCATCTCGTCTACCGTTACCATTTCCGCTTTGCTTTTATTTTCAATATTTGACAGCTATCTAAGCCTTCACATTCTCGTTGAATTGCCTCGTATTTCAGTCCACACTTCGATTGCATTCGATATGCAAATCAAAACTTTACTAATTTCCCGTCAATTTCGTCCTGAGAATTTTTCTTGTCGAATTCGCGACGGCAGCGTGTTGCTTTTGTCCATTCGTGGTGCTGTCGCCATCGTGCTCCACATCTTTTCGCACAATTGCAAACCGCCGACGACGACGTCGTCTGTGTTTGTCTCCTCAACGTGATGTCATCGAAATTATCGATAGATGGATCTGTTTGTTTTCATATTCAGGCCAACAAGAATAACGGCAGTTTCACCTTCTTTCTGACTATTATTTACATTGTGCGAAAGGCTTGGGGTGGGGCGAGAGAGAGAGAGTGAAGGATGGGAAGGATAAAAGCAAATGTACCGGAGCATCCTAAGAATAAGATGAATTGAATCTTATCGTCGGGAGTTTCCAGTTAAGCTGGGACGGTGGTTGTGCCATGCTATTACATAAATTTAACTATTTGGAAAACTTAACGATAGCCATTAAGGGAAAACTGTGAAAAACGCTGTCAAGCGTGTACCGCGTCAATATTGATGGCGGCTTAATACGCCTGAGCCAGGACAACAGAGAAGGAAGGCTCTAGTAGTGTGTCCATCGACCTTCGGAAAGCAGTACTAGAGACGGGGCCTGGAATCGAAATAGGACGTGAAGGGATCGGACGAAAGGATGATAACGATACGGACGTGTATGTTGCAACTGGAAATAGTGGACGACTGGCCGGAAAATTGCGCTGTCGTATGACTAGATGGGAATCTATGCTAAAATACGGGACAGATGAGCCAGCCGGATGCTTGCAGGATTGCTTGCGGATATGAAAATCGCAGGATAGATGACGGACCGGTGAGCATGTTGGTGCTGCTGTCAAAAATAATGACATGGCTGGTGGCGGGGTGGTGGCGGCCATTGCGGCATACGGACCCGTCACCATGTCGCTGCTCCCTGAAAATTGCCAACCAGCACGACCGGAAATGCTGATTATCGTGGAAAATGTGCAAAAGACTGATGATTTTGTAGTTATGCACGGTAGCCGCTCGCAATATTCCAAATCGAAATCCGCCGCACATAATGAACAACAATAACGACGACGACGACGACGACGACGACGACATGTTGTTTTGTTGCGGTATTGCAACGAAACTCGAAAACAAAACATTTCTTAATTAATAATTTTAATACATTATTTTTTAACACATAGACGGAAGAAGGGAGGTTGAATAGAACAGGGTTTAATATTTGATTGCTTAAATTGCATACATTATTATGTTGGAGGAAGAGGAGCATAAAGATACGACGAAGGTGATTCTATATGTACATTCTTATCCCAGTTTACATTATAGCTAACAAAACTTTGAGAATTAGGCGGCTATACTATTTTAACCTGCGGTTTTTTTTTAATTTCTAGAAACTTCATTACATTGAAATTTTAGCAATAACAATTTATAGGTTACATGACAATATGTTTTATCTTAAATCGATTGTTTTTTTTTATTTTATTATTGCCTCAAATTAAATCTAAATGTGCACCTTTTATGCCTCTATTTAACGATGCTTATATATGCTTATAGTGACAATAAAAATAGTTATAGAATGCTTTCAAAATTAATCAGCCCAAAAAAATGCACAGTTCAGATGGAGGAACTGCTGTTTTGATATGTAGCTCTGTGTGGTTTGGCAATTTTCGTTATTTTGAATCACTAGTAGCTGATTGTCGCCTGCCTACAATTTCCTGTCTTCAGCTCTGTCGCACGACTGGACTACCAATTATGATCACCGCAAACTGTATCTACTTACTGCAAAGGCGAATATTCTCCTCAACTCGATATTTCTAATGCAAATCGAACCGATGAATTCCAGGGCAAAACCACGATAGCTATCAGTTAATCGCTAGTACACATATTATTTAATGGCCGCTAAAAGTCTTATATCAAAAATCTATCACGACTTGAGCTTGAAAGCATTTTGTAGGTGTTCGGTTTTTATCTGAATTGAAAATCAGAGAAGTTACACCATGTGGCGCAATGCTACACTCGTTCGCTTAACTCAGAAGCTACGCGTTTTCCTCACGAGAGGAGAAAAAGACCTCCTGGGGATTGGCTACTTTACGCCTGAATATTCGATTGCGCTGTTCATTCCGTGAAATAATCGAATTGCTAGAATGGCGAGGTGATGAGGAAACGGTGCGTAAATGGAGTAATATTGCATTACAAGTAGCATACTGTGCGTTACTGGCATACTGAAGATTGGATCAATTTAAATTTCATAGATAACTTTATTGACATTTATGCATAGACTCAAGCACATTCGTTTTCCATAAAATTTTCGCAAGTGTTACAATACTATCAGAAACTAACAGTCAATGTAATGTATGTGGAGTTTTAATTGACAAGAAATTACTCATAAAAGAAGTGTTAAAATACCTCCGAAGTTATAATGGTATTCATGAAAAAAATCAAGTCGGAATGACTCTCATGTGATGCTCAAGTGATTGTAAAGTGATCTGCACCAAGATCCGTGTAATCTAATGCAAATCACTGCAAAATTACATTCAGTCTCACAAAATAATTCATTTGATCTTTATCTATGTAGGTGGTCTAGTGGAAAAACGATTTTGCCATTGACAGCGACTTCTCTTAGCTAATGAAAAATGAAATTTGTTTAGTAGATTTTATTTTCCTACAATTTTCTTGAATCGTTTTTGGCAAGGCCACTGAAAAATACCATTAAGCATTCGGCTACACTGTATAAGAGCATTCGAATTAGGCTTTTTTGTACGCAGCGACACTGTAGAGGTTACCAGGGTCAAAACGTGTAATAGTCAATGGATGATGATGCCATGGCGATTATCTTAGCTGAGCACCTACGCTAGAACGTAGACTTAAGACTTAACGAATTTATTCATAAATCTTTTCAACAGTAATAAAACCATTAAGCTGGATCTCTCTTATCCCATATTCATCAATGTAAGGTTCACAAAGATACATTTGGATGCCAAAGTTGATAATTAATCATTTGTCAGACATTGTAATATCGGATAAGTTGTGACCACCTTTTGAAGTAAGCGCTAGTTGATCTGACTAGGTTCGGTTTTTAGGCTTCAACTAATATTTAACTGCTGATGATAATTACTTTAAAAACACACACTACTGGAAAAAATTTCATTAAGAGCTCCCACATAGATGATGACACGTAGCCAATACCACTGAAAACATTGATTTTGGGAAAAACAGTGTTTACAATTTTTAGTTTCACATTCAAAATGCAGTGACAAAAAGTTGATCTTGTTAGTATTTAATTTTCGTGCCTTTTTATACATTCTACCATGAAAACATAAATGACTTATATCTAAAAAAAAACTCATTGTAAGCATCAGGATCTTCGTGTTTTAAATTTTCTTTCAGACTACATGCTTGACACAATTTACTTTTCACAACTGAATCCAACACTTTACGCGTATGTTTCCCAATCAAACTTGCGGCCCCGAACAAGGAACGAAACCCTCTCTTTTTCCAAGTTCCGTCACCGGAAACGGTCAAATTAATCGATTTACTATGCTCTTTTTCTTGGGCTACAGCTCTTCCAGTAGAAAAATTATAAATCGACGACGACGCCTGGTGTACTTTTTCCAAACAAGCATAATACAAATTGCGAGACATACCTTTGCCCATTTCCATTAGACCGCAAAACAAATTCAGTCCTCCGAGGCCAACACCTACGAGTCGCATGATGAGCACAAAACGTCGATTTATTTCAAAAGTATTTGTTATTAGCGGGGACGACTCAACCAAAAGTTCAGTATTGCACATTTTGCATTCCATGCACACTTGGAAACCGATTCCTTTTTGATTTTTTCGCTGAAATGTTACTTCACCATGGCAAACTTTGCAAACTACATGTGAGGCGAGTGTTGAGAACACGAAGAAAAAATTGATGAAACTGTAGCTCAGGTTATCGTCGACGTTAATGTCCGCGTCACCACTGCTCCGAATTTTTCGTGCCGATGTGCTGGCGTACTCGGAAGAATTCCTTTTATTGGGAACAACTCTACTAAAACTTGACTGTCGGCGTCGATAAGAATTTTTAATTTTACTTTTCGAACCCTTCCTATCCATGACTGAACTTCAAAATTATGAGTAAACCCAGCAAAACGAGAGACAGAAATCTTTTGTACAAGTGGACGCGATCACGGTGGAAAAAAACTAATCGCATTTTCCTTGTTCCTCGATACCTATGGTCGTTTCCTCAGACATAGAAAAAAATGTCATTTAGATAACAAAATACCTTAGATAACAGTAGACTCGGCGCGCCAGGCTCGAACGTTACGCGCCGCGAGCGCTGCCGAGGAAACTCCGCGCGGAGCGTGACAAAGTCTGCCAAAAACTTGTTTTCCGTTTCGAATTCGGAAAAATCGTTTTGGAATACTATTCTTAGATACCTTATCTTTGAAAAAATGAAAAAAAAAAAAAATCGATTTTTTGAAACCGTTCGATGAGAACACCCCCTTAATTAAACTAGACGAAAAGTTTATGTGGCTCGTTCCCCAAGTGGGGCTCGTATTGTTTGCCTCCTATTTTTATCAATTCGTTTTGCCGCTCTCAAAACTCTTTCCTCGAAATCCCGGAGCGACGAGGGACGATCGTATCCTTGTGAAATGGATTTTTTCACTCTGACAGTCAATTTTCTTATTTTTCTTTTGTTTAGATGAAGATTTAGTGGCAGATAAACGAGTCGTTTTGAGGCTGCTGTGTATACAGTAAGCCAGCGAGCGAGTTGAGAAAACAGCACAGGAAAGAGGTGGAGCAGTAGTCGTGGTAGAGTAGCACTTTACCTCTACTCCACTTTGCCATAACCCTCGTCATGCGAATCGACCGTCCGACCGACCATCCCAGGCATCGTAGCTTGAACATCCTTCTTGCTTGCTTGCCTGCCTGCTTTCAAAGTTGTCTTCGCGTTGCCTCGGATTAAGTCTTCCGCTTGATTTCGAAATGGCAATCAGCCTGATGGGTATTGACTAAGACAAATGTTATTTTATGAAGGTTTCTCTTTCGGGGTCTGCTTGTCATTTCGATTTTCACAAGAGCAAGTCCGATATGTTGGGAATGGATATGATGCATGTCGAAGGATTTTTTTGCCGCTTCGATTTCTTTCGATGAGTTGTTGTTGGGACAAGAAGTAAGACATACGTGTAGCAGCAGCAGAAGCGATAGCAGTAGCGTTTTAGACAAAGACGAAGCTTGATGGCGTCATTGGTAATGGATTCGTATAAACACCCAAGTTTAGACGCCAAACAAGAGCACAATTTTCTTTTGTCTCATTTTCGACCGAATCGAATGTGACACGGCGACGAGATCGAGACCAGTAATGGGGAAGAAATACAAGCTTATGCTACTCGTCGATATCAAAGAAAATACCAAACAATATCGTATCTGCTCGTTTGAAGCATAGTTTGTCAACATTTAAGATGAATAGATGCTTCCAATTTGACATTTCCGACTTGGATTTCGGAAGAATTATAGCATGAAGTAATTGTAGACAATTGCTGTTGTTCCCAAACTTAATTGAATTTCTCTCGTCAAAAAAACAAATGTATAGTTCTGCAGAGCAATGAACAAATCATCATAAAAGAATCAGTTCACAGCTTGAAAATCTCATACAAATATTACTTTTGAGCAAAGAGAAAGCTGTCTGTGGCGTATTTGCATTGTATTCAATAATCTGTTGACACACGACTGTGATAACCAGGCGACATCGAAAACGACTCTTGTCGACGGCCTTAACTCTTTTAAATCTTCAGACACAAGCAGGCCCCCAAAAACCGTTGTCATCATCATCATCATTATCCATTCAACCATCATCATCATAATCAGCATCAACATCACTTTCCACCTACGCCTTTTGATTGCGCCAGCATTTATCGACATTGTCTCCTCATTATTAGCGACGGCAAACCGCACGCGACCAATTTTACCGTTTTATAGTTTTGTCAGTCGCAGCAGTACGCTCTCAAGCTACCAGTTTTCGCTGACCCAATAACGAAATTGACACAACCGGGCAAGGTAGACAACGTAGACAACTGGAGACGATTTTAGATTTTTTCGACGTTTTTCTTCTTCTTCAAGACGTAGACCTCATGCGGAATTATCGAATGGTGAACGCTTATGACTTTTCATGATGAATCGTTATTCGATTGGGTGTAGAAAGTGTTCTCTGTAAGCTGTATGATTTTTTTCCGGGCAATTTGAAGTATGTCATGTTAGTTTTAAAGTGAATTTTGACAGTAAAAGTTTGTTTGAGTGTTAGCGTTTGTGTAATGTTCCAATAAAATGTGGACTGTAAAATTGCACAGCGTGATATCTCAGCTGAAAAAACACAATAGTTTTTTATGTTAAATAAATGGTTTATAATGGTTTTCTTACAAGAACAGTTGCGAAGATTCCGCTTTTAAATCTGAAATTCACTGTCAATTGAGAATTCGGAGGTTTTCTATGTTTTTGACTTCAACATTATTTTAAATAACGAAACGTTCCTGTGTATTTCCCTCATCCAATGTTTTATTTCGTAGTCGTTCGACTGTGGCCTCCAAAATTTTTGAAGTGAAGCAACCCAGTGAAGCATCTCCGTGAAGCAGCCATCAAGCGTGGTCAGTTCGATTTTTTTTTATTATGATGCCAATGCTCACGGGATGCCCTATCATGGTATAGCACAGCCTTGGTGAATGGAAATTAAAAGAAGGGCGAAAGAAAGGGTTGAGTTTGAAGGAGATAGCGGTGCACAACTGAACAACTGTGGCTTATAGTCGGCGCGGATAACAGTAGATGGTAGGCTGTTCCACAATCGTATTGTCCTAGATAAGAAAGGGTAAGATCGAAAAAATATGAGCGTGAGCGCGTTAAGAGGCTCGAATGTTGCGCGTAGGAGGTGGTATGCAAGTGATCAGACTTGACATTTCTTTCTCATAGCGATAGCGATAAAGAAAAGGCAACCCAAATTACGTCGAAGCTCAAGAGATTCAATACGTAAAATAATGGTTTCATTGCCAATAAGCTTGAAAGCTTTGCGTTGGACTTTGTCTAGTTTCGCTGAAGCAGTGCGGCCTGTTACAGCCTATATGTGGAAGTCTTGGTCTTACAATATTCCTATAGAAGTGCGCTATGTCTAATGGTGTAAAATATTTCTTGCCTCTCTAAAGGAAACCTAGGCTTTTCATGGCATTTTTCGAAAGTTGGAAAATGTGATCGGTCCAGCTTAGTTTGCTGGATATGTTAAATTCTAATAGATTTACCAAAGGTGATTCAGAAATATATACTCCATCAACGGAAATAGTGCGGCTAGCAGAAGAAGAGTAAGGTTTGTGCGAAAGACGACAGCATTGGGTTTTGGAGGCATTAAACACAACACGGTTCGGTGAGTCCCAAGAGATAATGCTTAATAGGTCTCTGTTTAGCGAGGCAAACATGTTCTCGAGCAGCTCAACATCCTCTGGCTCCGTTTGGATTTCTTCTTCAATGAACTTGACCTTCGCGACTCACTGACTTGCTCCCATACACGCCGGGCGAATTGCAGAGCGTGGAGCAATGTGAATTTAAACTCGTTTCCTTTGACCATAGCCTCGAGTCGGCGTAACAGCGGGAGCTTTTTGTAATGGTGCTTAAGATTCTCTATAATTCCTTGATCCATTGGCTGAGAATTTGCTGCCGTGTTGGGCAGAAAGTAGAGCATTTGGATGTTGTCCAAGTCGAGGTAGGGAGGGTGACTAGTGAAGCTATCGAGACAAAGGAGCACTCTGCGATTTTTCTGACCGAGTCGTCTGTCCCACGCATGCAACATTTCTTCGAAACTCTCTGCCGTCATCGATACTTTCGAATTAGCCTTGTATTTCTCGCGAAACTCCTTGTTCTTGAACGCACGGGGTTTCTTGGATTTACCGTTCACCAGAAGAGGTGACTTTTCGCTGCCGCTCATGTTTACTCCAACGAAAAGAGTGATTTTTTGCTTACTTTTTTTCATCCGGTACATCGCTCACCACTGAAAGCCATGGTCTTGTTCGGAAGCAGTTGCCAGAAGAATCCAGTTTCGTCTAGATTGAAACGTCTTCCACGGAAAACTGTCCTAGCAAGGACCGGATAACCTGTTGTTGCCACTCAATAAGAGATTGCGAATTTACTGCTCCAGCTTCGCCTTGCGTTGCCTTGAACGTGATGCCGTTGCGTCTTTTGAAACTGTCTAGCCAACCATAGCTCGGCATGAATCTCGGGAGGTGCATCAGCTCGGCCAGTTTAATTGCCTTCTCCTACATCAGATCGCCACTGACAGGCAGATTCTTCCCACTTGTTTGTTTCAGCCACATTAGCATACCCTCATCGAACTTCGGGCTATGAGCTTGCTTTAGTTTCATACGCTTCAATGGAACTCCCAATTTTGATGGCCGCCTGGATTGCATCATTCTTGCTGAGAATGCCCTTCACGGTGGTTCTCTTGACTTCGATGCCCCATTTCTAGCTTATTTCTGTGACCAGCTTAGACTGATTTGGCTTGTTCTTCGCGGCATCGATGAACTTTTTGTTCTCCTTCAGCGCAAACTCAATTCACTTGCGCTTCTGAGCTGACATTGTAAGCTACTTTCTGAACTTCACTAGAGTACGACATCACAAGTGCGTGCGTGTGTAACATAGATACCGAAAAGATAAATGTGACTGCCCGCTTGAGTTTGCGAGTGGCATAGTAGCACCATTAGGGTTTGGCATAGTAAATTTATTTTGCATGTAATTTTGGCGGAACCATGCCCAACTGGCATAGTAGCGAGATTTGACTGTATTTCAAGTCTCTCATGACAACGTACCAGTGTTTATCTAGCGGATCTTAAGGTATTGGTAGCAGCCCATCCTTTAACACTTGAATTACATGTATTGAGTGTAGTGCTTTACAAAGTATAATTTGAAGCCGCTCGATTTTATTAATTGCTCTCTGCACGATACCAGAACTATGGTACTATTGTCTTCCGAAAGTCTTGTGTCTACATATACATATATCCAACGGTATAGTTTTTATGTGACTAAAATTAGTTATTAATAGGTGATTTACAATAAATTAGCATCTTCTACATATCTTCACGGCCGTTAGATTCTATTTACTACTAGAAATGAATTATGGAAAACTAGCAGCATCTACGATTGACTGTATGTTGGCAGTTACAGTTGCCGCATAATGCCTTGCATCGATTTTTGATTTATACGGCGACTAGACACGGTGCTCGTGTTCGTTGAATATTTATTTCCTCTTGTCTTTGGTTACCTTTTGGTGGCCGATTTTAATTTTTTTATATCACTTTCGATATTAAAAGCGTGTTTAACTTATTACTAAAAATCAATAATTGATGATATATCTTTGAAAATCACATCGAATTCGAATCAACTCAGGTTACTTCTCTTAATCATAGACTTCGCTTGATCAAAATCGATGGCATAAATTTGAATTGATTACCATATTGGAGCTACTGATCAGCATCACCTCTTCCAAGAACTAATATTGTCTGCAATTTCATCCATCTTCTTCGACTTTACCGCATCGAATTTCATCACAAAAACAGTCAATTTAAATGATGGATTGATCGCTTCACTGATCGGCCCATGTCGTTATCAAATGTCGTTTTCGGTTCTTAAGAAAATCAAAAAATGATCAATATCAGGACTGGAGTATTATAGTGAATTATGCATGGTCACGTATGCTGCAGGTAATAACTAATATCTATTGCTTGAGGGATCACAAAAACCGTATTCAATTACATGCATTTTAGATCGGTTTGATGTTCCTCGCTGAAGAAATGGCATTCGAATGCAAATCGACTTTAGTGATGTTTTGAATGATTATTAACTGTCGATGCATGTAGATGGATAATGAATTTAAAGTAGTTATTTATGGGCTGCTGTGTCATCATTATAAAATATATTCAAATGAAATTTGTCGACTTCGTCTCTTAAATACCAATGTACCTAACCCTTAATACGTATCTTTCTGAGCTCAGTCATATTCGATTTACGGTTTTCGATACATCTTATCGCAAGACCTCTCAGACTAAATTTAATCCAGCAACTTAGAGCTTTCGCGTGGCAAAAGCAAACGGCGGATGTTTACATTGAAGCACGCACTTGGAAAATGGTCGGTTGTCATTTATCGTTGTTGACAATCGATCACACGGTAAACTTCCTCGTTCGCAAGTACACATGCTCACATAAAGATTAAATGTACGTGACACTGGTACTGATTTTCATCTCACGTGTTGTCTCGTTACTAGCTACATATCATTGTTTGAATTACGAGACGCAAACTGATTACTGCTGCTTAGCAATTGCTCTTGTAGCGGTCGCTACATTCTATCAAATCGAAGCCGATGACGAAAATGCATCTGCAACAGTCTAAGATATAACAGCACGTAAATATCGTTTTTGGTTTTCATTCATACTAATTATTTCCACGCTCATCACAAACATTTTCTCAAGCAATTTTTCAGATCTAGTCTGTTAAGTGGATTAAATGACGCATCGAAAAATACGCAGATATTTTTTCAGACAAATCGTAAATAAATAAAATCTGTAAGGAAAAGTACGAAAAAAACAAGAGTGCACGAGCCGACTATTACGCTTCCTAAGCAGGAATTTCAGACTGACCAATAACATAGTACATTGTGGGGGGCTGGAATTCCGGGAAAAGATTATAATTCGTCATAGTGTCATTAAGTATTTTGTGGAAATATTGCGTGACAGCGAACTTCCCCAAATCGTTTCGAACACGTGGAAAATATGGGCGAAATCAGTCAGTAAAGACAGCTGAACTGAAATAGAAGTTAAGAAAACTTCATCCATGAATATTTTATGCAACAGAAACAAAGTATTGTCTATCTACGGATTGATACCATCGGAGCTTTTGCTATTTTGCGAAAGTTAGATTTTTATTCTATCTTAACCATCTGCTATCTATCCGCCTGTCGAATGGACGAACTTTATCCCACAATCTTATTTCATAAATCTAATTCCCCATTACCTTTCACTCGTTAGCATATGCCAGGAATACTACAACGGGGTGGCAAAACACGAAAAGAGCCTACCCGGTTCTCCCCCATGAAAGCACGCGTATTTGTATTTCAAGGTCTTGTTGTTGTTTTCGTTTGTTTTGCTTGTTGGTGGCTTATCATATTTTCTTCCCGTGGTGGATATTTAGTTCATTCGCAATTCAATCAAATTTTCGCCTGTGCCTGCCACACAACACTTCGCTCGGACATAGCCACCACGATCGCCGCGTCAGAGCAGAGAGCACACTTGTCCGCGTGCTGGCATTAATTTTAAGTGAAAGCTTACGCAATTTCGCTTCGGGGTAATGACCCATATCGAATATTTTTTTTGTCAATTTTTTTTTTGCTGACGGTTGCGGCGATACTACGACGTTGTTATTGATAAGGAATGAACATGCCTGATGAAAGATGTGCTATTGGAAGAAGAAGAACTTCTGTTGGCCACGGTTTGATCAAAATAGAATATCAGTCAAATTTTTTGTGCACATCTGAAGCATTGTTTCGGGTGTAATCTGTGAGGGGAAATAAGTGCTGGCCTATTACACATAATTTATGACAACTTTATGCTCACGGAATCCAAGAAGCTTCTATTTTTCACATGCCGACTTTTTATAATCTAGCTGCCGCTGCTTTTCTTTGGAACACCTTTTTTTTTTGTTTCAGTAAACGTTGCATATTTGTGGCATCAATTGCATATTTTCGAATTCACTGCTTGTTTAATTTAACCGGTCCATTTAGCAAGTTAGTTCCGCCTATTCTAGCTTCATATGCGATTGCTAGCTGTATCGCTGCTCAAATCTGTAAAATTGCGTCCATCATTTTTGTAGTTAGTTGGTTATAAGTGGGAATCTACCGAATTTCTTTGTAAAGTCACTTTGCTTTTCCGTGTGTCTTTTTTTTATCATTGTTTTAGAACCTCACTATTTCATCCGGTATGCTTCCGTATTTTAGGAAATCTGCCAAGATTTTTACCATCCTTAAAGATTGAGATACGTCTTGCATTTCCAATCATCACCTGAATCTCCCTTAGTTTGTTTCAATAAGCTCTTCGAACGGGTGATTTATAATAAAGAATACCCAATAACTGAGCCTCATCTCACTTTTGAACAGCCTGAATTTATTAAGAGGTACGGCAACCATATCGAACTTACTATCTTTCACTGATACTGTTGCTTCCACTATCGGTTCTTGTTGTGGTAATCCGCAAGGTTCATTTCTTAGCCATCTGCTGTTCCTATTGTTTACAAACGATTTTTCTTCCATCTTTAAGTGCCCCTGTCTTTTGAACGCTGACAACCGGAAAGTATTTAAGGTGATCAGGATCAGCGGATTATTGGTCCCAGTAACAGGATGACTTGTAGGCCCTTGGCAACTAGTTCTGGCAATTATATAACTTTCTATATTGAAAATGCTTTTCAATATCTTTTACATATAAATTGTCTGTTATTATGTTTTCTTAGTCGATCTTTGGTTCATCTATCAGCCCCGTTGGCAATGTAAAGGACCTTGATGCAGTACTTGATTCAAAACATAAATTTGATTTGCATGTACTATTACGTGTCACATCCAAGACCTCTTGATTGTGCGGCTTCATTTCTCCTGTGTACACCTGTTTATATTCTTCGTGTTTGGTATCTTCGATTACTTTTTACTGCTTTTCGAAGAAAATTAGTATTAAAATCTTTTTCACCGAAAATTCATATTTCTTCATTTATATATATATATATATATATATATATATATATATATATATATATATATATATATATATATATATATATATATCAGCAAATAGTTTAAGGGAGAAAATCTCTGGAATGGTCGGTATGATTTAGTTTGGTACAGTGACAAATGAAATATATGATATCTTTAACCCTTTGGCGGCGGCGGGCATTTTAGTGAATTTTCAGGTACCCCTATATTTCTATGCAGAAAACATTTTTGTTAAAAACAATTAATAGAAATGAAAACTTCGTATGTTTTATGCTTTCTCATGACAAAAAAACTGGGAATTATGATTCTTATGTGGGCACAGAGTGCCTAAAAGTAGGCAAGGATTTTTTTTCGATTTGTCTACGCCAGGCACGTGAGAAAAAACGGTTTTTTGGCCTATAGTTTCCGATTGAACTGACAAATTTTAACAAAATTTACACAGTTCTTGCACCTTACTTTAAGCCACATTTGGTAGAAATTTGGTTGAAATATTAGAATAGGGTCTCCAGCTATGGTAATTTTTGTTACCAACATCTTTTGAATTTGCTCAGCAAAGTAAAGCTTTTTCTCCTATAACTTCCGATGCAGTCATGAAATCAAAACGAAACTCATGAAGTAAATGGACCTTATTGTAAGCCTAATACCATAGAACTTTCGTTGAAAAATCATGAAAGCGCTGCCAGCTATGGTAATTTTTGTAGTTTTCTGGCATTTCTTTACTAAGCTATTTTATCATTAGATTTGCAAGCCTGAAGGATCCTGCAATGACAAATAACAACAAATATTGAGGTTTCGAAAATTTGGGGAAAAAATGCGAGTGGAAAACCCTAAAATTCTTTTCATCCTTATAACTTCCAGCGCAGTTATTCAATCGAAACAAAACTCACCAGTTGGGTTTCACTTAACGTGAAGCAGATCTGGTATATTTTTGATTATGCTAATAATACAGGTCTGCCAGGATCAGTCATTTTGAGTTAATATTACACCAACAGATACTTCCATTGTATATTCATATACAAAGCGTTTATGACAAAAATAAGGAACCAATGCTCAGATTTTCGTAGTTTTGAAAATTTTGCGGGGTAAGAATTGGTTGATATGATACTACAAAATAGCGTATTACATCTTGCCACATTTTTTGATCACTCGAGGACAATTTTTTCGAAAATCATTTTTCAAGCGGTTCTGATGTGCTAGTTTTTTTTTAAATTTGATGTCATCATGATCAAAAACATCAACAACTCCTGGCTTCTCCTAAATTTTACTAAGAGCTTCTACAACGTGTATCTGGAATCGGTTCAGCCGATGCAAGTATTTTTGCAAATGTATCCATACGTGTTGCATAGATCTTAACCAAACCAGTGTGGCTTTAACAATTAAGCTAAGACCACCGCATTTTTTTCAGGTTTGATGTAGCTATTTTCGGTGCTCATATAGGTCCTTGCAAACTTTTATAGTGGCTTGATGCATCATCTGACCCATTCGGGTTTTTGTGTCAATTGGTAGCTTTAAATATTGTTGTAAAAGTGAATTCATGCTTTTTTATCTGGTATCTCTCACGATATCAGTCATCTTTTACGATACCATAGAACCAAAATGAAAGAATTACCACTTTGCCTTAAAATCAAAATATTTTTTCCACCCACATTAAAATTCAGATATAAATTGAACTCATCGAAAAACTAAAATTTCACGTAGAACCTGAATGCCGCAAACTTGTGCAAAATAATGCTTTATTTATCCTACTGATTTTACTCGTCGAATGTCCTTCATAACATCGGTTAACAAAAAAATAGGCAGTCCGAAAATACATACACACATTCAGCATCAGATACGTTATCCTTCTCTTCCTTTTTAGACTGGATTCCGACTCACTTCATATCTGATAAAAACAAGTACATACTAAAATAAATAATATGAATATTTACGTCTATTCCAAAGCTACTTCAAACAATGCAGCAGCAACTCTACATAGAATTCCTTCGAGTGTCAGTATAAGTATGTATCATTCAGTTGAAAAATGGGCAATAAAAGGAAAGGACGATATAGGGTGAGAGCATAATATACTTGATGCTCGAAAGTACTCGTGTTATCTCTGTCCGTCTATAATATCACTTTTTTCCCCGAGACGGTTTTATTAAATATTTTAAAATTCCCTTAGAGAAACAACCGGTGAATACAAATTCTATATAATCGCTATTGTAAAAGATATCTACTTTGCGAAGCAGTATTTTCGGGAACGGACGTATGGGAGCGATTCAAATTTATTTGAAATTTATTAGGTTTCAAATATTCAGTGTTATGGCCAGAAATTTTGCTTCCAGTTGGGATTTTTCATTTTGATTGATGTTGAGTAATTTAACTGATTCGGTGATCCAGTTGTGTTACATTGAATTGTAAATAATTTTGAAAATAACAAAGTTATTGAAGAAAATCGGTGTATTTACAGTTGGAATATACGCATTAATGTAAAAAATAGTCAAATTTTTGTGAGGACTATACATTTTTGTTACCTTTCATCGAACTTAGATTCGTTCACCTGTCTCATCTAAAGACGTGCAACAGGAACTCTAAGTTACCACGAGCCTACTAAATCCTAGAGCAAAATAAATTTCAAAGAAGGTTTCGATTTCGTCTTTTATAAATTTGACCGCCATGAAAGGATTCAAGAAAAAAACTCACAGGCTCTCTGCTTGCAAAAAATAATGCTGAACGATAAAAGCAAATGGATTTGTCTTAGGAAGCTTTTTTTGGTTTATGTTTGGTAAAAATGATAGCTAATTTGCTGCATATGCCCAATCTTTCATTTCTATTCTGTATTTACGACGGAAAGGATTCATATTTCCTATAAAACTCCTGTAAGACTCCGAACGAACAATAAAAAAAAGAGTTTTCTCTAAAAAACTAACATAAAAAATATTATTGCCAAATAAATATTATGGCCTTAATCCGTTATTCGAAAATATTATTTAAAAATTTATTTAAAAGCTCCGAAATTGAAACGCATAAAAATTGAATTTACTCTTCTCGAAACGCTTTCATCCGTTGTTCGGTCACACTTCCCTATCGAATCTATTTTCATAACAACATTCTCTGATAGTGGGTGGATTTGATAGTGGCATTGATCTTTTAAAGCTTGTTTATTTGTTTTTTTCCATCGAACTTAATTTTTTGCGGAGCGCGCGTTCCAAGATTACGCGATATTTTCGTGTCCGTGTTGTATACATATTTGAGTAGCTAACAACATTTCACGCACAATAAATATAATTCGGTGTGTAAGAAATTATTCATAGAGCTTCTAGATCATTGCAGAAGCAGGCTTGGGACATAAGATGTCAGTAGATACTTGCCGTGCGACCAATAATTTTTTCAGCTACAAAAAATACTGATTTATAACAGAAACCTGAAGTTGATATTTTAATATGTTTTCAATATTCTGACGCATATGTTCGAAATTATTGATTATTACGCACAGGAAATGATAAAATCAATTTCGGCATGGAGGATATATGCTTTTGATTATGAATATTCCATATTGTTTGGAATTTGAATAGTGTGAGTGTGCCGTTTGTAAGTCATAAAAATAAGAAATTCCGTGTTAATCAGCCAAGTAAGTTTTTCAAGCATATTGATTAGAATTATCGCTTTTGAACATTTTGGAAAATAAATACGGATGGCAGTGAGGTCACTGGCCTCGCTTAATGAGCTTGTGGGAGGTATGAGGATTAATTTTTTTTCTATAATTGTGTATTGTTATATTGAGAGAAACATCGAAAATAGATTCATGTGCTGGTGGATTAAAAGTAGGTAATTCCTGCTAATTAAAGTTAATTGGATAAAGTTGAACTTGGGATTCAGATGAAATAGAAGATCAGTCTCTGTGATTTTAGTACTTAGTAAACACATATCAGTGCTAAATAAAGACAAAAACATTAAACATTTTAACATTGTTTTAGTACTACTAATCTTCAAGCAATGTCACTTTGAGTGGTTTTAAATTCTATTGTCAAAAGAAACTCAGCAATTCTGATCATCCGTTCGCGTTTCTGTAGTCTGGCACAGTACTGCTAATTTTCAGGCATAAAAAGTAAAGGCTGAAATAGTCGCCGCCAAAACACAGGACTTTACTAGTTCTGTAAATTTCGCAGGAGACATTTGATGGCTTCTTACGCCACCATATTTACACCTAGTGTCAGCCACTAAAGCCTAACCTAACCCAGGTTTTAGTGGCTGACACTAGACCTATTGGCCCATTCGGAGACCAGATAAGTGGACCAGGAGATAAGAAAGTTCAGTCTTTCAGCCTCTGCTCCACAAAGAGCTAGAGATGCAGTAGTCAGGTTTCGCCGAAGCAGCGCTATCTGATTTTCCCCAGTGCTGGGTAGTAACACAGAAGATGCTGGATTGTTTCTGAGACTCCTGGTTCTTGACACTTCCTACAGGTGTCGCTGATTAGGAGCCGCATTTTCTTGGTATGTGCTGCTACAAGACAGTGGTCAGTATTGATTCCGAGCTGCCATTTGCAGTCAGTCCGCGTTAATTAAAAAATTAATTTAAAAACTCATTTGCTGGCTTATCAAATTTACCGAAGGCGGTCAACACTGACGTGAGTATGTTACTTAAAATATATCCGCCTCAGAAGACCCCGGTCTCACCGAAAGCGTCTGGGTTTGTAATATATGATGATTTCTTTCATTTCTGATTTCTACCTTGCCTACTGCTGGACATGCTTCTTGCGATCTGTCAAGTCAAATGTCATTGCTTGAAACGGTGAATGCTTGAAACTGGAATGCATTGTCTCCTGGCTATCCTGCTATTTTTCCGCATTCCCAGCTATTATGCGTGTCACACGTAATAGCTCGCATCATCAGTAGCCTCATAATCAGCGAATGCTGCAATCTCCAACAGAACATAAACTTTTAATCAATACCGCAGCAGCCACTACGAAATAAGCGGTAAAGACTACAATAATCACGACAAAGCAACAGCAGCAGCTTAAATAAATTGAGGGAAAATTTTACCAAATTAACACTTCTTCGTCTTGATCATCATCGTTGCTTGGACAGCTGATGCATCTTAACCTTCAGCAGTATCCACAGCTATCCTTGCAAACTACATCAAAAACTCAAGCCTCCACGTGTGCAGAAGGACTCATCCATACTTCCATATCTTCTACCCCTTGAATTCCATTAGAGCCATCACAAAGACTTAGCGTCGAATTACGGCTCCAATGAAAGTGTTCGAGTCCAGTTTGTCTTACTATACTCAACCTGAGAAACTTCTTATACTGGAAAAATACCACAATCGAATCTCGTTGAGCTTTTACCCTAATGTGTCAAGCAAAATAAATACAAAAGCTTAAAGCTCATTGGAGATTCGCGAATCGAGATTCGATTGTAGTCTGTCTTCTGCATTAGGCATTTTTTCGGGAGCTTTCCCCGAAGAAAATGTTCTCAATACTTATTCCCCAAAAAAAGACCCGCGAGGACTTCAAACTCCCCCATTTTAGGAGGAAATCCCCCAATCTTGCAACTCTGTCAACGACTATAATAAGTACGTTGATTCATTCGATGGTATTGTTAATTTCATCATTTCATTCTTTGCGGTGACTAAAACCCCTCTATTTATGGCTTTTTTCCGCAGCACAATCTTCTGATTTGTCAGTCGCCATCGCACTCAAAAATCAGGTGTAAAGAAAGTACAAGGCCTAGGCCAAGGACAATGATCCTATGAAGGTGGTTGAAGATGTGATTGCTCAACCACCTTGATAGGATCATTGTACTTAGCCTAGGCCTTGTACATTTTATCAGTCTAATTTCTTCAAGACATGCAAATGGTCAGGTTTAGTGGACCTTGAAGTTGATCGTAAACTCAGAGCTGACATAGATAAAGTTTCATATTAAAATTGCGCACCATTTTTCAGATACAAAGCTCAAATCTTTTTGGTTCCACTGTAGAGATCTTTGAACCATCGGTAACATTCGTTCGGTTTCCATTAAATACGCAGATAAAAGGCATGTCTTTTCGCTCCCCCTATCGATAACAGAACAGATGAGACGTATTGAAAACAACAAATTCTATCCCAGTGATTTCACTGCGACAGGAATTGTTGTTGTCTCCAATGTGTCTGCTCTGTTATGGATAGGGGGAGCAAAAAACACACCTAAAGTTTCCAAAGCTCTCCACTCTAGTATTTTGTCTCGTTGTACTTTGTATAATCCTCAGTTTCTTCTTCTTCAGTGCTCTCTGGTAGTTTGTCGACATAATTCACCCCACGTCCATTATAGGCAAACTTAAATCATCCATGCTCCAGCGCAGGCATCGGCTGGCTTTGAACAATATTTTTGAATTACTTCAATAAATATCCCTCTGAACATCATTATTGATAAAAACCTCTCTGAATGCCGATCTTTTTCCATCTAGAAAGAGGCCATATTTCATCCAATTCCGTAATCAGATAATGGAACTTCTGTAAATAGTTTTTTTTTTTAATTTCACTTATTTATTCAGTTCGTTTAATAAGTCTAGTATTATTTACATTAAAAAAACATACAAACAAAGCCATCAAAATGTCATTCTGTGATCCTTGGTATTCAGGCTAAATAGACTTAAAATGTGTTCAGAAGATATTTTCCCCACGAGGAGCTCAGCAGTAAATATGGTTTTGAAATTTTCTCGTCTGTTTTTAAGCGCATCCACGACCTGAAACCTAAGTCGATTAATGGAAGGAGGCAATCGAAGAGCATCTGACCAAGAAAATTCACGTAAACAAAATCGTAGAAATCTTTTCTGATTGGACACGATACTGTCAACATACACCTGCTGATGTAGCGCGAAATCTATACAAGCATACTCGAATGTCCGTCTAACTAAAGCACGAAATAGTACCTTAGTTAGATGTATGTCATGAAACTCCTTAGATCGCCTGCTCACAAACCCTAGACTAGATGAAGCTTGTACTAAGATGGGATTAATATTGTCTTCAAAAGTTAATGTATTCATTAAAATTACTCCTCAGTACCGTATCAGAATCGATATTGTTCCTTACACACGCTAAATTAGTCTGTTAAGCTTTGAATAGTCTTTGAATAGAGTTCTATTCAAAGACTATTCAAAGCTTAACAGACTAATATAGCGTGTGCAAGGAACAATATCGATCAGCAAAGACAGGTGGATGTAGTTTACGCTGATTTCTCTAAGGCATTCGACTCTGTCAACTACGTGCTTCTTCTCTTGAAATCAGACAAATATGGTTTCTATGGTCTGCTGCTCTCCTGGTTTTGTTCTTATATTTATGAATGTGCTTGTGTTGTAACTGTGAACTCCTGCTCCTCTGCTCCCTTTTACCCCACCTCAGGTGTTCCGCAAGGATCGATACTTGGCCCCTTGTTGTTCTTTATCTTGATTAATGATCTTCCGTGTCTCCTAAACTCCTTCTCTCTTCTTTATGCAGACGATCTTAAAATATTCAGAGTAATTGATACAATTGAAGACTGCTTTCTGCTACAGAATGATCTGCACACTCTGGGCAACTGGTGTAATGCGAATTTTAATGCATGTTCATTGTGGCTAATTACATATTTAAATTTTGGATTTTTATTTTCTATTGAATTATGGCACTCTTGTTTGTTTATTTTTGTTTATATTTATAATTGTCTATTTCGTAATTGGAATCGATCTGTTGCTTTAGACATTAAATAAATAAATAAATAAATAGTACACTTGTCAATGTTAATTACTAATTTGTTAGTATCACACCAAGTCGGAAGGTTATCTAGGTCAGCTTGCAGCTCCAAGCAGTCACAAATATTGGATACTTTTTTAAAAATCCTCATAGAGTAAAATTGACGAATGTTTCAGGACAGATATGTGTCATTTATATATAAAAGAAATAGTAGAGGTCCTAAATGACTTCCTTGAGGAACACCAAATATGCTAACAATTCCTGATGAAATGAAGCCACAGGAAGATTCGCATTTAGTATGGCATTTCAAATAAGAAGTTGTCCAGTGAATAACTAGTTGTGGAAAAGTAAAAATAGACGATTTACACAACAATATGGAAATTATCCAGCTTGTCAAAAGCCTTCGTGAAGTGAGTATAAATTTCCGCTCAATATCAATTATTCCATCCGTTTATAAAATCCTTGAATGATACCTGCATGATATCATGATTGAATACAGAATGATCATTGTAAAGGGACTACAAGATTTCCTCTCGAGGCACTCAACGTTAGCAATGTACACATCACAAGTCTCGTTGTTAAAGCTCTGGAGGCTCGGCTTGAAATTCATGTTAATCACAATCTTCTTCTTTCAAAGTTGGCGAGACTTGCTTCCTGATGATTCCTGTATATCCCATCCTTTTCAGCCTTGAACCGGTGTTCCACAAGGTTCTATCGTCGGTGCTCTATTACTTCCGTTTTATTCTAAATAACCTGCCTCCGATTCTTCCGTTAAATTCGATGCCCAGAAACGTTCCAAGTGTTGTTTATTAGATCTTGAAATCTAAATTAAAATGGAATTAACTAATCTATGCTGCGCATTAATAAATAAATGACAATACCAGCCAACGAACATAGGGTACCCCTTTCAATAAACACATATATATAATAACACATAAAATGCAATGCTCAGCCTAATATTGAATAATCTAGTGTTTTTCAAAGAATCAACGGTATAATTGGTATTCAATTGTATGTGGAAAATTGATTGATCACTGTCAAGTTATCTTTTACATGCCATAACACTTTTATGTTCTAATTTTTAAAGTTTCGTTAAAACTGAAAGATCTTTCAGCCATAAATGGCATACTATGCTATCACAAATTTATTCCGACAATCTATATTTTCCCACGGCAAGACCAGCTCACATGATGTACATTCTCCACCGAAAGCATGATTTGCTCTTTATAAATTATAATGCTAACTTGACTTTATTAATTTAAAAAAAAAATCGGCTACTGTTTGCCCATAAAAATTAGCTTACTCACTCAACTCGCTATCCAATCAGTTCGACTTGTATACGAAACAACTTCTTATAAAGCTAAAAAAAAAAGTAAGCTAACTCGAAATTCTACACAATTTTCTGCTGATTAGTAGCAGTTTTTTTTTGTTTAATCACAAAGCAATACAATTTCAAGGACGCCCTGAATTTATTACATTAATATGTATTTATTTTGTTTACTCACCACTTCAAATCGTCTGTGAGATATCTCCCATTCAATTAATTTACATTCGTAAATCATCTGATATTTTCAATTTAAACTGGTTTTTTCTGAGCCAGCTCGTCGGAAGCGGTCTTCGTAGCAAAATCTACTACTGTATGTTATCAACTGAATATGTTTCTTGACTGGGATTCTGAAAAAATGGTCTGAACCGTAGAAAACCAATCGTTTTATGACCTTCTTTAGATTCGATGTTTTTTAATCGAGGAACAATTGTAATAAACAAGCGATACAAGGATAAGTTTAAAAGTTCATGTGCTACACAACACCCAGTCCGTACATTGTTGGATGGTTATAATCACCACCGACCTGGAGCTGTTAATTTCTGATCGGTGTCCTCAGTATATACATGTCCATAAAGTCAGCTTTCCATTATTTCTGCTGTCTTAGTAGACGATTTTAGTAATATTCCTTGCAACCGATTCCTCCAGCAATCCTACCACCCCTCTCTCTTTTATCCCTCATACGCTAGCAGCAACCAACCAACAGAGGCTAAACAATAAATTCTGAGATTTTAATGATGTCTTATTTACACTTTGAAAAAGGTCAAGAAAACAGATCAGGTCAAGGTAGTTGAATAAGTCCAGCAATCAAAAAGATTGTTTTAAAGCCAGATAGGGATCTTACGTCAATGTCACACGAAAAAAAAAAACCACAAATTGCACGGTACATCGCGTGAGTGAGGATGAACTTGTAAGTTTTTTATTTTATCATCTAGACTACTCGCCCCCACAAATTATGTGGAAATAATTGTGTGTGCACGAAATATCTTGTTTTCTCAATGCGATGTTTTTTGGCGCGACGATTTTACGCAAAAATTTCGAGCGCAACGCAATGTTGTTTATATGGATGTTATCAAGTAAGCGAGAAGGCGCGTGTGAATGAACGTTACGTTTTGTTTATTTCATTCGCCATCAAAATTACTAGTGCAATATTGATAGAGGCCTGGTGGGGGTCGTCTATCTACTATATGATGATACGCACCTTCAATTAAAAATAGAAAACCACACGATACACGCGTATAAATTTATTGCGAAGTATATTTATACACAGTACGCCGTAGTGATGATCGTTTCGCTCCCAAATTAGCATCAAGTGTGTAATGTCTGTTGCGAGGATCACGTGTATGTATAGGCAATTAGAAAATGGATTTTGGACCTCAAGCGAGTGCTTTCGCCCTTTTGTAGTGATGGGAAGGTGCAGATTGGAAATATTTTAAAAGTTTTATTTCAGATTACTCTTTGGAATGTATCTAATGATTTAATTAGCTGAAACTATTTTTTAGATTTAAATTGTTTGGGCATATTTTTGCTGTGTTTGAAAACGATCTTACTATAAATTATACAGTGATTGACAAAATTATTGGAACAGTTAAAGCGTTCAAGTAAAACTATATTGTAGAGATAATATAAAGTAATTTTTGATTCATTGTTTTAGCAAGCGTGCTCCATCAAATGCTCTGTATGAAGCAACCGAAATATACACATAAACAAGAATTATAAAAAAATACAGATCCTATTACGTTTTTGGATGGGTAAAATTATTGTCAAATTAATGTAAAATCTAAAATGCTGAATCCACTTTCAATATCTCGTTGGTAAACCTTTCTTTTAATTGTCTAGTTTAATCTATTTGACATAAAATATGCCAACTTTTTTTCTGAAACGAATTCCTTCAGTTGAGTTTTACATGAAAAGTGATGCTTTCCAATTCTTCTCACAAATACTCGATCGGATTAATCTTGGGCAATTGTGGAGGAGTGGGCAAAATTTGGAGAACATTGAAAAAGCGCCATGATCGCACATTATAAGCAGTATGTTTGACGTCGTTGTCGTGCGGAAAATAGAAACTGCTTCCCCATCCCATGTTTTCTGCACTTGTTTTAAAGTATTTTTGAAAATCTTAAGGTTAACTGTCTTGTCCATAACATTTTCTATGAAAACCAGTTCAACCACTCCTGTTGCAGCGATGCCCTACCATGACCCCTCCGCCATCGTGCTTTATTGTGAGTTGAAGATTTAATTCATCTAAGACTGTTTTGGATTTTCTCCATACTAATATTGAAAAATATTGAACTTTCTCTCATCAAAGAAGAGAAAGTGTATTCAAAATTCATCAGTCTTATAATTCATTGTAAACTGTAACTTCTTTATTATTTTTTTTTGAATTTTGAATTTTGAAATGAATCGGTAATGGGCGGATTTTTAAAAAGTGATTTTGAGGAAATGATTACTGTCACACTGAGCTGTCGGAGCTACAATGATAGAGGAGATGGGACTAAGTATTCAATAACTTCGAGAGTTTTACTCTGATTGACTTCAAATTTTGGGACTATATTCTTGAGATGTTTAACTATAAGATAAGACGAATTTCATTTTTTCGTTTGTGCGAAATAAAAAAATTCGGGACCGAGTACGTGCACAGTTCGGGCAGAATTCACTTTCATAGCCACGAGTGAAAGCCTGTTGTGCTGAGCTCAGAAAAGGTCGTGAAAAAAATAGAAAATGTGAGCCACCGAAGACGCCCAGCTCCAGCATTACGCCTGGCAATGTCGCAGCTGTTCGCGAGCTCATTGCAAGAGATCGTCGCTCCACTGTAGTGACAATCAGTAAGGAAACAAGAGTCAGTGTTGGAAGTGTACATACCATCATCCGAGACCACCTTGAATTTCAAAAATCTCAGCGAGGTGTGTTCCACTTCTACTTACCGAAGAGAAGAAACATGCGAGAGTTGAAGTTTGTCAAACGCTTCTTGCTCGATTTCAAAATGAAGGATAGGCTTTTTTCGCAACGCACTATGATGTGCAATGAAACTTAGGCTCACCATTACACTCCCGAGTCAAAAAAGGACTCCATGGAGTGGAAAACAAAGGAGGATCCGGGACCATCAAAAGCCAAAAGCACGCTTGCCTGCCGGTAAGGTGATGTCAATGGTTTTTTGGGACTCTCAAGGAGTTTTACTCGTTGATTTCCTTGACGATTGTCGCACAATAAACGCTGCTTGCTAGTATGAACTTCTTGACCAGGTTGGAACTGTATATCGGTCAAAAAGGCGCCGTCAACCCAGCCGAGACATCCTGCTCTTGTACAACAATGCCAGGACTCCATACTGCAGCCTTAACAATCGAAAAAATTGGATGAAATGCATTGGCCTACATTTGATCATCCTCCCCACAGTTCTGACTTTTCTCCTTGCGATTTCCATATGTTTGGGTCTCTTAAGAAATCATTTGGAGGTGAGCATTTTTCCGGCCGAAGTCATTCTTCGAAAACAGCATGAACCTGTTCGATGGGAAAAATACATTACTAAGGGTAGTAACCACGTAGAAAAATAAATATAAATGTAAAATATACAGGGTGTCCCATAACGCAACGTCAAGCCGGAAAGGGGTGATAGGGCAGGTGGTGACAGTAATCAGAAAACTATTTAAAAAAAATTTAGTTGCGTATTTTTTGAGATATTCGCTTTTGAAAAAAAATTGAAAAAATGCGTACCCTGTGACAATCTTTTCACTGCTACATCTACAAAAATTTTTTTTTTTTTAATTTTCTTTTTATAATATAACCCCAGATAAATGCTCTTTAAATTACAGCCAAAAATTAAAAAATTACTGTTTTAGTTTTCAGTGAAATAGCACTTCTTTCACCAAAGATGTACTAAAAAATAACTCTTCACCCAACTTCATCTAACCGTACTGAAAAAAAAATGTACTAAGATATTTTGGCAAGTAGCTTTAAAAGATAGTCTACTAAGTCCTAATTCCAAAATGGTATTACACTTGCTTCTTAATGACTTAATTGAGATGAATATAAATTTTCTAACAGTCCGACATCCTAAGTTTGTTTTCGCACTATTTGATATAAGTTGAAATTAGAAATCAATTATTGAACAGAAATTACTTACTTTACTTATAAAAGGTGTTCGAAATGCTTGCCATCAGCGGCAATGCAGGCTCTGCATCTTCTTAAGAACGACCTTGAAATTAGGCGGGCAAAACTTCTTGAGTTTATTTCGTCGACCGCTTTTCTAATTTTAGTACGTAGCTCTTCTAAGCTTTGTATTTCAGTGGAATAGACTTTTTCCTTTATTGCGCCCCAATAAAAGAAATCCAAAGGATTTAAATCGGGTGAACGAGCTGGCCACGAAATTGTTCCACCCCGTCCTATCCACCTCTCGGGATACTCACTGTTGAGAAATTCCCGTACACTTCGAGCATAATGTGCTGGGCAGCCATCATGCTGGAAATACATGTTTCCATAAATCCTCAGTGGTACGTCGTCCAATAGTTGTGATAATTGGTTTTCCAACATATCCAGATAAACTTCGGCATTCAAATTCCCCGCAAGCTCAAATGGCCCAACAACTGAACCATTAAGAATGCCCGTCCACATGTTTATTTTAAATCGGTGTTGAGATTTGTTCTGTCGCATTAGATGCGGATTCTCCACGTGCCACTCGTGCAAATTATGGAGATTCATGTAGCCATCCTTGGTGAATGTTGACTCATCCGTCCAAAGAATTTCGTCAAAGAACCGCGGATTTTCTCTATACTTCTCCAGCATAGTTTGACAAAACTGAATTCTCTCCGGGTAATCTCGCGGAAGGAGACTTTGTACACGTTGTACATGGTATGGATGAAGTTGGTTTCTCCTTAGAATTCGCTGAACTGAGCTCTTGGGTACTCCTGTAGTCATCTGAATGGCACGCACCGAGGTTGACGGTTCTTCTTCAACTGCTTCCAATACAGTGTCCTCGTAGAGATTCCAAGGTCTTCCCGCACAAGCCATTCGATGGGGCAAGCGACCCTCTGAAAATGCCCGATGCACGTTTATGAACACTCGATGATCTGGATACCGTTCAACATTTGGGTACCTCTCACGATAAAGTCGTGCTGAAGCAGAAGCATTGGATCTGCATTCCCCATAAATTAGGTGCATATTAGCATATTCCTGTGCACTATATCTAAACGGCATTATGGAATTCACACTTTACACTTTCAATAAACGGAACTACGGGAGTATTCTCTTATTTGCTAGAAAAATGCACACTTATCAAATGACCGTAATCCACTATAATGCCACGCAAATAGCAAAATAACATAACTACGCATCTAATTTTTCCATCGACCTATAGGTAACGGTTTTTAAGAAGAATAAAGTGCATTAAAATCATTTCAAATAACTAATAGCAATTAACTGGGAATTGGTTCTCTCCAAGGTAAAAACGTTATTTTTCCTTAATTAAGAAATAAAGAAGCAAGTGTAATACCATTTTGGAATTAGGACTTAGTAGACTATCTTTTAAAGCTACTTGCCAAAATATCTTAGTACATTTTTTTTTCAGTACGGTTAGATGAAGTTGGGTGAAGAGTTATTTTTTAGTACATCTTTGGTGAAAGAAGTGCTATTTCACTGAAAACTAAAACAGTAATTTTTTAATTTTTGGCTGTAATTTAAAGAGCATTTATCTGGGGTTATATTATAAAAAGAAAATTAAAAAAAAAAAAAATTTTGTAGATGTAGCAGTGAAAAGATTGTCACAGGGTACGCATTTTTTCAATTTTTTTTCAAAAGCGAATATCTCAAAAAATACGCAGCTAAATTTTTTTTAAATAGTTTTCTGATTACTGTCACCACCTGCCCTATCACCCCTTTCCGGCTTGACGTTGCGTTATGGGACACCCTGTATAAATATAAATAAAAGGATCGTTAACATTTGAAAGCTCCTCGTAGCATGCTATTATATATATATATTATGCGATATTGCAGTGACTGCGATGGAAGACATATTGCCACTTTTATACTATGTTCGTTTCGAGCTATGTCGATTTTTTTTACCATTTGCAATGTGCTAATACAAAAATAATTTTTCGACAAAACCTTTTTACATTAAATCCAAACGGAGAAAAATAAACAAAGCTACCATGCTTCTGCCAATGATCCTTCCATCGTTTAGAGTAATCTAAGCATCAACTTTAATCAACTGGAAAAAGTCAACTTTGAAGTACTTAAAGAATGATTTATTTATTTATTTAGAACTATTTTCTTAGAAATTTTAAGTCGTGGAACTTAACCTCCTGGATCTGATAAGGGCTAGCGTCGAATAACTCAGTAAGTTCGGAACGGTTAGATTGTGGCCTACTTTCAAATAATTTGATATTTGTGATGTTCAAAAGGGCTAATAAGTTACTCCTATTTAGGCTAATGCTCCATTCGTCAAAGAAAAACTGAGCACAATCAAATATAAGCTTTGAAATCCTGCCATTTTTATACTTTAAAAAAATGTCCTAACATATTAAGTTTTTTGACTATTTTTTCTGTCCCCATTCTTGCAACATAATAGTACTAATTTTTTAAAAAAAAATACCTTGTTAAGCTACTTTTTAAAATATTGCAAAGCGCGCATGTGTGCATATGTACTCGAGGTACCGTTGTAGACTTGATATAAAAGTATCAATTCCATTTTTTAAAGATGTACCTCGCAATCTGGCCAGCTGAATAATACTTCTAATAACGCATCAAATGGTGAACGAATTCCTTTGTTCTTTAACAATTTACCTAAGACGTGCGCAAAAAAAATCGAGCAACTTTTATGGATCTAAAACCATTTATCCATTTATTTTTAAACTCCTCAAGTTAGGGGTCGTCTATTTACGAATGTCTATCTATCGAAATAGATCTGGCAACGCCTTTCATTCGCTCTGTTTCTTGCAATATTTCGCTTTTGTCTTATGTCGCTAATCCACTACCAATTCGTAGTATTTAGATGCGTTCAAATGACTAATCAAATATTATGATTTCTGCGAAACTCGCTCCATTTGCTCGTATTATTCTTGTTATTTGATGTTACGCACTAAGATTCTACGTTTGATTCGGAGGAGGAATTTGTAAACATGCCTTGAAATGACGAGCCTCCGCGTGCCGCAATAAACATGTCAATAAAAACCAAACTTATTTGTTTTGATCAATCTGCGGATGGAAAAATAAAATTACATTAATTTCCAAAAAAAAAGCGCGCAGATAAATCTAATTTCAGCAAACATCTTTTAGATACAATTATTCTAATAGTTTCTCTGCATTGTATCAGCTTCTTTTTTTTTGTCAGTTTCGGTAATGGTAGTCTTGGGACACATTCAATTTAATATAAACTCTTCGTCCCTGCGAGAAGCTGTGTCACTTAGTCCGGATGCCGAGGATAAATTAAAACGACGACGCAACGTTAAAATGTTTTTACTGGGAAGGGATTAAGGCAGTTAGGCGACCTTGTTGCTTACTTTCGCCAGTAGCTAGCACCAGGGGCGGTGAAGATGATGGTGGTGGTTGTTGTATGATTTTTAATTTCACTAATGCACATCTACCGGTCTGTCAGCCATGGATTTAACCCGTTTGTTAGCCGCCGACAGGCACTATTGTATCTCCGCTGCCGCTTTAGTCACCCTTAACGGAGGCGACGTGTAAATCGGGAAAGCCACTGTCGCCTTCTTAAGTAATTGATTGAATTCTCGTGAAGCTGTTTGTTGTTGACGCTTTGACTGGCGTTGGTTGTCGTTAACGGTTAACTGTCGTTCATGTTCGAAACGATAATGGCAAAACTTTGAATGGATATCAAACGTTCTTGCCGATGCGGTTGCGCGCCTCTACTACAACCCCAAAGATAATTCTCTCGAAAGTCGTTTATATCTGAGAACCGATCTAAGCTCTTAATCCTTTGAAGCTATTTGATTGAGATTTATACTGACAAATATGAAATCCATGTTAGCCTGTATAAATTGGTGCCAATCGAAACGATGAATGAATTACGACTAAATCCGATGAAATTTAATTCCAGTAGCAGTTTCATTTGCATAAGTAGACATCAAACAAGAAAGAAAATCGAATGAATGGATTTGAGGTTGGTGTTGCTGTGACACCGCTACTACAAGCTTGGACCAACATATCCACTAAACTCAATCCCACGGGAATCAGTCTGACATGTCGAATCAATAACTGTTTGTGTGGTGCTGCTTTCGGGCTGCCTAAAGTTTAGCCAACTGGCATCGAGAAGATGTTTGAGACTCAACCGACTGACCGATCGACCGGCCAACACCACGTCTAGAATGGAATTCGTAATGAGATTAGATTAGGAAAGTTTATTGGCCGGTAGTTCTCCTAGTCTTGTTGCCCATCTCTCTTCGCCTCGTCAAGCTTGTCGCTCGGTCGCCCGGACGTCTTACTATAGTTACAACTCGAAATAGCGCTTCTGCAGCTATTACTGTAGACGTTGTAGAAGTTGATGATGTGAAAAGAGATAATGGGATGCGATGATGACTAGAACTTCACTATCATCAATAATACAGACGACGGACCTGGATTTAACCCGAACGTAGTGAATTATTTATGTTTCGATTAATTTTTGAATTTCCGACAATATGCCCGTGTATTATGACCAGATCTAGACAGCGGAATATCTGTCGGACTGGATTAGATTGCACATTAGTATTAGGAACTGTATTTGTCGTTTGATCTGATCTGCTTAGGTCTTTTCGTCGTATCAGCATCTTCCTACGTACTGCGCGACTGTTTTCGGTAGCGAAGAACTAATAAATATTTAATGTTCAATGGAAACAGTCCGGCCGACAGCTTATGTGAATATTGCTGTCAACGATGCGTCCATTATGCTATGAATTTTGCACGTTTCATAGGAAAATGGAGGACTGGTCGAGCTAGGAATATCGAAAGTTTAGTATTGGACAGCCGGGATAATGTAATTTGCATGAAAAATATTTTTCGTTTTTATTTATATAATTTACTTTCCGAAGCTTATCGAAATTTATACAGTTTTATTATATTAACATGTATTTTTTTTCGATTTCATGCTCTGAAACTAAGTGCTTCAGAAACATAGAATGATTTGAGTGATTTGAATGAAAATATTTTTTCTCTCAATTGGAACGAAACTAGCAGATTATTTATTTATTTATTTAAGTAATCCATTTACAGGCAAAAAGCCCAATTAGTACTAAAAAATTGAGACAATTAAGATATGGAAAACAAGAAACGAATGACAAAAAAATTAATAAATAAAATTAATCATCAGCAAAAATTGTGTTGCGAACACTTCTTTTAAAGATGGCAATATAGTGTGGCATAGGACCAAGTTGGAGGCCATTATGGGTACGTAATAGACGCAAAACAGGAGAATGAAAGTAAGTTTCAGTACGGGCAAATGGTACATCAAAGACAACGGAGGACCTAATTTGCCTCTCACACTGCCGTTCATTAATCAAGGATGCAATAGATTTCAGATGGCCACGGCAAATTTTGAAAAGAAAGCATTCATCAAGGTAAACTCTGCGCTTTGCGAGGAGAGAGAGATTAAGGAGCGATAAGCGTTCATCATAAGGCATGTAGGGAAGATTATATTTAAAGAGTAAAGTGCGACTGAACCTCCGTTGAACAGATTCAATGGCATCGGAAAGATAAGCAAAACGAGGAGACCAAACTTGAGTACAGTATTCAAGTTTGGAACGAACAAGGGTAACAAATATCTTAACACAAGTAAAAATATTAAAAGAATTGTGACAGGAACGTATAGCAAGGCCAGCAATCTGCGAGGCACTATAAGTAATGTTACGAACATGGATATCAAATTTAAGTTTACGATCAAAGGTTACTCCCAGATCAGTAAAATAATCCACAGAGACAAGGACGGATTCACATAGTAAGTAAGGAAAAATATTAGTCTGGGACTTCAGAGAATAAGACATGGCAAAACACTTTGAAACATTTAACGGTAGGCAGTTAGAGTTACACCAATCAGTAAGAGAGTTCAGATCATCCTGAAGAAGTAGATGATCATCTGAGCTATTGATTACTCGAAATAATTTTAAGTCATCCACATAGAGCAAACAAGATGACGATAGAACAATAGGAAGATCATTGATGAAAAGGTTGAATAATAGCGGTCCTAATATAGAACCTTGAGATATACCAGAAGAGGGCGAAAATGGTAAGGACGGAACGCCAGAGAGGGAGACAAAACAAGTGCGGCTAGTCAAAAACGAAGATATCCAAGAAAGTAAAGGTTCACAGATGCCATAGTGGTTTAATTTGAATAGCAGAAGATCGAAATTGACAGAGTCAAATGCCTTAGAAAAATCTGTATATATAGCATCAGCTTGAGAGTTCCGATCTAACGCCGAGGACACAGCATGAGTAAATTCAATGAAATTCGTAGATGTGGACCGACCTTTAATAAAACAATGTTGCTGAGGTGATACTTAAGAGAGTCATAAATTTTGTTAAACACAAAACGTTCAATGATTTTTGAGAAACAGGGAAGGATAGAAATAGAACGATTATTTGAGGCAACATTGCGTTCACCAGATTTGACAATAGGGAAAATTCTTTCCAGATTCCAGGAGGAGAGAAATTTACCAGAACAAAGACTTAAATTGAATAAAATTGATAGGGGGACACTTAAAGAAGAAGCAAGATTTTTCACAAAAAAATTAGGAAGGCCATCAGGTCCAGGAGTGTAACTAGAATCAAAAGAACATAGAAGGGATTCAACTTCAAGAGGATTAATCGAGAGTAAAGAGAGACAAGGAGGGAGATTAAAAGGGACGCTATAAGAAGAGAAAAACATTGCGAAGAGATCACAAACATTTTGAGGAAGAGCAGCAGTGATATTATTAAATGTAAGAGAATCAGGCATAGGAGAGGACGATTTTAAGGAGCGAAGGAATGACCAGAAGTTTTTGGGGTCGTTCGAAACAAAGAAGATTCAATATGCGATAGATAGTTGCGCATGGCAAACCTTATTTGATTCTTGGCAGCAGCACGAAGACGAGAAAAATCAGCGTAGTCCTGGTCGGAATGAGAGCACAAAAATTTACAACGTGCTGCATTTTTAATATCCAGGGCTCGTTTAACACTCTCAGTGAACCAAGAGAATCTTTACGCTTACGCAAGCGGAAGGTTGCAGTATGAACAGTGATTAGCTCAAAAAGAACAGAATATAATTTCTTAGCTGCAATGTCAATATCAAAACCACGAAACAAGCCAAACCAATTAATAGAGTTGAGATCGAGAGCTAAGAGGTCAAAACTAGTTCTTTTAAAATTGAAACAAGGCTTCTCGGGAACTCTGGCACGATTAGATAGATTAACAACAATGCCAACAAAGAGAGGAGGATGATGGGGATCAGGGTTCGTATAAGGCGTTATGGAGGGAGAAAGCAAAAACGATGAAGGTTCCATATTGGAAAGTATGAGATCAAGGATCTTATTGTTTACATTGGGGACATAGTTAAATTGATTAAGTGAACAAGATGGAAGGAAAGATAAGAGAGCAATGGAAATATTATTGTGAGAAACAATACGGGAAAAACCGGAGTCCCATTGGACGGATGGAATATTAAAGTCACCACAGATTATGACAAACGAAGAAGGAACATTTGTGTTAATTCCTACCTTACCATTCATAGGTAGAAAAGGGAGAGTTGCACGGAATATATACAGAGGCCACAAACAAGGAAGATTTAAGCGACAGGGATACACAAACTGCTACACATTCAACAGGAAGACTGGGAACGAAATCAGCGCAGAGTTTACTTTGAAGGGAATTAAGCACGGCAATGAGTACCCCGCCACCATCAGACTTCATAGTTGTAGAGCGGTTACGGTCACAACGGTAGACATTATGTAATGGGAAAAATTCAGAGCTGAAGATATCATCAACAAGCCAGGTTTCAGAGAGTTCCAATTTAGTTGATATTTTAGCTATAGTAATAGTAGTAAATTTATGGCTAATTAAAATAGTAAATTTAGCCACAGGCTTTAATTAATGTAAAATTTGAGCAAAGGCGCGTGCGTTATTTTTCGGAATTCTCTATTATAATATGTTAAATTATATTATAATGCTGGTCGGGTCGCAAAAGGACTGTAAAAGGACCCGATTCCCAACACGACCACAACGCTTCTCATCCATACGTTACCCGTCCTATTAGTATCATATTTTTCATTAAAGCAGTAAGCACACAATATTTCAAACGTGTATAATTTTTTTTAAAAACATTCACTGCATGTGCGAACATGAGAAAACCTGATATTAAAAAAAAACGATAACAAGGTCACACAATTTTTGCTGCTAGCACACAGCCAGACAGACAGTAATCGAAAAGTGATTCGACTAAAGAGCATTAATTCAAACTTACCGTCGAGACGGTGTACCACAACACCTCACAAACATCATTTTCGGCACGAAAATCCAGAAAATCATGCAACATGCTGGTAAAAAGTTTCATCTCAGACATAATATGCTGCGAGAAAAATGATAATCGACTTCTCCGTGCAATTCGAATACTCCTCTAATTAACCAGTTCAAATGGTTTGGCTGTTGCGGATTTTACAGTAGCAACAGAAAAGAGTATTCCCCGCCAGCGTGATTAGGAAATTTTCAAGATACAAACATGCTCACGGAATTCTTTATGATTTTTTTTCTCGGATTGCAAGATTCGCTTTTTTCTCTCGTTTTCGAATATGCTTTGGCACTGATGTTCGTGGATTGCCAAAGTTTTGTTGGTGATCTTGTATTGGCTTTTGGAGTGTGTTGATGAGTCAATATGAAGTCTGCAAGTTTGAAATTTTCATGCTAATTATTGTTGACTGTACAGACGTGAAAAAGCGTAACAATATATTTATGTGAACTAGGTTTTTTTTTAAAGGAATTTTTCATAAATTATTGGATTCTTTTCCGTATTGAATGTTTTAGGTTTGGTTTGAAATTGATAAATGTTGTTTCCGCATTCATTCCATGCAATAAAAAAAAACACAAGTTGATTTGCTAAACCATACTAAGATTTGCTACTGCTTTTAAAAAATAAGGGAATTATAATTTAGTATTTATCACTGGGCTATGCAACTGGCGAAGTTATACAACAGTATTAAATTCAGACATTCCCAAAGTAAAATTCTATGAAAAATCTTTATGGGAATCGTATCTAAAGATGATTCTATCGCACGCATAAGAAAAGTATTAGAGATCCAAAGCAGCAGTGCACTCATCTGTTTGTGCGTGGCTATCTCGAGTAGGCAGGTAAATCTTTTGTAGCTATGTGTGTTTATTGACAGGCAGCCACTTTTCAACAGGCATACATAGCTACAAAAGAGGCTCGTTGTGATACCACAATGGGTTTTCTCTCCTTTAGACACTAAAGTCAGGAAACCATTTGCTTCCTTTGATAAAACGCACTATCCCCTTTAAATTGACCAGCAATAGTTCGGTTAGATTTGGGAGAAAGGGGGCACTAAGTGTCCCCACCCTCCTCCTCGCTAAAGCCGGGCACAGATTCTTCTCTGGGCAGTCTGGGATGGTCGGTCGTCGTGAGCGGTGAGGCTCGGCGGGAGTGGAGTTTTTCGAGTGACTCGTTTTTTATACAAAGTGAATTTTATACAAAGTGAACTTCTTGTCTTCTAATGACCCATCCCATTCGCGTAAAGTTAGCAAAGCAGCACAGTGAACAGCAGTGAACAGCAGTGGGCCGTGTATGGAACCTTGCGGAGCACCGGAAGAGGTTAAAAAAGGGGAGGAAGAGCAACCATCCAAGTCGGTGTGTATTACATCGACTTGCTGTCCAGCGTCAAGTGTAGAGGACACAAAATTAACGGGTTCAACTAAATTAGTCCCAAATGAGCGACCCTTAATAAAACCATGCTGTTCCTTGGATATTAGATTCCTAATAAGACAATAAAACTTGTAAACGTACCTCTCCAAAAATTTAGGAAAGCAAGATAGGAGGGATATTGGTTGGTAATTCGAAATATTTTTAAGATTTCAATATCGAGGAAACATTAGACGTTTTCCAAACCGAAGGAAAACACCAAAAGACAAGCTACGGTTGAAGAGTATGGACAAGGGATCACACAGGGAAGAAGAAAGAGACAATATTTTGATATGTTATCCGGACCGCTGCTGCCACAAGAATCTAAAAGGGATATCAATGTTTCAACTTCTGAAGGATTTGTCATAAGGGGATCAACAGGAGGAAGTAGACATGGGACTAACCTATTTGAGAGATTGTAAGAGGATGCGAAAGAGGAAGAAACGGAAACGGCAAACATGTTACGCATATGTCATGCGTCAACTGTACTAGAGCAAAAAAACAAATCAAAAACAGCATTGCAAATAGCAACCGAAAACCAGCGAGAATAGTTTCGATGTGGACGAGTTTGGAGTGTAAACTTGGATATGATAGAATTAAGGAAAACAGAAAGGAATTAAGGGTCTCATTACTGTCAAAATTTGTTGAGCTCAGCTGCTATGCGCTCAAAATCAGCTTTGAAAAAGTTGAACCGATTTATTACATCTGGTTTTTTTCCGCGAATCTTGACAAAAACTAAGATCGAATCAAATGGGAGGATAAAGAAGAAGAAAGAAAAATATTATCTAGCGGAATATTTGAAATTATTAAGTCCAAAATACGATTATTGTTTAGTATATTGTTGCACTGGGATAAATAACATGTAGAAAAAAATGAGGAGGGGATGGAGACCGCATTTGTTAAGGAAACGCAGAAAGAAGATATATCCCATTGGACGGACGGAAGGTTGAAGTCACTACATAAAATTACAGGATACTGAGGAAAGTGGATGAAGATGAAATTGGATAATTCACAGAAAAAAAAACATTTATAAACAGATACCGATGCATTGCACGATATAAATTACGTATCAATATCAAGCAAATGATAGCATCTGAAGATAAAATAGAAGCAATCTTGACATGTTCCAGTTTGGTTCTAAGCCCAATCACTCTCTTCGTATACTTTGAGCCTGAAACACGGCTTGTAGGAGAAACCATGCAAAATGAGTCTGGCACATTCTATAAGAATCCTTGATTGACCTAAAGGGAACAGTGCAGTTTATCAAAGGAATCAGATGGGTTCCTGATTAGAGTTACTAAGGGAGAGAAATATCGTGTGGCACCACAACTGACCATTTTTTATGCCTATGTGCACCAGGTCTGTGTCGACTGGTGCCCACTTCAACCTAACTTAACTGGTAGAATTTTCAGTTGCTAGTATATTGAACTTTACATTTTGACTAACAACCAAATCTCACTATGTTTGATATATTCCTTTACCACTTCGGATTTAAATAGATAATAGTGATGGGCAGCACCTGTGCGTGCTAAGCACAGTGTGTTAGCACACTTCGGTGTGTTGTGTGAGTGCGACACTTTACAAGTGTGTCGACAGCACACTTGTACTGGCAGCACACTTATACTGGCAGAACACTTGTACTGGGAGCACACTTGTACTGGCAGTACACTTATACTGGCAGTATAATTCTTCACAGCACAGCACGCCAGGCACACCACACATTGAGGTACCACGAAACGAATGTGGCTATTAGTGCACGTGGCTATTAGTGCACGCACATTACCCATCCATGTGATCTGTCTCGGTAACAAGGCATTGTTTGGATTGCAGAGTGTACACATTTTGCGGTTTAAAGGCATTAGCTCTTGAATCCATTAGCTGATGAACGAAATAATTAGGCAACGAAAGAGGCGGATAAAATTTGCTATTCTTAAATTTTGTGGCTGAATGTTTTAGTTTGGAGTATATGATAGTGTAGTTGATATTGATACCATAGTGTATTGAAAGAGTGAAATAGTTGATATTGCAAATATTGCAATTTAACTCAAGGAAATGAAGAGTGATTTTAGATTCTATCCTGGTGTGCAAGATGATAACTAAATCATAGTAGAAACGAATAGCAAAAATGGAATTTTGGTAAAGTTCCAAAAATATGAAGATGAACTAGATAAAGATAGTGTTTTTATGATTAATATGTTGACTATGCCATTGAACAGAGGCATTTTGAAAGAGAGCAATAGTGTTAATTCTGTAGTAAGCATATCTGCACTGAAAGAAAAACTCTTGGTTGGTTCAACTATTTTTAATAGTATTGCAACGATTCATTCAAAATCGTTAAACGAACTACGGAAAATAGTTATTTTTATTATGTTAATATAGTTAATTTAACGATATAAAAGTAGTTGGCTCTGGTTGTACAAAACATATCGCAACGTTCATGAAATCAACTGTTTTAATTGTTTCATAACCACGAAAATTAGTTGATCAATAGAAAAATATTCATCAATTCACTCAAAACTTCAACGTTTCGAATTATCAACAGTTTTTATGGTACTTAAACTACTTTGCAATAGTTGATTTCAACAAACGTAATTCAGTGAGCAACGTCTTTGGAATTATTCTACGCAAAGTAGAATGGTTTCAACATTTGGACGCTTTTCATGCTCCGAATGAAATTTTTTTTGTTTATCAACCACGCGTCATGGTGCATAAAAGTAATCAACAATTTTCTTATAGTTGTTTTAACTATAGCCCTAGTTGATGCAAAAACAACTAAGGAAAACTGTTGATTTTTCATACTCCTCATACTCATGCTCCTATTCTATCATAGAAGTTTCATATGCTACATGGCAAAATTGTGTTCGGTTTGCTGTTCAATATAATTCATATTCATGTTATGCTGTGAAGCCTTTATATTACGCTGTATGACGCCTTTAGTGCAATTAATGTATGCATGTAAAGGACACACATTGCGATGCAGTGCAGCGCCGAAGCAGTGAGCGCATACAGTGTATGTGCTCTGACCTAGCTTTTTTTCTTACTTAAATATCTGTGCCGCTTTTATATGGCTGTTTTGAAAAACATTAAGAATTATGGGCTGCAAATATTTTTTTTACATCTTTATGTTTACCGCCCCGGACAAATGCCCGGGTTGTACGTTTCTACACTGAAAGAAAAATCTTGGTATAATCAACCATTTTCCTTAGTTGTTTTTGCGTCAACTACGGGCTATGGTTAAAACAACCATAAAAAAATAGTTGATTACTTTTATGCACCATGACGCGTGGTTTATAAACAACGTCCGTGGTGCAAAAAAGTACTGGTTCAGGCGGTAACGATGTATTGGTATATTTTTCTCTAAATGCTTGTATCATTAGAGGAGCATTAATAAGCCATAAACCATAGCAACATAATCCATCCAAGCCTTAAATAGAAAGAGGACGTGAGACGTGAAATTGAGTTCATATGCATAGCTGCAAGCTGCAGCATCTATGAAAACAATTGAAATTGCTAAACAATTTCTGGCATTGGGACAATCGTAATCGTTATCGGGACTCCCTGTTTTATAACAGTGATCTGCAAACAGAAGACTTATATTTTGTGAATAGAAGAAGGGAAATATAAAGGCTTCACTGCATAACATGAATATGAATTATATCGAACAGCAAACCGAACACAATTTTGCCATGTAGCATGTGAAACTTCTATGATAGAATAGGAGTATGAGTATGAGGAGTATGAAAAATCATCAGTTTGCCTTAGTTGTTTTTGCATCAACTAAGGCTATAGTTAAAACAACCATAAGAAAATCGTTGATTACTTTTATGCACCATGACGCGTGGTTGATAAACAATTTCATTCGGAGCATGAAAAACATCCAAATGTTGAAACCATTCTACTTTGCGTAGAGTAATTCCAAAGACGTTGCTCACTGAATTACGTTTGTTGAAATCAACTATTGCGAAGTAGTTTAAGTACCGTAAAAACAGTTGATAATTCGAAACGTTGAAGTTTTGAGTGAATTGATGAAAATTTTTCTATTTATCAACTAATTTTCGTGGTTATGAAACAATTAAAACAGTTGATTTCATGAACGTTGCGATATTTTTTGTACAACCAGAACCAACTACTTTTATATCGTTAAATTAACTATATTAACATAATAAAAATAACTATTTTCCGTAGTTCGTTTAACGATTTTGAATGAATCGTTGCAATACTATTAAAAATAGTTGAACCAACCAAGAGTTTTTCTTTCAGTGTAGAGCTAACCCTGCCAGAACACACTAAAATGGGCTATAGTTATTTCGTACTATGTACATTGTTGGAATACCATTGTTTGTGGTTGCTTACTTTTTTTGCACCACGGACGTTGTTTATCAACCACGCGTCATGGCGCATAAAAGTAATCAACTATTTTTTTATGGTTATTTTAACTCTAGCCCGTAGTTGACGCAAAAACAACTAAGGAAAATTGTTGATTTTACCAAGATTTTTCTTTCAGTGTGAATATGTTTTAGCTAACGATTTCAAGCGTGATGTGAGTTTTTATTAAGGAATATGTTTCTACCCTCTATTGTACAACAGAGCGTAGAGAGAGTGCATCGACCGGGCAAAAGTTAAGGGTTTTAAAAGAATGCGAATTTCATGATATGAGACAAGCTAGTAAGTTAACTTCTTTCCTATAAAAAAAAGGTGGGAAAGAGCGAATTAGCCCATTTAATGCCTAACCATACAAATTTCCATGCATATCTAATCATTACATTCCATATGTATGCACAAGTAGAAAAAATCTACTAAATCATATTTATTCTTCACAAGCACGTTCTACACGCGTACTGCTGTGCATAGTGTGTTTAGTGTGCTGGGTGTGCTTGGTGTGTGGTGTGCGAAGTGTGCTAGCACAGTAAAGTGTGCTGGTTTTGCCCATCACTAATAGATAATACTTCACATAGTGTGTGGTTTCAGTTTTTTGCTATCATTTAAAAGTTGAAGAACCTTTTTTGTAGGTTCATTGCCAGGCGTGATTTCGGGAGCTACCTGTATGGTACTAGCAGATAGATTCAATTTTTTTAAAGTATTCTGTTGACGTAATATTATAAAGCTCTTGTTTAATTTATGAATGAAAACAATTTATTTTTAATGTATTTATTTAATAAATATTTTCTTATATTTCAAACATTAATTAAACATTTAAACATTATTTTAAACTCTAGTTTAAGTCTTCTATTTGATTTAGAATAATATTTCGAATTAAGCAATTAACATACCATATTATGTAAAAATGTATGACTTTTACTGAAACCTATGTATCTCTTTCATTACAGGTAAGGGTTTCAAAACTGACATTTCGGCTAAATGAGTAAGTTCATTTTGATTAGTTTTGAGCTATGAGTTCAAATCGGCTTCGAAACAGATTTACATATAAGCAATTTTGTATTTTCACCTATCTACCTGTCCATCCAGCAACATTCTTAGCCAAAAGGCTGCTCTGAAAAATGTACATTGTTGTAAAAAAATACTCCCGTTCGCCAAATTAATTTTTCGCTCAGTGAATATTGTCCAGAGCGAAATGCGACACGTTCGCTTCGAAAAATAATCTCTCCAAAATCCACGGAAATATCTAAAGAAATATGTTAAGAACATGTTCATCGACACTCATTATTTCAACTTCATCCTCGTCCTCATTAACAACACACCTTCTTTCTTCCTTCTTTTATATTATCCTGCCTGACCGATTCACCATACACACATTGTATGCATTCCGCAGGTGCTTATCAGATTACTCAGACATGATTTTCACGATTTCACGTAACCGAAACCACTACAACCCTTCATTTACAGTGGTAGTCAATGTCTGCTGCTACGTCTTGTCTCTTTTGCTGTACCGCGACAGGGTACTTGGAACGGTGGGAAACCCAGAGAAAATTAAATGTAAATTTATCCGTTTGGCATGAGATATCCTGCTGGGAGTTGCACGTTGGAGCGAACGTCTAGGAAAAAAAATGGACACTTAGTTTCGCCACATTGCGCTTCACCGCTACACTGCTATCAGTGCCACGAAAAGTCGCAGTGGCGTGTCGTTTAAGAAAAAGAAACGATGGCGAAACCTTGCATATGCCCGACTTACTTTTTAGCTTACGATAGTAACTTTTCCCTTTTACATTTTTCTTTTTTGCTTACTTGCTTGTTTGTTTATTTCAAATCGAATCTATGCTTGTTTGTTTTTCAGCTCAGTTCGCCGCTAGTTCTGTTTTGTTGAACGAACACTTTGCAGGGGGTCGGTTGGTTGACTTGACTGGCTGGCTGGTTGACTTGGCTCGTTGGCCTTTTCATTTTTCGTATTCTCAACGTCAACCATGAAAATGAAGCTGCAACGTCGCAACCTTAGAAAAGAACGCGATCCAGCAGAGTAAGCTGAAAACGATGATGCTCTTTCCTGGTCAAGGACTAAAAGATTCTGAAAGTTTCCTCTTTTGTGCCGTGAACGTCTAAACTACTCCAAACTACTGCGTCTCTCCGAAACTACTATCAAAATCATAACGTTTCATTTCTTCTGTCTCGACCTACCATCCCGACTTTTTTGCAGTTGTGTCTGTTTATTTAACTTGCTGCATGTCTGAATGCATTGCCTGCTCCAAAAACTGCTATGAAATCCTTTCATTTTATAACTTTTCACCCTGCATGAGACTTAGTCTTCTTCCTCTTTCAGATATTCTCTCGGAAGTTTTGTGAAACTCGGAAAGAAAATGCCAGAAAACAACTGAGCCGAAAAATTTCCGTCAGTTTCAGGTTCTCCCCATAGATACGATGTGTAGTGGGAGTGGGCTCGAAGAATATGTTGTTCGACTCGCATAATGAACGTATGCATGATGTGTAGGGGCAGCGATGACGATGTTGCTTTTCGGGATTTTCCAAAATTTTAGACAATCAGTCGGCCATCAGTGTCCTGAGTTTTTAGAGAATCTTTGGAAAGTTATGAAAAAACTCCAACACCAGCTAGCAGTAAATATTCAACCATATTTTCAGAGTTTCTTTTCATGAAATTTGAAAGCTGGATGAAATTTCACTTCCCGCTCAAGATGATTCTATGGCAACCCACGGAATAGCTCTGACTTAAGCCCAACTACATCAATATTAGACTCCTAGGAGCTATATCTTCTGCTCTCTGATCATTTTGCCTCCTCCAACTGTCATCAGTACGAAGACCAAATTTGCGGGAGAACGAAAATTAGGCCGAGATAATCTTTGGTGATGCCATTGTGCTCTGTGCGATCCGGTACATTGCCCTTCTATTTTCGACACCAACAACACGTTTTACATACCGCACACGCCTGGAGTGGGAAGAACACCACATCGACGTCAGGGCGAGAGTTGAAAGTACTTGTGTTGTATTTTTGGTGTGACGAGCAATGAGCTTTCACACAATGCAAATTCAACAACCCGAACCCCAACGGACCAATTTACCGCCACCACTTTCTGGGCTCTCCCGCCACAAAATCGATCCGCCATCATAGTCACCCGCCGTACGTCCCATGCCAGACCGACTCGTCCTCTGGGGTGCGATTCGGTGGAGTTCGAGTTGAGCTCAGGAAGATATAGATTAAAAGGGCTTTCTAGCTCTTGCTTGGTTAGCAGTTCGTTGCTTTGTTGCTTCCGTTTGCTGCTGCCACGACGACGACAATATCGTACTGCCTTCGTTGCTTTCGTGCTGAAGAATGTAAATAGTATCATCGAGAGATAGGTCCAAGGTGGCTGAAAGATATTGTTTACAAAGTTGCTGTCTCAAATGACACCGATGTTATAATACAAAAAGGATGTTAGCTGAAGCTTCATTCCGTGCACGAATAGCACTATGCCGTGTCGTCAACGTCATCAGCAAAACGTAGAAAGGAAAATGACACTTGGCATAGGAGGGTCGATGTTTTCATTCTTTGGTCTTCAAACCTTTGCCTTTGCCGTCTGCGGAAAGTATTACCTACTTGTCGTTCGTATTCTTTGCTGAGTTCGTTTTTCTCATTCTTCGCGAAAAACTGGCAGGGACGAAGAAGATGGAGGTATTTTGATTCAATTGTAAACATCTTTCTCAAGTATTTATACGCATTTATGCATAATTGTAATCTTGATGTGTCTGCAAGATGATGTGTCAGGGAAAGTATCCTGACGTTGCTGTCACAGGAAGGTATAGTACGTGGGGGCGGCAAGGCTTTTATAGTTGATGATGATGACGGTGATGATGATGCCATTGTCTTCTCTCTGAAATGCGAAAATGTTTACGAATGTTTTCGAAAGGATTAATACGAAATGGAAGTACCATGCTATGCGTCCATATTCCGTTGGAGCTACAAAACCCTTCTGATCCCTTAGATCATGGTGTTTTCTTCCAATGAGATCGAAAGCTGTTGCGTTAAACTCCATTGATATTGTGTGTGGAATTCGATGGTCCCAGCCTGGTCTGGAGTATACCAGTTCTACTGGCTTTCATCTATTAATGAAAATTCATGATAGGGTTGAGATATTTGACTGGGAGGCCAAGAGTCTTACTGCTCTTTCCATCCCATTGTCTCGCTGAGGTATGATTGTGCATTTTATTTTAGTTTGAACCGCTTGAGTGGAGTGGATTTGATGGAGTTGTGTTCGGAGTCGACGACGCCCAGCAATTTAAATTCACTGAATTTCAAAAGGATTAGTCTGTGAATGAAAGAGGAAGAGTTGCTTTGTGAAATGTGCGTTGGTGTATCTGATAAAAGTGGAAATTAAGTAGATGTATAGTGGAATCTCATGGAATTACTTCTTCACCATTGCTGTTATTGTTAATATGTTGTAGCGATTAGATAACGAAAATGGAGTGAAACGACTAGAAAATAATTGGATCGTAAGTTTTGATAAATTATGAACAAGGAAATTTTTGAATCAGTGTCTTCAATTATGCGGTGAAATCGGAGGGATTAAATAAGAAGAATGGTTGGTAGTGTAAATTAGGATAAATCACTTCAAGCGTTGTGATTTTCGGTTGAAACAAGGTGATATGAAATCAAATGGAAATGTTTTTGTCTAACGTATAGTTTGGGGGGGGGACAACCTATTATTTATTTTCCTTCTCGTTTTAATGTCTCTAATAACATGTTGGATCAGCACACACATTTCGATCGAAACAGAGGTCATAACTTGCACTGACTTCTCATCGAAACGTCGGAACACAAATACCATGAAAAGTAGCAGAATATGACTCTGCTCGAGTGCAAACAAACTTATTGAATGTCTAATCGACTTCTCAATCTGATAAAACAACACTATGTCGAGAGTTCTCCACATTATTGAAACATAAGCACGCAAATCAACCCTGACCCAGTATCGATCAGTGGTTGATTTTATGATGACTGTTGACATCCGTAGACTGTTTGTTGTTAGCTTTGTATCGTAATAAAACCAAGCAATTAAATCGTCATTCAGTATTGAATATATTGCATGTAAATCTGGCAGAGCTGCGGACATAGCAGCTGTGAATTTGTTGTCGGTATCCAATGGAATGAGCTGATTGTGGAAACAAAACGAATAATTAATTGATAAGTCAAGTGGTGATATTTACAGTATGCAGATAACTTGTGAACGTAATTTTTATCGTTATTGACTATAATATTAAATATTATTTTGATCGTTATTAAGCTAGGCTGTATTATTCAAAATTTTTGCTATCAATCCTGTAAAAATTATAGTTGTCCTCAAAAAGAAGTTGCTCCAATTATTCCTTGAAATAGCAAGTTTTTTTTATAATATCTGGTGCTATTTTTCCACCACTCATTCGCTTTAATTGCCGCCTCCTTTGGATGTGAGGTTCGCGAGACTCTCTTTGCAACAAAATCCCAAAGATGCTGGATTTGATTTGGGTCTGGTGATTGAGAATGATTAAGGAAGCACAGATGTCACATTGTAGATGAGCCACTCTCTAATTCTTCACCTCTTTTAAGAATTCGTCTCTAATCCTTCTAAGAATTCGTCGTGTCATTGCCCTGAACCAATGAAAATCCATTGATGAGTCCAATTTTAGAAGCACTAACTTTTAAATTAAGCTGGAACATTTCCATGTATTTATGTTTGTCCATAGTGCTTCCGCCAAACCATAACATTTCCTCTTCAACATTTTACGGTTGGCTGCAATTTTTTTTAAGTCCGGTGCTTTATTGGGTTTTTGCAAGACAAGGTCAAGAGTTCGGTAGCTGTGCTCGCTGAGGGTCCAGTCCATGATAGCAATCGACCGTCTACGGGTTCGAATCCCGCCGTATGCTCATGGTTGTATTTGCTCGTCTTGTGTTGTCTTAAAAAGCCAGCAACTAGGCATAATACCAGTGCTCCATTAATAAATTAAGTGTAACATCAAAGTTTTGTTCAGCAATTTAGTGTAAGACCAGCGCTTTAGAAAAGTAAAACGTATCACACAAGTACCTCCCTACTGCCTTGGCTAATTTCTCCTTTAAAAAGAGAAATCCCCCGAGCTTTGACATTATCATTATGTAAAAAAAATCTCTCATCAGATCCAAAAAGAATGAATTGGCATATTTTCCCAAAATACGCCCGGTTTGTCAAGTATCTTGTATCTTTTTTGCAGAGAAAATTTCAATAGTTTCGCTGTTTAACGATATTCCATCATCAGCATTTGTTGTTCGGTCGCTCCTAAGAATTTTTCCTATATTCCTCTCCAAACGCTCATCTAAGATTTGGGACGACCCCGCCCTGGAGCAATTGAAGATGTTTTTTGGTTTTAAAATTTTTTACTATCGATTAATTTTTTACTATCGAATAATTTTTTTCAACGCCAACCAGGACTTTCTGGTGTTATTCGGACGTTTTTTGGTTTGAATAATTTGGGACAATGAAAATCAGTGAAAATGGACTAACTGAATAAAGTAATAATAGGGGGTTTTTTGGCTCCTCTAACCAGAACAGAACTGTGTAGTAGCATTGGAAACAACAACAGCTCCTGTCCTAGTGATTTCACTATGTTCTGCATAGGTAGTTCATGGGCTCATGCACAGAGTGTGCTGATATTTGCCAAAGTGTTCGTAGCGGTTGGTACCACTGTTTATTTCTACTCTTCTCTATCGGCCATTGTGTTTTCATCAAACCAACTTGCAGACAAATCCTTTTCAAAATCGTTGATATAGCGACATTGACAGTTAAAATTCATTCAGATGCACCAACCTTCGCGAAACCATAGCGAATGCACTAACCTTAGCAAATGCACTAATTGTTCTGTTCTGGATAATTTTTATCCGGCATTGTTCTATTCTATTCTGCAATACTTTATATTAAACTTTTAGGAACATTGTGTTAATCACACTTTTTCAGTGTGGCAAGCTATGTATGTATTCTGGATAATAGAAGAAAAATAAACTCTGCTTGTGAATTATTCAGTAGATTAAGGCACAATGCATGTCAGGTAGTGAATAGATATCATCTGTCAGAATAAAATCGACTCGCATCCAGAGAACTAATTAAACATATTTTAACCTGCCAAATTTCTTTCAATAAACCTAATACCGCTCCCATTTCATGCCTCACCTAGAAGAAATCGAAATAAACTATGTACATACAATTCCATTAATTCGCTTTACTTAATTATTATCGACAAACTGACATATTTGATTTGGGTTTTATAATTCATAAAGCATGCCTGATCGATTTTGGCCAGCCTGGAGGTTCAGGAATTATTATCAGCCTGCATGACCACTGTCTGTTGCCACCAAACAGAACTTGCGAAAGACCCTTTTCAACATCTATCAGTCATAATCGGTTTTATTATGATATTTCGAAAGCCATTCTCCAATCAGTATGTAATCGGTCGGTCAATCTACCTATCTATCGGTCTGTCTACTCGTACCTGTCCGTCGTCCAGGGTCATTTTCCACTAATATATCACATACAGACTGAATACCATACCGCTCCTAGCATATTCAATACTCCGATCATAATAATTACATTGGACTCGCAATATTAATCTTAAGCATGCTGTTCTGCATAGGCAGCTATGTATGCATGTAAGAAATTATTTTGAAGGTGATTCATAGCCTGCAGGCAGGTTTTAGCATTTCCTAGTGTGTCAGTCAGTCAGCCAGTTTAGTACGTTCGAATAGTGAACGAGCCCCGTTTCATATTGCCTCGGGCGTTTCTTCTCGGTTTTTGTTCAACTGACGAATTCGTATACCTACCTATCAATGGTTTCGATAGGTTTATTGAAATCGAACTAATCCGCTTTTGAATTGAAATGCATTGTGCTGATTTCTACAAGTCTTCTAATTTGCATCGATTTGCTGTTGGTTTTTTTTTTATTTTTTTTTAAGCTGTGCTATATATTCCTGAAAGCTTGATTGATTCTCTAATGAATAGAAGAGAAAATTTACGATTGTTTTCTGGTTCCAATGTTATTCGGGATAAATTATGATTTGAACTTTAGGACGCAAAAGTAGAAACTCAAGTTCGTTATTTCATTTACTTCTTCGATACCATTTTTCTCATTTTCATCAATATCGCAATACCAGTGATGGATATCATCTAGTTAAAGGAATTTCTATTTGAAAACCAAAATTTATTTGCATGCACAAAAATCTCCAATATTCCATTCTCAGCAGATATAGATTTCTTAGAAACATCTTTTAGGGCAACGTATTACAAACTACTGAGAATATTTTCCCAGAAATATAGAATACTTGAGAAGTTTGAACAGAAAATACGAATAAAGCAAGAAGATGCAAGTATGGAAAATATAACGTTGTAATCTGTTATTAAAAGCATAATTTAAGGTAGATTTTTGGGCCACATCAAACAATTCAGTTAACTTTTGTACGTATCTTTCTTGCTAGTGAGCTTCGCATACACGATTTGATGCCATAAAAATCATTTAATATTTCAATGCAGACATCTCTTTGTATGCCATTAATTATGGTACAACGAAATAAAATTTCTATAGGTCACATCAACCCTGCAGCAATTATATTTCAGTGTTCTTGAATTTCAAAAATTGCCTAAATCTCCTCGAATTTCGTATTTTTATGAAAAGCTTGTTGCGAAAATGGATTAAGATTACGTATTATGTTACCTGCTTGATTGCTGCATGACTGCATTCATAAAAATAATGAATATTTGAGCCATACTTAATTCGGCTGTCGATTTATAAATAATCTCTTAGGCGATTTTATTGAAATTTGAATTCAAGGACAGATATCATGCATAAACAGATCTCGATAGCTTCAAGTTTATTGCATACGATGTTTCGATATTGGCTGCAAACTGAAGAAATTAGCCTTGATTGCACGAGCAAACGAAAGATTTAGTTAGTTAACTGTAAGATAGATAACTTGAGAGTACAAATTGTTGTAGTCAAATCTAATACTATTTCTATAAAAAAAAATTTGCCGTTGAAATTGTCAGCAAATAAAGTTCTGCGAGTTCCACATGGATCTATTCTTGGTCCCATACTGTTTTGGATTTTTGTAAATGACCTTCCCTCGTCAATAAACTCATCTTACCTTTGATTAATTCTCATGAAGTAATTATGTTTATAGTGGATAAGTTTCATGAGCATTACGATCATTTTCAAAATCATCTTTGTATGCTGAACAGCTGGCATCTCACTCTGAATATCTCGAAATGCCATAAAATTTCTTTCAGTCATCGAAAAACCCATTTATAATGTTCTGTTATTTTTCTAGTTCTGTTATTTTTCTCAGAAAGGGATGTGGTCGATAACTTAACATAACACTGTTGAAAAACGATTGAGTGGAAACTATCTTATATATTGGTCAGCCTTCGATCACAAACCCATAAAGATCATGCAAGAAAGTAAACTAAAAAAAATATTATTGAAAATAGTTGATGCCGTGCAATTTTCGCAAAACGACCTGGAAAAAAAATCTTAAAAAAAGAAACCCATCAACCAATTTGGCGAATTTATCTCCATTATTCAGGAACCTTAATCCAAAGCAACCCAAACTAAATCTACTGTAGTCAGGGCCGAACACGAATAGCGAGAAAATTCATTGATACCTCGAAACGAAAATTTTTGCATACAAAAAGTACACGTCCGATCAAGATTGTGAATACAAAAAACAACACTATATAGCTAAGGAAAAATAATTGAATCGAATAACACAAGAAACTAAAAGAAATTACTTCACAAACAAATTTGAATGAGCGTCTGGCAACAAAGCCAAATATTTGTGAGTAATGTCAAAATAACAAACTCAGTTTGCATTAAGCAATCAATCTCAAATGGATCTTGCATTGAGTATCCTGAAGAGGCCAGAAGAATTCATGTTTGGCAACTATTGGCAAAATATCACTCGACAGCACCAAAATACAGCTGAGACCTACAGATAGTTACAGAAGTATTGGGATGCTCACTTTCTCGAAAAATTTCCCGTTACAAAAAGCTAAAAAAAAATTACTTTTGTGAGTAAAGTACTATAATAGAGAAAAAAAATATTTTTCAAGAATTTCCAATCATTAAAATTGGAAGCAACAAAATTATTGGGACGATTTCTGAAAAAGAGTTAAACTGTCAAAACATTACAAGTATATATCAAGCACTTTCTCTACCTTAAAATCTAATCGGGAAATCTTTTCCCTTACTAACCTCACCCAAACGCGTTGGTATTCCATCAATCTTTTGGTGTTCGGTGGCTGTCTTTTGCCTCATTGTTCTTGTATCAAAGCAGAAATGTTTTTCAAATCTTTAAACTTTTTCCAATGTAGCCCACAAATCTCAATGGGGTTTGAATCAGTGACCTGTAGAGGCGAGTGCAGTTGTGCGAGGATGTTATCTAAAACCCGAAACTTTGCGTTGTGGGTGGCATGTTTTTGGGTCGTTATCTTAATGAAATATGAATATGTCTCCAATTCCCAATTTACGATCACCTGACGTAAGATTAAAATATCTATGTACTTTTTATGGTCCAGTATTATTTCTATAAATTCCAAATTACCCACCCCATTGTACCCCATACATCCTCACACCACTACAGAACCACCTCCACCAATTTAACAGTTGGCTGAAGGTTAGGTGCCTCGCTTCTACCTTCACATATATATTTTCTATGCCGCTACGTGCTGCTGCAAGCGTGAACTTTCTCTCATTAAGAGAGAATTACTCTTTTCCAGAGAGCCGTGCTACTATTTTTTTTTTGTTTTTCCACGAAATAAAGGTGTGGTGTCCTATTTATGACACTGATCAAGGGTCTGCTCCTAGCAACACGGCCGTGATAACCATACTTTTTCAACACTCTTCTAAAGCCGAAATTACATTCTCTTTAAACGATTCGTTGAGTAACTTGGGAAATTCCTTCCCTCCATATTTTGGAATGTGAAAAAAACAGGGGAGACTAGACGAGGTGACCATTCACACGTTCGGCTTGCCAACATTTGCCAAAAGTGTAATTACGGCATACTGGCTATCGAGAAACAAATTTTTCCACACTTCACCCTAATCTCTGCTGCAACTTTTCGAGAACTTTTGGAGGGTCCGATTTAATTTTCTTTCCGATTAAGTTAAAAATCTTCCGTCTACCACACCGGTTCTTGTTCACATTTTTTGTGTGTTCTTTATACTTTTTTACTACATTGAACACAGTTTATTTACTTCTATTAACTGTTTTACCGACTTCACTCAATGATTTTCTCTAAGGGTGTAATTTTATAATAGTTTCTTTTTCTGTATTTGTTAATTCCTTTTGTTTTAAACCCATAATAAAAGTATAATTTGAACAACTAATAACTTACGAATAAGGTTCAAACGGTTTTTACAAAGATTTAGACAAAAATGCTTTACTTTGCGTTAAGATGGATTGAAAATTTATCATTTCTAATGGTATTCTTATAAGACTGCCTTCGAAGAATTAAACGTCCCAATACTTTCGTTGCTTTCAATTTTTTTTTTGTACAAAAAATATATTTTTGTTATTGTTATGTTAATATATATGCACTATTCTTTCACTATTATATTCCTTTTTCTTAAAATAATTTTTTTTCGCTGTTTGATACGGAATATTTCTGAAGAGAGTGTGCGTCCCAATGCTTTCGTGAATGTCTGTGCGTTTGAATAAATTAAAATGGATTGCATCTACGACCAATAAACCAAATCAAATCAAATTGGGAACCTCAAATCTGAATTATTCATGTCACTAGACGGCATCATGTATATTATTGAAGAGCCAGATTTTGCCAAAAAATCAATCAACATCACCAACACTTCAACTCTGGCTCTTTCCCTGGAAGAAGTCTCAAATCGGCAAGAACCACAGCTGTTTTTCAAGGTGGAGATAGTTCAGATACATCAAACTAGCCCTGGTTTGTCTCGTTTCTTATTAGTCAGGACATTTCGCAATGACAACAAAAAGTATAGTCGGTTGGTGCTAGGTCTGAACTATTAAGTGAATGCATCAACGAAGCTCCCGAAATTTCTGACAATTCACTATATACTATGAGGGGTGGCTGAAAAGTTCTGAGGCTAGGGTATTAAAACGAAAGATAAGATTTCCACAAAATCAATTTTTCAATATAGTCTCCATTATGTGCAATACCGAGCTTGTAACCTTGTTGCTTGTAACTCAAAATCTCTTCATCTTCAAATCTTCGCCCCTGCTAGGCTTTCTTAAAAATGTTAAAGAGGAAGTTGTCGCTGGGAGCTAGGTGTGGGCTATATGTGCAATACATTTTTACAACTGTGATTAATGTCTTCGAAGCAAGTCTCTCTTGAGATCAGCCTCGAAAGTCTAGCTTTGGGAACAGGTGCGTTGTCTTGATGAAACAAATTTCCTTTATCAAGTTTGCCTTTTCTTTTCTCTACAACCAATTGGCGTCTTTTTTTTCAAATGTCCAGCGTAGTATTTGGCGTCCATTATATTATTTTGCAAAGGATAAACAATAAGTGATATTCTTTCGGTGGCCGTTAACTTGGTAGCCGACTTTTCCACCTTAAACTTCTGTGGCGGCTTTTCTCCTTTCTCGATCCATTGCATAGACTCTTCTTTCGATTCAGTCCAATGCGTACTCACTTTTCTCATGTTGAAATCAGTGTACAAAAATGTCACCAATTGGCTATTTACTAATGCCCCAACTTCTCAGCTATCATATTTTTATTTTGCGATCATGCAACACTAATTTCTTGACTTTAGCGATTATTTCGTCCATGACTGTCTAGTTCCGGCAACTCGAGACAGGGGTCATCTTCTAGTGATTCTTGACCCTGTTGGAACAAGCGTGTCTCACGTTTGACCGTGGTTCTAGAGTCTCCATAAACCTCCGATATTTCTTCAAAAATTACCTTAGTTGTTTTCCCCTCTTTTACAAGTTTTCCCCTTTTTTTTACATGTTTTCCCCTTTTTTTTACAAGTTTTCCCCTTTTTTATGATGACACGATACTCCAATGTTGTTAGATGTAGGGATAACTCAGACATCGTGATGTTTACGGTTTAGTTACTTAAAGTGTAATGAAGCTCTTTACGGAAAACTTCGCTTATTTAGTAACTGGATGTCTCGCAATTAGTGACCTAACGCGAAAGTGATTGGCGTTAGTACAAGTACCTAGGCTCAAAACTTTTCAGCTGCCCTCACACATCTCCTCTCCTACTGACCAATTTGGTCCAGTTCTCATTTCTCTGAGTCAAATACTTCCCTTAATTCAACTAATTTTCTTTTTATCTTTTTTTTTAAATTTATATGCTATTGTAATCAAAATGTATAAATGTATGTGCTGTCAAAAGAATAAATGGAGATGCCATCAGAGTCAAGAGTAGTGTGCTACCGTATTGGAGTGAATCATCATTATCATCAAATCACCAAACTAAAACCTAGCTTTAAACGAATTTCTAACAAGCAGTTCTAAAGGGTGTTGTAGTAAACACTCGACTCATTTTTTTCAGTCGACCTTGTAATTTCTTGAACTCACATTCGCAATATCAAAACTACTCCTACTACTCCCACTTAAGCGATAGTATATGATGATATAAAAAATAGTCAACAAAGTCCAAAAACAAGGTTTATTAAACCAGGCAATCACTATCAAAATTTTGACGCAATATCGGTCAACAAACTCCGAGATTCTATTAATAGGCGCATAAAATCACGCATGTATAAAAACACAATCAAACGATCTTTCATGTTAGAAATGTACCACCAAAAATGAATTCAGCTGATAAAGAACCTCTGTGTGTTCTCCATCCTAAAACCAGTTTACAATTATCTAATTCCGATTTTCCGATAAGCACTGATCTGATCCCCACACCCCAAACAGAGGAGCCTCTATTCGAAGCTCAATAGCAAATGGAGAAACTTATAATCATATGCAATTATCACGCGCGGCAGTGTCCGCCGAATCACTAACCTCCATAGAACGAGATTAAAGGTGATATGGTGGCGAAAACCAATTTTAAACGATAATGATGACACAACGTACGGTCGAGTAGATTCTATTCGGACGTAGTTTGCTGAAAATAATTGGTCTAGCTGCTAGTGTGTAGTCGACCCTAGCTTGAGCATCGGAACAAGTAACAGAATCAAACCGGCATATATACGAGACAAGCATCATCACAGTCGCAGAAAGCGCCAATAAAAGCCCCATATCGGGGTGGAATGACCGCTTTGCGAGCATATCGCGCTCGTTTACTGTGCTCTGTCCCGGTTTTTATTTGAAGCCTCGTCAATTAAAATATACAGCAGTATAGTGTTGCTGAATGTAGCGATTTCTTTAGTTTTGCTCGCACTCATTGCGAATACGACGACGGCGACGACGACGAATCCTCAGCTGCTGCTGCTGCTGCGCAGCGCTCAGCAGGTTGAGGTTGATAAACCTCCGGCTAACAATCTAAACGGTTATTTCATCAAGGTCTTTAAAATGGCATGTTTACATAAATATATGCAGTGTGTTCTTCATCATCCCATCCAACTCTGCTGTCAGTAGTACAGCAGACTCTCTGCAACTTAAGCGCACATTATTCGGGCTCACGATGAAGAGGAATCGTCGCAGATAAGAAACGCAGAGAAGCAACAATTCGAAAAGGAAAAAGGTGAGAAGGCTCATTATGGTCGACGTCCGGACCGACATAACAAAAAAAATCTGGCTGGCCATTTACCTGTCTAGCCGCTGTCCGCAGATTGTTGCAATGTGTGTGCAAGGTATTTTTTTAACGTTTTATTTTAATGGTTGAACTGCAAGAAGGCCATGAAGCACTCGCATGGTTTGTAATGAATTTTTTAAGCTTTCGACGAGAAGAGTAGCGATACTGCTTGATTTAGTGTATCAACCTGGGAAAAACTGGTGGAGAGGAGCAAGCCAGCAACAGTAGTCAGGGATATATGTATACGGGAATAAAGGATGGCTTTGTTTCTAACCTTGACCTGTGAATAATAAATGTCTCCTGTCAAGGATTGGTAATTGAGCTTAAAATTCGAAAGTAAATTTGCGGATTTGGAAAGCGCTAAATAACGACAGTTTGTTCACTAAGTAAACATTGAATTTGAAGAAGAAGTTTAGGTTTCTGATCCAACGAGTTTTTTTTATTAAACTAAAAAAAAAATAAAAAAACTCAAACAACTTGAGCTAGCTGAAGATGGAAAAATGCTTTATTTGTATTTGTTCCTTATTTTTCCTTATGACTAGAATTCAACATGATGGAAATAATTACGAAAACTTTAATTCTAAAAACGTAGCATGCTGCCAGCTACATAATTCTTTACATTTCGTTTAGGAACGAAAATATTGAATGTTCTGGTTGTAAGATATACCGGACGATCTTCATAATCCAGTATCGACTATAAATACCTAGTAAAAATTTGAAGAAAGAAATATTAGATTTCTATCAAATTAAAAATCATAATGTTATTCTTTGATTACAGCTTTTCTTCTATTACTAATACTAATTGTGACGATTTTTCAATGCATATTCGGCTAAAAAATTTCCCCAGAATCGTCACATCACGTCCAGTGTTCTCGTATATATCCAGCATTACCTTTCAATTCCGATTGGTTTCTGATTTTACTTAAGAAAGTTTCTTAGTACCCAAAAGAACTCCGAACCTGTACAATAAAAAAAGGGAAAGTCTACCCGCACGAAGAATAGATGGTCCGAAAAGTAAGGTTTTAAATCAGGAAGCAGCTACAACTTGGCTTGAGAATAAAAAAGTTAAAAATGGATAAAATCCCGGACAAAAAGGGAACCATGGTCAAACCTGGGGAAGGGCTATAATAGGCCGATATCATGAAGGAGAATTAATGTGAAGTGAAGCCTAAAAACAGCAGAATCAACATTAATAAATTAACACGTCAGACTTGGTCGGGAGACTTCCTTTTGGAACTGGAAGAAGAGGCTAGCACTAGGAGCCTTGCAGGCTGCAATGAAACGCATGCTGGAAGAGAAGGCCACCGTACCACACATTGAACTGGTATGCACTATCGACACAATCAGGATGGGTTTTCCCATGACTAACCACAAATGTTTTTGTGGAGACAGGGGGAAAAATAGCGCGGAAGCATCTTGACCAACCTAAGATCCAGATCCATTTTCGAATGGTTTCTTGCAGTAGAAGGTTGCAGTCCGGAGAATCAGAAAATAGTTAACCCTCAATGTAGGTTGCTACATGTGTTTTTCTCCGGAAGGTGACCTTTCTCTAGATTTGTGCGTTCGGGAATCAACCCATTGCAAAGACGCAATTAAAAGTGATGAATAAATCAAAGTGAAAATAAACTAAAAAATATTCTAATAGTTTTCATCAATAATCGTGTAAACGTTTTCTGATCTCTCCTAGTCAAGAAGTCAGGACATTGTTTCTGTAAGGTACAGGAAAAACCTAAAGGAAAAAAACCAGATAGGCTGTATATATTGCAAGATATCCTTAAGAAAGGGTACGAGGGTGCGAGGATGTTGATACGAAATGCACGGCACCAGCCAGAGTCACTCTGTGCGCCAAGTGCGGTTCAGAGGGTCAACAAGCGAAATCATGCACCACACAGAAGAGCTGCGTATAGTGTGCGTAAAAAGGGTTTCAACAAGAATGTTCTGCGAGATGCACTTGGATCAAGGCGCTGCAGAGCTTTCGATCACCCAGAAGATTTTTAAATCATAGAGAAGACAATATGACTTAGAAAGACTATTGATGATCAGATTGAACAAAAGTGGTCTTAAGGAGGAACCTTAAGATACACAAAAAGAAGGGGAAAAAGGTGAAGACGAAAAACCAAAGATAGAGACAAGACAAGTTTATCAGTTAAAAAAGTGGAGAAACAGGAAAGGAAAGGTTCACGGATGCCATAATGCTTTAGTTTAACAAGAAGCAGCACATAATTATCAGTGTCAAAAGCTTTCGCAAAATCAGTAGATATAAATGACATCAACTTGATTGTTGCTGTCAATTGCAGACACAATTACATGAGTAAATTCATCAAGATTCGTAGAGGTGAAGCAGCCTTTTAAAAAGTCATATTGTTGCGCTGCAAGAACACATCTGAGGGCATCATAGATACGATTGACAACGAGTTGTTCCAAAATTTTTGAAACGCAAGGAAGTGTGGAGATAAGCATGGTTACGTCCACCTGATTTGAAAATGGGAATAATGTTGTAAGAGCTTCCAGGACCACAAAAATTGACCAGAACAGAGACTGACACTGAATAAGATGGCCAAAAGGGACACAAAATGAAGACGCAAGGTTTTTCACGAAACAATTTGGATTGATTTGAGTCAACGGAGGCCTAAAGCAATCCAAACTCAACAGGGTTAGTCACAACAGAAGAAAGGCAAGCAGAAAAATGAAAAGATAATCAGCCCGAAGCCGAAGTCAACGGGTTGCTGTCAACAGAGGAAAAAACATTGTAAACAGATTGTAAATGTCGAGAGAGCTGAAAACAATAAAAGTATTAAATACCAGGCAGTCAGGAAGAGAAGAAAAGGCGTTTAAAAAGCGGACAAAAGATCAGAAACTTCTAGGGTAACTCGAGTTCAAAAAAAGTTCAACAAACGATGAATAGTTAAGCAATGCTAAACTTATATCCTTCTTGGCAGAGGAACGTAAGTAATCTTCGTCAGATCGAGAATTCCAAAATCTCAAATGCGCAGAATTTTTATCTTTTAGGGCACTCTTTATCCTCGCGGTAAACCAAGGAAAAACACGGGGATCGCGAGGAAACAAAACAGTTGTATATGCCGATATCAATTCTAGAAAAATAAAGCAAAATTTTTAAACAACAGAGTGAAGATCGAGACCCTGGAAGCAATGAAACCAATTAATGGAATTCATATCAACCGACAAGCTGACAAAAATAGTTCTGTTTTACGCACAGTTGAACAAATAATGCGATTCGAAAAATTGATGAATACCTTAACAGAAAGGCAATGATAATGTGGTTGAGGTTGCGTGTATGGTATTGGATGTTGGGAGAGTAAAAAGGAAGAAGACTCAATGTTGGAGAAGATAAAATCGAGTACCTTGCTATTAGCATTAGGGAAACAATCAAATTGAGAAAGTGAGCAGAAAGAAAGAAAAAAAAATTCGGCTATAGAAAGGTTGTTGGTATACCCAATGCGGAGAAAAGAAGAGTCCCATTGTACAGAAGGCATATTAATGTCGCCACAGATAATAATATTCGACGACGAAAAATTGTTGTTAAGATATGTGGACATTTCCGAAAAAACCTGATCAAAAGTCGAGAAGGGCGTGTTACATGAGATATATAAGGACGTAACAAACTGTTATGACTTAGGAGACACAGACAGCAACACATTGAACTGATGGACTGGGGATAAAATCAGCGGTAAGTTTGCTGTTGAGAGTCCTAAGCACGTCAGACTTATTAGTTGCCAAGCGATTACAGTTACATCGGTAAACATTGTACGTAGGGCAAAATACAGAACTTAAAATGCCATCAGTGAGTCAAGTTCCCGGAAAACAAATCAGAATCTTCAAGAAAGAGGTAAAAAAAAAATCGTCCAATGACTCGGATTCTGCAAACAAATTTGAACAGGAGTAAAACTGCCAACGGCTTGCTATAGCATCTGACATCCGACAAAAACATTGTCCTGCTTCTTTTGAGTGAACAATACAAAGTCTCCTCCTTATTATTGGACCTTTTTGGCACAGCAGCCATATGGGTGCTAAGTGTGAGGAGAGTGAGCGTGGAAAGCTATCATCGAGGAGTAAGCTTTGTATCGGTTAGAAGCGGTGGAATTACTTTTTTCAGCTACTACTTCACATCATACGGAGCGATATAAGAATTTGAGGACAAACTCAGTGGATTGCAGGACGAAATTGCACGGTTGGACGGGCAAGCTGTGGTAGCCCGTGACTTAAAAGCCAAAGCAATTGAATTGAATCTAATTAAGCATGTGTTAGACATGGTAGCCAGAACGATCTTTTGAGTAATTAACATCGGGGAAACAAAAACCCCCTTTCATCCCAGGTGTAGACAGACCACCTCATGCTGTGTCCTCTAAACGGTCCTAGCTTGAAGATATGTGTTAAGCGTTTTCGGATATGACAGAGGAGTATTTTTGTTGTTAGTTCCAAAAGGGGGAGTCCAACACACTTTGCGTAAAATATTTCATCGCCCGTCAAAGAAATCTTACCAAAGACATAAAAATAAATTTCAGCATCTGCTCTTGAAGCATCTAATACCATGCTCCGAAGTGGTGCCAAATTTGGTGCCAAATTTGGTGCCTCATATTCACATTTTGAAATCATATTACTGCCGTGATTAGATTTAAGGGGGGAGACTCGTCTAGGACATCTAAAATGAGGACAAATTCAAATTGCTGTGTATATGTATATATTACAAAAATCGATGAAGTAACCTTACAAGTACAATCTGGAGGATAAAAACTGACAAAAAAAATGTTTTTCACTTTCAAATAATTATATTATATCGTCCAAAAGCAAGATTGTTTGGAGCGCCGAGCTACCGGAAGACCTTCAATGCGGGCGTGATAGCAGTCGTGATTTTGATTTGAAACACATAAATTCAAAAAAAAAATTAATCTACATGAAAATACCTTCTATTTGAACTAAAATATAAAAAAAATTTTGAAAATACGAAAAGTTGTGGGTCTCCAAAATAAAAGTTCGATTTTCACAGCGAAAATTTATAACTTGCACGCAACAAAAAATTATTTATTATTAATTTTTATGTAATTTTTTTAGTTTAAATAGAAGCCTAATTCATAAGCTTTCGAAAAAGTCCTGGTTTGTAGCAATCCGTCAAGAAATATTGTTTTTATTACGCCCGCAGTTTTAAAAAATACTGTTTGGAGAAAATCACCTTCAAAGTTTTTTTAAAAAAAGAGCAAGCATTTTCAAACCTTACCGATTGTGCAGGCTAATCAGCTATCCCTGGTCCATACAGAAGTCCTTCAGCCTCCTCGAAATACTCATTTTGAGCAATTTGTTCTGCTCTACGAGACATTCGTGCCTCTTTGGAGCTGTCGAAGCTGCGGCGCTGTTGCCTCGATATTCGCTGCTTGTCGTACTCGTTCGCGAAATGTTGAGAATGTGATCTAATTGTAATGTGTAAATCGTCCATCAGTTTTAGGATGCTCATGTAACCTTCATTGAAAACGCATGCAGCAATCATCGAAGCAATCTCGATAATTTTATATTCTGCATTCAAGTGTTTTGGAGCGAGACGCCATATTGTGGAATTGAAACTCTCGTTAGAATTTTGCGTATGGCCACCTAAACACCTCGCAAGAAGTTCTTCGTCAGATAAAGCTTTGTAAATCGGACTTATATGTTTGAGAGCTTCAGGATGAAGTGGAGTTGAATGCTTGAATTCCGTCACTTTTCCAGCTGCTTCTGCTTTGCGCCATTCACACCAGCTATTGACTCCAGGCGGACAATTGTCATCCCGAGCGCGCTTATCTGCTTAGTCTACGCGTGGCGAGTCAGAGGCTGCTACTTCGAAAATATTTCGAATTTCGACTTGAAATGTTGTAGGATTATTTTTAGATATGTATTCGAATGATTAAAACTATTTTCAAAAAATGAATTTTTTTGACGCTCTAAACGAGTCTCCCCCCTTAAGTTATAAAGGACGAAGTGATCAGATTCAAATCTTAAATGATAACACTACTGAAGCTACAGACTACAAAAATGTATAAGGCTTCATCATTAAATTGGCTGAGTCAACGTGCTAAAGTTCTTCGTCAAAAGCCATCATCCATCTAACCTTCTTGTCAACGCATTGAATCGCATGTGATGGCAAACGAACGCGCTCACACCAGATTATCATCAAAATCCACTTAATCGTATTCCCTAAATCATCTCCTCCTCACCTCATCGTACACTCCAATCTGTGATTCTTCACTGAATCATCAAATCATCCATGATCTTCATCAACATTTGCAGCATCATCAATCAACTCCTCGGGGTGAAGCTTAATCCCCGACGGACTGAAAATTTCAAAACAAACACAAAAAAAAACATCATGTTAGCCCACCATCTTTTGCGGCTCTGCGTGAAGTGTTTGACAGGATGAAAAAAGAAAGGGGTCATGCACTGATTCAAAGTAGCTCTCTGTTAATAATGACAGTAACGAAACCGTCGACCAATTCATGTCGTAAAAAATAAATCATTTCAGCAACGTAACTGCAAACGTCATCATGCATGGTGCTTGTATGTATGTAGATTCGAGTCCAAAAGCCTTTAAGGCCTTCTTGAGGCGGCCTCGGTGGTTTTTTATCGCACCATAAACGGTATATCGAAATAGACTTTTAGTCGATCGGAAATGGTGTCAGAATTGAATATAAAAATCATACCCAAGGCGTATCAAATACATATGCATGTAGTAAGCACGCCAGCGCAGCTACTAGAATCAATACAAAGTTTGGCAGTGAATGGAGAAAAAATAAATGGGATACAGTGGCGGTACACACACATGAACATTTTGAAATCCCTATTAAACTTTGAGCACCATTAAACGGTGAACGTGCGAATTTTTATTGAAGGCATTAAATGAATCAGCATGCATCATCACAGGAGGCGCACACAGACGGTTTTCATGATATTTTCGCGTCTGTTTCGTTCGCCTGGATCGTTATTACTTTCGTATTTTGATTAACCCCGAAATTGCTACTCGCAAATAAAAATATAAGCACAGACGTCTGTTTGTTTTTCGTGGCTGGTTAGGTGTCTTGCATATCACATGTTTCGAAATATTCGTATGTACGTAAATACTATCATAAAGTGAATTTCGGGTAATTCGCTGGTCGTTTCCCGCCGTTTTACCGTACTTGCTTCAAGTGTGCTAAATCTCGCTTAATTCACCGGACGTGTAGCAGCTGTAGATTTTGCGAGAAAGTGAAACTATGGTTAAACTGTACGTCTGCAGAGCCTACCGCAATTGAAATGTAGTTAGGTTTATTTTTTTTTTGGTTGATTAAACCCTAAAAGTCGAGCTCTATTCTATTTTGTTAATTTGATAGTTTGAAAAAAGTACTTTGTCCAATAATACGGCGAATTTAACAGTTTAAGATACTTGAACCCGTCTGAATTTAAAATGATCTGACCAGATAAACGGTTTATATTTGCAATTCTGAGAAACTAGTCAGTTTCAGCATTTTATGTTGTTTGCATTTTGCAGCCTCCGTAGAGCATCGCTCTCGACCAGTATAATTATATGCCCTGATTCGAATTTCATTTAATGATTTAATGGTTGACTGAAGATAATTTTTCCTGGCTTGTAATATAAAGAGTGTTTTTCAACCGATACCGTTCATAGAAAAGTTCATCGAACCAATACACTTGCCAGAAAAAGTATCCGTACATGCAAGACACCAAAGTTGTTGTTGTATTAAAAAGGAGATGTCCACTTAATTTGACTGTTTTCTTTTATAATAGCATAAAATCGACATTTTTTCATAATTACCAGTATGTTTCAGAATAGTTACTATTTAAAAACACTTGAAACTCAAACAAAATCAATATATGGCAACACGTTTGACCAGAAAAAGTATCCGTACAGAGCAAAATGGGGGATTCCCCGTGCTATGCAGTGGCATGTGCAGATGCATATGTAAGTATTTAGATCCGATAATAGTTCTACATTGATTTGTGATAGGTTAAGAAGTGAATGAAGTTATTTTAAAGTTGTTATGCACTAGAATACATGATGGTGCCCAAAATTAAGGAAATCAGTGCTGATGAAAGGAAAATTATGCTGAAATTTAGGAGTCAAGGCAAAACTTTCCGCGAAATTGGTCAGATAATAGGCAGAACTCACTCTTCTGTCCAGTATGTGGTGAAAACATTTGATACAACTGGTTCGATTGTGTCAAAGTCTCGTTGTGGTCGACCCTCCATACTGACTGAACGCGAAAAAAGAACCGTATTGCAGTCAGTTAAAAAGAATCCTCGAGTAACTGCTTCTCAAATCAGTAGAATAATAGAAGACTTTTTTGGCAAGGTTCTCAAAAATACTGAAGAAAGATGGATATTGCTCTCGTATAGCACGTAAGAAACCATACATTTTGGAAGTGAACAAGAAGAAACTTGTGGGTTTCGCAAATGAATTTATAAACAAGCCTCCAGAGTTTTGGAAACATGTCCTGTTCTCCGACGAAAGCAATTTTTTTATATTTGGCATTAAAGGCAGAAAGTTAGTGTGGCGGAAGAGCGGTACTGCCCTCGAAAAAGAAAATCTGATACCTACTGTCAAACATGACGGAGGTGATGTTATGCTCTGGGGGTGTATGGCGGCAGAAGGAGTTGGCCAAATTGTGTTTATCGAATCAACTATGGATCAATACGCTTACCTTAATATTTTGAAGGCGAATATGAAGCAAAGCGTTCAGAAGTTGGGACTTGGTGACGATTTCTGGTTCCAGCAGGATAATGATCCCAAGCACACAGCACACAATGTGAAGCTTTGGTTGCTCTACAACACAAAACATCAGTTGCGTACGCCACCCCAATCCCTAGACCTTAATCCCATTGAACATTTGTGGGATTTGTTGGAGCGCAGGATCCGTCAGCACAGCATAACTTTAAAGGAAATGCTGAAAAATGTCATCGTCGATGAATGGGGCAAAATTACCAGGCAGGATGCAGCCAAATTGGTCCACTCCATGCCACATCGACTGATGGAGGTCCTCAAGCGAAAAGGCTATCCAACAAGTTATTAAGCTCTGATATATAATAAAAATATTTGAATATTTTAAATTCGTATTGTCATGTACGGATACATTTTCTGGTTCGTTTAAGTGAAATTTTTTGTTTTTGTTTTATAAAATCTAGTTTTTAAAGGAATACCAAATAAAAAATTTATAGATAAGGAAGTTTGATTACTGAATAAATTTTATTGCTTAAATATTAAAATGTAGCAGTTCTTTTTACCACGAATTTCCTAATATGTTGCTTTATTTTGATCGTGTACGGATACTTTTTCTGGCAATTGTATATCTGTTTCAATTCGAAAACATTACTGGGCTACAACAAGTTCCTTGCGGTCCACACAATCTAATTCATTCGCGTTCACTTTAAAAGCTTTTCGTATAAACACTATAAACTAGAGTTTTATCAAGTTATTTTTCCTTCATTTTTTACGATCTCACGAAAAACTGTGTTTGCTCTTTATTAGTATATTTTTATTTAACCACAATTTCATAACCGTATTGTTTTCTTTTGAACTTTTCCAAGTAGCGTTTGTTCGTGGGATCCAATAAAAGTCGCCGACAGCTATCATCTCGCATGACTACTTCATTTCTCTTCTTCGCTCACGAAATAGCAGGCGGTCGTTTTATAACTTTTCGTACGAAAATATGGAAAATTTTTCAATATTTCCACGTTACGGTCAAATATGATGAGAGGGGGCTCTGTTGTTTTAAAACAAATTTTATTATCATTTTCCCTTTGAGATTTTTCCGAATTGATGTCACACTAGAAAAGTAAATCAGAATGGGCGCGTCCTTGCTTGTATTGCCTGCTTGCTTGCTTTCTGGCTGGCGTAGACAAGCTGGCTGAGACAGAGAGAAGCTCCAATGTCGGTTAGACTAGACATGGCGCATTTAAATTTTATTATTTTTTTTCCGTTTATTTGCATAGAATATGGCTATAGTACTTCGCAAACAGTCAAGCGCAATATACTGTTGTTGGAGCTTGTAAAAACAATGCTGTGAGATTACAGAAAAATGCATACGATTTGCCTAATCGGCGGAGAGTATTAAATAAAAGGCCAGACGAAGGAGGAAACAGGCGCTGGGCCTGGCGGATGGCAAACGATGTCAAGTGATGTGTACATCGGGTTGAAATATTGTAGAAAAAAAAACAAAAGAAAAGAAAAGAAAACTAATTCAAAGTCTTTTTCGAGATTGTGTCAGCGTATGTTTACATGGCGTAAACATTTTTACTACTGCTTTGTTATGCGGGACTTTATTTTTTGTTGGAAAGTGCTAGGGTTCCGGCCGATTATTATGTTTTTGTTGCCGGCAGCAACTGTTCTGGTCAAAGTGACGTGAAGTTCTAGTTCGTGTTTTTGTGGACACACTTTGTATGTATGTATGTATGTATTTCACTTTAAGCTTTCACGTGCGTTGCAATATTGTCAATAGGACGTTTTAGTGAAATTGAAAAATTTCGGACCAACGAAAACTGTATGCTGGTCTGGTTTGATGGATTGGCTCTTCCGCACATACATATATATGTGTACAAAACTAGAGGAAAAATAATCCAATAAAGATTGTGCTATCAGGTTTTAAGCAGATTACTATCTGAATTGATTTAGTAGTAAAAAATCCATTTGTTCTAATGAATAGTTTTACAGTGTTTACATAGTGGCTCGTATTTTTTGCTTGATATAAGAATTTACAGTTTTTAAAAATAGCTGCGTCGCGACAAGGTTTTAGTACTTCAGTATAATTAATATTTTAATCCGTTTCGTACCCCAAGATACAATAGGTAAGTGGAAAAAAAGCATACAAATTATATCCCAAAGTGCTTAACAGCCACTTGGAATGCACTGTATTTTGTTAGTGGAACATGTATTAACAAAAAATCTCTCCTATGACTTGATCAAGGTCTTATATTTGTCAATGTTATTTTTTTTTGTTTTTGAGGAGATCAACACTCGTCCTGGAAAATCTGGGTTTATAGTCACAAAAGAGATGTTGACTTTGTGGAATAATCAGTAATAGGGGGACCACATGACCAACAATCCAGGAGGCTAGGAATAAAATGAAATGAAAAATTTTACCAAGTAAAGAGGATAACAAATGGTTTCGAAAATCGAATTATGAAACAAGATAGCTAAGATGCTTAAGGTCTCATGTGCATTCTACGTTTGTGTGGAATTTGAGTTTAGAGTCAAATATCACGGCAAGGTCCTTGAAATCGTCACAGAGGAGTTTGCAAAAAAATAAGAAAAAGTTATAAAGATCATATCTTACGTATAACTCATATTGTAACACTTCGCAACATTTAAAGTAACTGCATTAGCACTAGCAGCATACAATTAATTGATGCAGTTAAATTATTTTGCAACTGATACAATCCTCAAATGTTTCGATTACGCTGAATATCCCCCAAAGTTATCAGAATACAAAAGACAGAGCGAAAGATAAAGAGTTGTAGGGCATTTATCAGCAATAGGAACAACAGGGGGCCCAAGAATTGAACCTTGCGGAACTCCTGAAATACTTCAAAACAGAGCAGATATGCAGGGATTGACAGTTATAGTGGATAAAGAATGGTATAGCATTTATAAACGATAGGAACAAAAAGGGGCCCAAGAATTGAACCTTGCGGAACTCCTGAGGTACGACAAAATAGAGCAGAGATGCAAGGATTGACAGTTACAGTTGATAAAGAATGGTAGAGCATTTATAAATGATAGGAACAATAGCGGCCCAAGAATTGAACTTTGCGGAACTCTTGAGGTACGACAAAATAGAGCAGAGATGCAGCGATTGATAGTTACAGCACGATTACAATAAAGAATATAGTAAGAGAGTAGAGGATCAGAAATTCCATAATATTCTAGCTTCGGAAAAATGGGTGTATATTAGTGATGGGCGTTTCTGTTGTTTTCAGAAAACGAAAACGAACTGTTTTTTTTTCCAAAAATAACTGTTTTTTGAAACTTTTTGAAAACTTTTTTCACTCGACCAGCAGCAGATTGATACTGGGTGTTACCATAAGTGATGGGTGTTTCTGTTGTTTTCAGAAAACGAAAACTATTTGAAAAAAAACAGTTTGAAAAAAACTGTTTTTTTCAAACTGTTTTTATCCAACTGTTTTTTTTCAAATAGTTTTCGTTTTCTGAAAACAACAGAAACGCCCATCACTAATGGTAACACCCAGTATCAATCTGCTGCTGGTCGAGTGAAAAAAGTTTTCAAAAAGTTTCAAAAAACAGTTATTTTTGGAAAAAAAACAGTTCGTTTTCGTTTTCTGAAAACAACAGAAACGCCCATCACTAGTGTATATTGCATCTATCTGCTTTTGTTTAACCAAAGCAGCTGACATAGCTTTGTTGAAAGGAAGCAAGTTGGTCAATGTAGATTTGCATTTTATGAACAAGTTCAGAAAAGGATCAACATAAGAATGTATTCTATTTTAAATCACTTTGTCAAGGAGCTCATTGAGACAGAAATTAGAGAAATTGGGGGAACACATAAAGAAAAAAAAAACACATAAGGATGTCGCTAGTATGTTTGGAACAAAGCTGGTATCAAGAAATGGCGTTGAGAATTTTACTTCGGTAGGGTTTACACAAAAAAAAAATGATGTGGGCTGGTAGTGTGGAGAAGAAGTAGCGGAAGAAAGATGATTCAGTTGCCAAAAAAAGGGGAAAAAGTGGACAGGTAGATAGACAGAGCAGTTGCCTTTGTGTTCGGAACAACATTGTTATTGTAGACATCTTCAGTCAGTCAAGTTTTCATTACATTCTTGTAGGGTCTCTGGCAGAGGGATAATGTCTTCTGGAGAATTACAAAGTAATTTAACCTCAATGTAAGTTGCTACATGTTTTCCTCTCCGAAGGTTAGTCTTTGTGTTTAATAGAGCGTGCGGGAATCAACGCGTCGTAAAGACATAGTTGTGAAAAATACTTTAACCAGTGTTAAAGAAGGGTTAAAATAATAATTAATCGTGGAAACGTTGTCTGATGCCTGAAAGTCCGGGGGCCAAAAATTTCTTCTGCAAGAAACAGAAAAACCCGGAGGAAAAAAAATTCTGTTGAGCGAAGAATTCAATCAGAGTCATATGTGTTGATCTTCAGACCAGGGCCGTTCTGGTAGTAGACTTACATTCCAAATTTGAAGTCATATCTTTTTAGTTTGCAAAAACGAACATTTTACCAGGTTACCTAAAGAATCTCTCCAACAGAACGCCTAGAGGCCAAAAGTATGTTTGAAGTAAAGTTAATCAGTTCCAGCAGCTATTGTTAACCTTGCTATTTCTTGTCTCTGCGGGCTATCAGGTGTTAGCTTTTTTCAAGGAAGTAAATGTGGAGAGTAGGCAAGATTTACTGCTGTGTATTCCATAATTGTTCCCGCTGATTTCATGTACGCAGAACTAGAGACAAACCCCTTTAGCATTGGTGATGCGACAACTACTGGTCGAAGAGCACCTGGCGACAGGGGAGTTTGGAGGAGTGTTTTTGGTTGAGCTATTCCTTATACATGATTCGACTGCGAAATCAGTAGATGAGGCAACCAAAATAGCTTCAGTACATTTTAGTGGCTATATTGCGATGTTAGTAGACTTACATTCCAAATGTAAGTCAAACGTTGAAAGTCAACGCATCTATATTGCGATGTGGTACTGATGAAGCAAGAAGAAGCTAATGATATACAAGATGTGTCACAGAAACCTCAGATTGAAAATGTTGTTGACGAAGATTCGACCGGGGTATCTAAAGTCGCTAGCTCCGTACAAAAAGTATTTAAATTGAACGATTGTACTGAAGAATTAGCTATACTCTTGCATGGATTCGACCTAGGATTTTTTGCACACTTTTTTTCATTTTTACGGGTAGTAACACTGACTAAAAGATAGTTCCTCCCTTTATCTTATTCGAACGGGATTATCTGATGAAAAGTTGAAGAAACTCCAAAACATTGTACATTGATGTCTCTGACAGTGTAACAAAAGGTTGATATATATAGATGTGCATTCTGCTGTATTCCCGGCCGCACGATGAGACGCGTCTGGCACGAGAAATTGTGGCTCCAACACAGAGCCGCGCGCCGCGTTACCAATTTGCGGTGTCCTATTTAATCATTCATGTTATAAACACTCACGCTGTGTCAGGCCACGCTGCACGTCCCACACGCGCCACACACGTCTCACTATGCGATCGGACTAAAAGAGGTGCAGCTTTTACTGCCTTGAAGTTGCTTGTATATCGATATAAAGTCAACGCATCGTACTATGCTACAGCAGCGGGGCCATTAAGGTCCATTATCTAAAATTCGCGTTATATGCCAGGAAATTCGATTTGGGACGCTTCATGTTAAAAGACATCAAGAAATAGAGTAGAATAGTAATCCGCAAAGCACACTGACTCATAAATCTGACTCGGTCTGAGGTTTGAAGTTTAATTCACAATCAATGCGCATGAAGGTGGAGTACTTAGTTCCACGACTGCCTTTACTTTTCACTGCTATATTTTCTCAAAACTCAGACTGACTGTACTTGCCTGTATCTAACCAGGAATCAGACGCTAGCAACAGATACGCACTCTTAGCTACACATGCCTCAAATGAAATTTCTAGGGAAAATATATTTTACAATAAGGCATTGTCGAAGCATTTGAAATATTCTTTGTAAAATATCTGGGAACGAAATTCGAAAAAAAACTCAATTAAATTCAAATTAATCAAAATATATTACGTAAATCTGTTCTTCCTTCTTTCAACTCAAAGTAACTCAAGACATAAACTCGCCTAGCATTGACTCCAGGGTTTCTTGCGATACGAAATCATAATGGAAACTTTTTTTTTTCATCCCCTTTCCAAATCAAAGTTCGTCTTTCTTAGACAATCAGGAAGTATATACGTTATAACAATGTCTCTTCATCCTTCGCATATAACTTTTGTTTTTACCCTTTGTGCTTCAATTGCGGATATGATGTTTGTCAGTATTAATATGCATAAATCTGACAAATTCAAAGATAAACAATATATATTCTGTAATATCAACTGTATAACCCACTCAAGTGTTGTTTTTTCTTTGCTTTTCCATTTCCATATCAAAATCATGCCATATTTATTTGAAAAATGCCGCTCAAGGGACCACGACTCTCCAAATAAACAACCTAATGTATGTATGTATGTATATTCGTTATTTGCATAGCTATGGTGAGTCTTTTTCATTGGTTGGTTTTGATTCTCAAATGATTTCATTTGTTGTGATTATAAGCTTTGTTATGTTATTGCGAATGACGGAACGTTAAGAAGCTCGTAAAATCAAATTCAGTTATGAACTTTCTATTCAAGTTTCTGAGAGAGTTAAATCAAAATCACAATGAAGACATGTGTGATCGTTGGGATTGAGCAATGAAATTTAAAATCAGGAAAACACTGTTGAAACCGGCCGATGTAATTTTACAGTAATGAGCATAAATCTACTCTTGTACTTTTAATATTGAACGCTGGAGAGACCAAAGCTTTTCAGGCTTAAAATATTTTTGTTTTTGCGTCTAAAAATTAGTGGTATTATTCCCAAACTAACAACATCTCACTTTTCCCTGACTTATATATCAATTACTACGCACGATTCGCATCTCACTCATTCATTATTTTCCCCGCAATCTTTAATCTACAATTCATCTCGCACTAACTATGCTACACATTCCAAGTTAGCGTGACCAATGTTTTCTTCAACATTTCGCAAAATCTTCAACAAATTACTTAAGTCGTGGTAGAGACTAGCAGCCTTTCGAAATCAAACCTAATCATAACAGATTCATCTGCAGCGAAATGGTATCTATTAGTCAAAAAAATGCTACAATCACAACACGTGTTTGAAATTTGATAATCACTTTATATCGATCGAGGGAATGCTCCTGCGATAAGTGAGGTATATTTCAATTTTTTTTTTCGGTGGAAATATTTGATTTTTTCCGTAATCCAAGTTGATTGATTTTTAGCTTAGTAGTGAAAGATAGTAAAACGTTTTGCACGAACAAATGATTCGTCATTTTTTATTAATTCTTTTTGGAGCGAAACATTTGTAAGATGCGTTGATTGAAACCACGCTGAAGATAGTGCAAGCTTTTTTTTTAAACAAGTGCTGGCTTTTCGGATTTTTTTCGTTAGTGCCCAGTCTGAGCGTTTGAAGAGAGTTCTTTCAACGGTGAGGCGTTTACTGGTTTCTTATTTGAAATTGGTTTTTGGCTCAAAATACTTTTCCCGGACGTCGTGGCATTTCGTTCCGGTTCCGGGTCTTCGTAAATTGTAAATGCAGTTTTCGCTCTCGATTCTGAGTTAAGCTGGGCCAAAGGTCGGTACTTACTCATGTGCACGGGTTTTTTCTTCGGTTTAAGAATACTGCGCGAAGTAGAACTAGAGCTTGATGTTTCACATAATACTTTTCGAGTTCTGCCGCGTCGGCTCATGTCATAGTTGCTCAAAGTTTGAAGTGGTCTTCTGTTAGCTTCGAGCCTATTTTGATTATCCTTGATTAGATCTTGTAAATCGATGACTAGCTTCTTTAGATTGTTTTCAAGCGCTTCTTTTTTCTCCGTTTCGTATAGTACAAGGCGTTCGAGACGACGTAGTTCGGCGTTTAGAGCATCGACTTGTCGTTTCAGATGATTGTTTTTGGCCAATAGCTCAGCATTTAAAGGCTTGTATTTGTCCATGTTAGTCCAATTGTATGCATCCTACTGAAGTTTTTATATTTTTGACTTTGTCAAAATATGCGCATACTTGACTATTCTGGTTTTATATATTTATATATTTTATATATTTGTTAAACCAACAAACTAGTTGTCTGGGAAGCACTATGAAACACTTACCCGAGGCGAAAATGATGCACACGAACTGTGCATGCTGATAGAGTGATGGAGAGAGTAGAAAAAAAAATCCAAATAATCAGAGTGTCAGATCTAGTGTAACTTTTTTGATGAAACAAAATGAAAAAATGGCATGAGGTATGTTGCTTTACTCAGTTTCGAGTAAGTTTGGGCGCGCAACATTGCCCGGAATATGCTCCCCAACTTTGCCTAACAGAAAAATGACTTGAGTTTTTGGTTAGGGGAATGTTGCCCTCTTACCAGAATGTGCCCGTAATCACCCACAATCATTTAGCAATTTATCCCGGCTGTCAAGCGGTCCCACAGCTGACTAATTTGGCTTTGACTATGTGAGAGATTTTTTAGAGGACTCAAATCAATACGAAAAGATCTCGATTTCTTTGTAAAGTTGATCTCGGTGGTTGAATCGATCAACTCAAAATTCGAATTGGTGCGCTTTGCCACTGGTATCCGTCATCAATTTCGTGAGTACTTTGAGAATTGTACGTAGGCAAGGCAAAGAGATCCTCATGGAGATCTTTCTGTGGAAACGTAGAGTCTCAGCGAGGCAAATTGCCTTCATTAGGTCTTAAGCACGACACCGAATGCTATGGGGTGCATCATGAACCCTGAGGGCATTTGGACTAGTTCGAACGAAGATACATTAAACGTTCTTATAGACGCACATTTTCCGGGCAATTATTTCCTTATAGAAGCGGTGCACCAAACGGAGCAAGCTTACAGTTCAATACCGCCGTAAAGAATATCAATTTCTCAACTGAGGTGGGCTATTAACTCCTTTGAGCCGCTTAAATCTCCGGGTCCTGATGGCGTCCTTGCGGAAATATCGCTACCATGACTCAGAGAGATCTATAACGCTTGCGTACGCTTCTCTTATGTACCCACCACCTGGCGGGAAACTAGAGTTGTGTTTATCTCTAAAGCAGGAAAAGTTTCGCACGTTAAGCCGAAGAACTATCGTCCAGTAAGTCTTAACTCTGTCTTGCTTAAGATTTTGGAAAGGCTAATTGATTACCATATTAAAAGATCAATCGATCCTATGTTGATCTCGCAGTCACAGCACGCCTATACCGGTTGAGACTACTCTTCACGTCCTCATTGAGCAAGTTGAGAAATCTCTTGCTCTAAAGGAATATACGCTTGCCGCCTTCTTGAACATCGAGGGGGCCTTCAACAACGTAAAGTTTAACGCAATTTTTGTGGCGCTCTCAGTGCTGCACGTGGATGAGCGGCTGATTGCTTTTATTGTGCAGCTTCTCAAAAGTAGAGTGGTAATCTCTTCTCTGAGGAATGTTAGCGTTTCACGTTGGAGTCGTGAGTCCGGCTTGAAAGTGAATCCTAGCCAAACGGAGCTAGTACTGTTTACAAGAAAGTACAAAGTTCCCTTTTTTGAGTCACCCAAATTAAATGGGATCTCCATTGAACTGAGCCAGAAGGTCGAGTATTTAGGGCTTATCCTTGACTCGAAGTTACTATGTACCTACAATGTAGCACAAAGAGCACGGAAGGCTTTCAACGCACTTTAATGCTGTAAAAGAGCCATATGAGCGAATTGGGGACTACGGTCTCGTACTGTTGCTTGGCTTTACACTGCTGTAGTTGAGCCAATTCTATTGTTTGGGGTAGCGTTCTGGTAGCAGGCTGTTCGGCAGCTTGAAAAAGTGCGGAGGATGGCTGCACTGCTGGTAACTGGAGCGCTTCGATCCACTCCTACTAAGGCACTTTTCGTGCTGCTTCATTGGCTGCCAACCAATCTATTTATCTTACAGCAAGCCAATCCTGCTGCTATGAGATTGAATTGCACCTCGGCATGGAATAGAACAGAAGTCGACCATGCGAGGATTTTGGCTGAGGGAGTTCCCGCTACCGCGGGTGTTGACTACATCGCTCCGCAATGCCTACTAGATTTGGAGTTCACAACTCGCATTCCTGGTAGAGATGAATGGCGTGATGGCGTCACCCTCGAAAGTGGGCTTCACCGACGGTTCAAAGCTAGAAAATAGAGTCGGGAGTGAGGTATCTCAGATGAGCTGAATCTCAATCTGTCGCTCCTTCTGCCAGACCACTGTAGTGTCTTTCAGGCAGAGGTTGCGGCTATTTTACAGGCTATCGATTGGCTTCTGTGTAATCGAATATTCAGGGTCAGTATTGGTATTTTTACAGATAGCCAGGCGGCTATTAAGTCCCTTGCTGGTCCTTGTACAGTGTCCATGATTGTTGCGGAATGCCGTGCATCTCTTAGGGAGAAGGCTTGGAACCTTGTTACTAGAGGTCTTTTGCTCCTCAATAGGAATACCGATGGCATCGGTCAAATTAGCCATTAGGCAAAAATATCTTGAGGACGCTAGACGCAAGCACAACAATTAGGCGTAGAATTTAACGATTTCTGTCAGAGTTGCGGCTCTGAGGATGAGGAGGAATCCGTCCTCCATCTAATATGCCAGTGCCCGGCTTTGGCATGGAGAAGGCTGGTAGCACTTGGTGCACCCTTTCTCTCAAACCTGACGAAACTGTACCTGGTCAATTTAAAGGCGATAGTCCGATTTGTCAAAGGAAGCAGATGGTTTTCTGATATCAGTGAGTAGGAGAGAGTCAATAATTTATTGTGGTATCACAACGGGCCTCTCTTGTGCTTATGTGTGTCAGCGCCTCTGTAGATCGGGAGCCACTTCAATCTACCTACCTTGAGAATTGTATGAAATTTTTGAATTACAAACTTCTCACATAATCTTTTAAAAAAAGTGACTCATGCGGGCGGGACTACAGATGCAAATGAGGATGAGCTGAAGGAAAACCTCAAAAGTTGACGGCATCCGAATCAACGTACCCAACTATTGCCGCTTCATCTCCGCCTTCTAAATACTCGAATTCAGTTGAACCTTATAAAAAAGTGTAAAAAGTAAAAAGTGAAACAGATGTATGAAAGGAGACGTTACATTTGGCTTTTCTTCTTCTTTTGCCAGTTTTCGCCCAACATCTTTTCCTTTACAATTCCCTAAATTTCGCCATATTATCTTTTAGGTTTTCCCCAAAAAGTATTTAGGTATTTGGGAAGTAACGGAACAGACCGATGATCATTTTTCGGTTGTAGGGAAATCCCCCTCTTGCGAGAATACATTCAATCTTTTTCTACAGGCGATTTCCTTCAATGCAATCCTGGCTGTCAAGTAATGAGAGAATGATTGAAATGGAAGTATTAAAGATGGCGTCACTTTTCGCTCCTATTCTTGCTTTGTAAATTTTTGACCGCAATTCCTTTACTTCTATGGTTTGCGGTAAAGTTTCTCCACCAGACATTTTTCCTATCAATGCGGTTAAATGCATTTTAAACGAATACTTTGAAACTAGGGCCAAACTAGTTAAAACCGGGCCTTTTTGAGGAAATTGTTTTAGTTGAAATGTCAAATAATATATCAATATCACGTTCAACTGGTAGCTTTTACATATAATACAATCCACAAATCACCCTCTGATTCAATAAAATAATATATCTATTTTTTCCCAAGAAAATATCGATAACGCCCACGATGACGTTTCAATCAGAATCTGTTCAAATGTACATATAGCTGGCCGGCAACCCAACCAATTGATCACAATCATGCGTGTATCTGTACCAGATGTGTACATATTATGATACGATGTTATTATTGTTGACGCTTATGATTAGCTATGTAAACATTTCCACGAAATTCAATTGAGAATCTTAAATAGAACCAAAAATCAGATGTTTCACTATGTAGCTTGTAGATATTCTGAGCCTATATCTCATCATTCAAAGCGTACAAACAGGAGAAATCGATACTAAGTCACATTACTACAGCAACGACCTGTCATAAAACTCATGTGCACGGGAAAGAAATTATATTATCCGCTTTATTGCTAGAGCATCTATACTTATTTAGTGTATGTATGTCTATCTTTTTATGTATTTTTCGATAGATTTCTTGGAATAGATATATTCATCGTGTATAACATAGGTATGCGTTTGTTGTTGTCAATGAAATTTCTCAACATTTATTTTATGTTCCGAATAGAACTCAAATATATACATACATACATAGCGTGTGGACCTCCTTCATTGTCGCTTCAGTTGATTTTCTTTTATCTTTAATTTTTCGCAGATGGCATGATGAAGTCTGCAAAAGTATTAAACTTCCTTTCTTTGCCATCCTTTTACTGTTTTCGGTCGTTTTTTGGATAAATACCGGGCTTTCGGTTGGCTTGCTCGTCCTCTTCCTTTAATGAAAGTTTGAAACGATGGCTAGTAGAACAGGAAACGGAAAATAATTGTGATGGAGATGTATTGCGACTGTCACTGTAGGGGGTAATAAGTGAACAGTAAAGATTTAATGAAAGACCGCGCACATTTTATGATCCTTCATTTCAGTTTATCATTCATGGTGAAAAAGGTAATGAATTGTGAATATTAATCTTATTGTCAGTTAGTGAGAAATGATTTTTGACACTTTCTGAAAGCTGCTTTGTCTCTAGAGCGATGTCCACAAACCAGCCAAAGAAGATTGAGGTTGTTATTAAACTGTCAATTTTTGTTAGCTATGAAAATTGTATTGAAAAAAAATTCCATTTCGAATGTTAGAAGTCTTCTATAACTCTGTCGACTGTGTACAGTCGCCTTGCAACATCCTCTTCATACTGTTGAAATCATTTCTAAAAACAATAAATCCTTGAACTCCACATTGATCATCGTACCGATAACCCTTTTTCATCACCCTATGCATACAATCATATGTATAAGTATATATTCGATGTGTGAATTGTTTTCTTTTAACTCTTCCTTTTCGGTCGATTCACTCCTTCGCTTCGAGATATATTTTCCTTCCCGGTATTTTCACTCTTAGTTCGTTTCTGTGTACACTTTATTCGGGTCATAAATTGGGGGCTTCTTCCATGTTGGCCTGAAACATAAACATCTTTTTCGTAATATTGTGACTCTTCAACTTGGGAGCACATGTCTATAGCATAGCGACGACCATTTGTGCTATGCATGCTTCTAAATCGATATTGGCTTGATATATAGCTCGGAGACTTTTTCAGTGGACGTCAGTCCTAGGCCTAGACACTTGAGTAATTAAGTAAACATTGGACCTTGTTTAGATTTCTGTATTCGCTTCAAGAGTCGTCGAAATAGCTTTACTCTAACCATCCACCCAACCAACCAATTGCTCAAGCTGTACTTCGTTTCGAATTATATCGTCTTCTTCACCACTTTTTCACTGTTTAATTGAAAGCCTGACTAGCTCCGACTGTTATAACGTATAGCTTTCATTTCGTTATGTGTATTTATTAAACGCACTTTTAAACGCATTTGTTTATCATGTACACATCAATGCCATAGCTTATAAGCTGTCCGTTTGTATGTCAAACGGTTTGATTACTTTTTAATATCTTAGGTTTCGGTACTTGCTTGCTTATACTTCACCGCCACTTTTAATTCGATTCTGAACTGAAACTCGCTCAAAGTCATACGTTTTCCACATACCCTATCACATAGTGCTTATTTTTATTTTCAACATTTTCAACATACCTAATTACGTATTGCCATCTGTTTGTTGCTGAGTACATGCCTAACATATTCAATCCACCCACTCGCCAGTCTTATTACCATATTCAGTTCGGCGCGGCGGTCGCAATGTCATTATTGTGATTACGGATGGCGCAAACATAATTAGGTGATTGTAAGTCAGTATCCCAAGAAATCAGCCTCGAACTTGCTAATTAACTTTTTCGGATATACTCCAAATGACCTTGTACGTTGAGTGACTGCTGTGATGGAAGAAGAGAAATAAAAATGTATTGTAGTTTGGTAACGAACCCAGCTAGCACTTCAAAGCTGGAACCTCGTCACCTTAGTTGATGTCGTTTCTATTATTAAATTATCTTTTAATTTACGGAAATCAAGATAGATACTTACTTTTTTGACATATGAAGGTGCGTAAGGCGAATTTCGATGTGGCGGGGACTTTACGTTATTAGCTCAAATGTGATTGCCGTTCTAAAACACTCAGTTGACTCTTGGTGACTTAAAATCGGTTTCAAAAAAAGCTTTAGTGAAAATTCATGAAGGTTAAAGTTGACCTTGCGAAAGATCTGGAATTGTAGCTTGTACCCCCAAGAAAACAGTTTTACCCTGATTTATATCATTCGTTGAAACACTTTCGGGCTCCTGAAATTGTTTTGGTCGAAGATACATTTGAAAATATATTTGAATATATCTTATGGTCGCGTTTCAGTTATTCGAATTATTTCAATCATTAATATATTTTAAGTATTAATATCATGTAATATATTTTTCATATGATTACGAAAACGAAGCGGTCGAAGTAAAATTGTGTCTGCAATCATGATAAACAAATGTCATCCCTTTTAAATAAAAACCCCAGGGTAGAAAATATTTGTCAAAAAAAAATCCAGCAAGTTAGAAAATGTTTCGAACATTTGGTGATGGTCCCAAAGCTTGAAGCATGAGCTGTTCAATACTAAAACATTCCTAGGAAACTGATGTACTTGCATGGCTAGAGGGCCGGCCGAGGGTGACGTCTGTAGATCCCTGATTCGAATCCTGCCGTAGATGACCAACTCTCATCTTGCATTGACCCTAAAGTTGACTTGAGCCGATTGATTACAAATTAAGTATTCACAAACTTTAACCTGCAATTCTTCAACAGGTTGCAGAAACAGCGTTCCTTATAATTCTTCACTTCGAAGTGCAGATAACGTATTCAACACATCTGCATTTTTATGAATCAAATTACTATCGTATTCCACTTTACTTATTGGTCAAAGTCGGCATACAATATTAGCAGAACGAATACGAAACACTCCATTTTTTGTTTGTGCTCCTTTTTTTGTTTGTGCTCCTTTTTTTGGTTTGTGCTCCATTCTGTGTGTGCTCTTGATTAATCAATTGCAACTAAATTCACACATGTTGGCAGCCGCTAATCATAGTGCTCTGTAAAAACTTGTGAAATGCCAGCATATATCATTGCAAACCAGATTAGGCGTCACAAAAAAAATATCATTACCGAAAGAATTTCGTCGCATCACGTCAAATATATTGAAACCCGTAACCCCGTTTCTGAGGAATGCCCAATGCTTGAGAAAGTAAGTGCTGTATGAGTAAATTCTGCGAGATAATGGGCAACTCGAAAGAGGGAAATTCACTAAAAACCGTTTCGTTTCACGAGCAAGATATGCAGAAAAATTAATGATAGTTGAGATTGATTATTGGAACAAACTCCAAAAAACCCAAGTGAAACTGGTCGATCAACGCTACCTGAACCAAAAATCGGCACAAACGAATGAAGATTTGGTAAAAAAATTTAAAATATAAAATTCGTCCCACAAGAAGACAACAAATTTCTGCTTCGTCAGAAGTAGCATCCTTTTCGTACACAGAAAAGCACTGCACTTTTCCCAGAGACAAAACGTCCAGTTCAGAGAACAGTTCTTTGAACATATCGGTGGAATCTGATAACCACCAACCAGCTATTGAAGCTCATAATGGAGGAAAGTAAATTATTTTATACATAAGTAACTTCTTCTTTGTGTCTTAAGTCCAAAATACGGCAAATCGACAATATCATCCTCCTTTAGAAGCCAAAATACCTAAAAAGTTGAAAAAAGCTGTGGTTTCTACATAACCAACCCAGCAGAAACCTAAGTCAAATTCTTCTGAAAAACAATCATAAGCGAACCAAAAGCGATTCCTATCATCTTATACCAACCTGAACAATAGACAAGGCTGACACGCGTTCTCAAACAAAGAACCGGGGGGATTTGCGGTACAAATCTTTCCCGAAACCGCTGATAGATTCAGAACATTTGTAACTTACTACACCAAATTGAGCCGGTAGGCTAATCACTCTTCAGACAACTGCCACACACAGCCTCGGTGCATCAAATGTGATGAATTCCACCATCAGAAAATCTGCACAAATAAGCTTGAGCAGACGCCAGAATGCAACAATTGTGGCGGAGAGCATACGGCAAGTTATATAGGTTGTCCCGAAAAATAATCATTTTTTAATGTAGTCAGAGCTGCCTCTGTTTCCAGCCTTCGACTCGTCAAACACAAACAACCTACCCAAAAAAAGACTGAAATATTAGATTCCCGCCTACTACCCAAACGAAAAAGGGCAGTTCTTCGTCATCATGCAAATATAATTTCGTACAATCCTGAAAGACATAATAGCGGAAATAATCCAGGACATGTTCCAGGCTCAATCTTCATCGGCAAGCAATCCTTTTTGTTCATGCTAAATAAAATAAACCAATCCATCCTGACAGGGACTGTGAATTACATTCTATCAAAAAGTCGAACTAATACAATTTCTACGCGACTGAAGAGTTGACATATTTCTCATTCAAGAAACATTCTTGAAACCAGGACTTCAACGCCGAATCCCCAACTATGACATTTGTACAAACGAGCGGCTAACAGGCAGGAGAAGATGCACAGCAGTCCTAATAAGGAAGGTTATTGTCCATCAAATTATATAGATCAATTCAAAAATTCAAAGGGAAATAACAACCGACCGGCAACGTTTCCAAGCTACTTTATCCAGCGATTCCATTCCAACATCAGATGCGACAAGACTTAACCTTCCCTAAAAACTGGCCATCTATTAGTTTCCTTCCCCTCCATCGCTCAACTCGCTGGACATACATTTCTTTCTCACCTAAAAAAAAATTAATCGTAAATAATTTTCTGCCAACAGACCAGTTGGGCCTCTAGCAAAAACACTTCAACTAGCTCCACATCGTGTATTCCAGCATATTAGACCAGGACTCAATAAAAGAAAATTGAAAGAACTGATCATCTTCGATTGCGCAAAGGCATTTGAATTTATTGTCGAACTAGATGATCTCCTGTTACTAATTTCATTCATTCGATTTGTTAGATCTTCCTTCAAAATGTATCAGTTCAGTATTGAAAACTTCTTCTCATCGAAAAGACACATAGCGATTGGAGGTCCGCAAAGGTCTCCTTTTTCATCGATTTTCTATACAAAATTTGAATCATCATACACTATGTGAGAGGCAAAAAATTGTGCAGATATACGAGGCCGTAACGAATACCACGTCTTTATGCGCTAAAGTATCAGCTAATACCTAATATCAGTAAATACCTTAACGAATATATTCGTTTAGATATTACCTAATGCGATACATTCACCAATATTCTGATAATGCGTATAATATAATTTTTATGAGTGTGTATAATGAGGCAATACGAATGGGTTGATTGGGAGCTAAACTTTACTGAAATACTGAAATATGTGCGTACTTATTATGAAATAGTAATGCAGCAGTGCTGTTTTAGTTTTCCTGTGTGCAATAGATTGAATTTTGAAATTGCAATAGACGAATTTTAACTCATTTGTCGAATTTTCACTCATTTGTGACCCATTTGTTTATTTCGGTCTCTATTTCCGATTTCAGTAAATTAACGCTTCTCTCATTTCATTATTGATTTCATCAACGATTTACATCTAATTTAAAATACAAGTAGCAACAAATTTAACAATAAAAAAATTCAAAATTAAATTATAAAATAAAAACCACTGATTCAAATAACCTAGTCAACCAGAATGAAGAAAATCGATACAGGGGCAAAATGGCACAAAATTAAAAAAAAATAATTGATTGTTCATGTTACTTAGAAACGAAAAAACGGGCTCAGATATCAAATATACTTTGCTGTGAATCAAGCTTTGTATCTGTTTTCTGAAACAAGAGAAGAAATATAGAACAATAATTGAAAATACGGGACATATTCCCCTCTTTATGGATGCGAAAAATGTTGACGGATATCAAAAAGAAAGAAGTAGACTGGATGAAATATTAGGATTATATTGGATGTAAAAAAACAACACACAGGAATGGAAGAAATATTCGTTACATCCCCTTTGTTAACCACCGCAAAACTACAATAGATGACACTAAAATGCAACCGTGCAATAAATTACACCAAATTGCAACAGATTTATTGCAATTGCAATAAAACGACAGGACTGCTATTGAGTGACGGCTTTTGTGAATTTTGTGTTCAGATACAGATAGTTGAAAACGTGTGCACGAAATCGAAGGAAATCGAGTGATAGGTGCTACGAATTCTACGCGTTATTTCTTAAAATAAGATATGTGGTTTTTGCACGTGCGAATCTTCTTCGACTGAAGAATGTGAGTATGCCTAGTAGGGACATAAATACTATCACATCATTGAACGCACGTACAGAACCGTGAGTATGGAACGCATGACGGCTTTGACATATGGGTTTTTACGGATGGTCTTTTTATTGTTTAAAACAACAACAAAAAAAGCAGTCTCTTATCATGGAGTGGATGGACCGAGAAAATCGCATCGCTGTAATTGCGCTTCATAAGTGCGAAATCGAAAGAGCAGAGAGATATCTTTGGAATCAGCCGAAGATTTGTTTATCAGTGTGTTAAATTTTTTGAGGATACTGACGAAGTGAGAGACCGCCAGCGGTCTGGCCGCTCCCGCAATGTACGCAAACCGGAGACCATCAAAACCGTGAAGGCTCGGACATAGCATAAGTACTATAGATAGCACGGAAAGTACGGTATTGTACGATATTTGCCTGAAGGCAGAGAAGAGTAGGGAGTGCAGGATTTACCTTCAGCTGGCACCGAAGAAGAACCAAAATCAAATAAGTTCACTTTATCATATGGGAGAGAAAAGCAAAAAGAGAGAGAAAAGTAAAAGTGAGAAAAGCATACTCTCAAATGACAGGCGAGAATGCATATATCCGTGTAGCTGATAGAGGAGTGTATTGGCGTGCGTATAATCCCATCAAAAAACAGTAAGCGCAGCGAACATTCGCTGGCAACAAACGAAATTCTCTGTAGTGGATTGCATAAAAGTGTCGGAGATGTTCCTTTTACTCGCTAAATGGTATCGAAAGTCGTATTCCGCGTTAACTCTCTTATCACTAATCCCTTTTTTTCCCTCAGAATAAGCTTTCAAAATCAATATTGCATAAATCGCCAATCGTTAAAATAATGGTGAGAATGAGAAACGTATCTGATCGTAGCAACGTTCTGTCTTTTTTCAACTTGGACTTGGATATTGCTATCTACATGTCGCAATCAGTGGGGAAATATCGCAAATTGTATCGCAAATCACGTTCTTTCCGTGCTATCTATAGTACTTATGATATGACTTGGGTCTGGGGCCTACAAGACGCCGTGCCGAGCAATTGCTCACCGCCCCTCTTAAGGAAAACAGAGTGAAAAAATTAAAGCGGTTATTGGCGGAGTACGTAGATGGGAGCTACAAAAAAAAGTTACGGACGGGAAAATCTTTACCGTGCAGGAGAAATTCAATCAGCAGAACGATCAGATGTGTGCTCGGTCGTTATTAGAAGCGTCGCAAATAATTCCACGGGTCAAGAGAGCTATTACCCGGCGTCAATCATGGTTTCATGTGGTGTAGCCTATGATGGCACCAATGAGCTGTTTTTTTTTGCGAAAAAGACGAGAAAACCTCCGGAAAAGTGTATCAACGGTTTTGAACCGTATTGAGAAGCCTCTTAGGCAAATCATGTTTCAAAACCAGCGTTGGGTGTTCCAGCTAGATTCGGCGCTGGCTCCCAACGCCAGAACGATTCAGGTATGGCTTGAGCGTCACGTACCTGCGATTTCGAGCCTAGATGATTGACCCTCCGGCAGCCCTGACTTGAGTCCCCCGGATTACAAATCTTAGGTGGATTTGGAGGACATGGTCTGCCATAGAAGATAAAAGAACATTGCATCCCTCAAGTCTGCCCTGACCGAAGTTGTGAACAATTTTCTTCTATATGAGCTGTGTGCTGCGATAGACGATTAGCCAAAGAGACTCAAAGCCTGTGTGAAAGCGAAGGGTGAATTATATTATTTTTTCCAAGAAGAAATCTCTAGCCAATATGTTCTAATTTTAAAAAACCCATGTGTCAGTATCTATGTCCCTACTATGTATTTAGGCAAAAGGTTGGAGAATATTGGTAATTGAAGGTATATCAAGATGGGTATAAACAGTTTATTTCTTAACGGGATGCAATTATCTAGAATTTATCATGATATCGGAACAATATTTTTGGTAGTCAACAAAGGTCAAAACAATTAGGAACGAACCATTTGCAGTATTAAATAGCCCAAAAAATATACTTTTTTTTATATTCGACTTGTTTATATAGGCACTAAGCGAAGACAACATGCAAATGTGTCGAACATATTCATGAATGTACGTTATTATTGAGAACGAGACGAAGGCGTGGAAGTAGGTGAATAAAAGGATCTATTTTGCTTGAGTTACTAGCCAATTCGACTTATTAAAATGCTTTCTTTTTTTTTTAATTTATTCACCAAACAAGGCAACATACATTAACAATTCAATATAACAACATAACAATAACATACATATTTTTTTTCCAACACATTAGAAAACAAAATACATCACAACCTTTTTTTATTTTAGTTACTTTACTTTACTTTAATATATTTTATTTTGATTTTAGCTAAATTGATGGGGAAATTAAGTGGGATTAGGATGTTGATAGGGTCTTTAATAAATTTGTTCTAAAAGTGTGTTTAGAGATCCCCGAAGCGTAGTTGCTGCTTATAGAGTTGAAAATTCTACAGCACCTATTTATGGGCTCGTTATATGCATAGTTAGTGTGGTGATTGAACTCCTTTAGCAGAGTTGCATACCTAGTGCGTCTTGGTTGGTCATTGAAAATAATTTTATTGGAGAGAGCTTCAACATTGACTGCACCACTTATAATATCAAAGGTTAGGCATGCACTTAACAGTGCTCTTCTAGAAGAGAGAGGCATTAAATTAAGTAGGCTCAGTCTGGTTTTGTAAGAAGGAAGATGTTGGAAGTCTTTTGGATCATAGAGGTCCCTCAAAGCGAAAAGTAAAAACTGTTTCTGAACAGATTCTACTCTCTCACTATGTAGCTCAAAAACTGGGTTCCATATTATGCAGGCATACTCCAATAGAGGACGCACCAGAGTGATATATAATGACTTGGTAACCCATATATTCTTGAACTCTTTAGCACGTCTCTTAATGAATCCGAGCTGTTTATTAGCCCTGGCAAGGATTTTGTCATAGTGGAGATTGAACCGCATCTTGTTGTCCAATACTACCACGAGATCTATAATATGATCAACCCTATTCAATATGGTGTTGTTAAGCCAGTAAGAATACTTTTTGATCGTATTCTTACGGGAAAAGCTTATTACATGGCACTTGTTAATGTTAAGATTCAAATTATTCTCATTGCACCACTGTTCGAGAGATTGAAGCTTGGATTGTAGAAGAATTGCGTCAGATTGCGTGTTCACGCCGTGGTAAATTTTTAAATCGTCTGCATAAAAGAGATGGGGTATACCAAGCAATGTTGTAACTGGAAGTATGGCAACTGTAGTACCTTTTTGCTCCCCAGTCCTAATGAACTGGTAGGAGAAGTCGGCTAAACTCTATCATATCACGAAATTAGTAATACCTAATATTAGTAATATATTGATATTAGTTAATGTGTTATAATACCGCTTGACTAATATATTCTTATTAAGTAATATTCCCATTTATTGGTATTGGGCCATCTCTAGTGCCTGGGTTTGTCTAATGCCAGTTCAAGCCACAATATTGCATGAAAAACTGTTTCCTTTGATATGGAAAACTGAATCCAGCACCAACACATGTCAGTGGGGAAAATGACTAACCGATACAACAATCGAATCCCTTGTGTGCTTGTCCACTTCAGTCTAATGATAATTATCATATCTCAAGCGATATGGAAATCCTCATAATAATATGCCTTGTTTCCTCCGCCTCTGATTTGTTCATTCTATATGTTCTTTCCGTATCACCCATTGCGTATATGCCGGTTGTGCATGAAGTACGTACGTGTTTCCAGTGGAGTGTGAGCTGGACTGCTGCTGTACCTAATGAAAATCTCCCGTCATAAATAAAGAAATCTGTTGAAAAATCATAAATAAATGCAAACAAATGCATACACATGGGCCTGTGAGAAGTGCAAAACACACGTTCTGCATTTGTATTTCAAATCGGAATTGGTTGGGCTCGAAACCCGATCGCCTCGCCGGATCTAGTTGAATACGTATCAACCGAGCGTAATACAACAGTACGTGGCGTATAATTACGTGAACTTTAATCATTCAATAAATTTACAACTATTTTCTAACGCAGCGCATTAATCACACACATTAATACCGGAGCAACATTATAAAAATTACGTGGACAAGAAATCGCCAATACATTAAGTATCTCGGACTGTTTTTGCAATTAAATTTTAATCGTTCTAATGAATAATGGATGTCATAATTTATGTGCAGTGGCGCGATATCTTCGGGGGACTATGCATAGGAAAACAGCCAGGCATTCGATGTACGCGGGGCCAGGTGAATTGTTTCTTCGCTAGGAAGAGCAAAAAATGCCGCGATTCGAGGCTAAGAAGGTGTGGTAAATGAAAAACAATACGGCCAAAGAAGTATGCGATACGTTCTAGATCGATAGATACATACATATATCAAAGCATAAGAGGAACGACTGCGAAACGTGTAGTTGCAAATTGTTGTGGGAAAACGACTTTTCAATGGTGCACATTAATATTAATGTTGGAACAGTAAATAGCGTTCGCCAATGTGTCTGCTCGTTATTTCTACATGTAAATGTTAAATGTTCATGATAAGTTGATTTGCCGAGGAATCCATGCCGCGGAACAGGCTCCAGATTCCCACGCTAAAAGTGTTTGACGATAGTTAGGGGTTGGGTTCTACCCGTAATGGTTTCGAAATGTGTTTTTTTACTTCTACCGGTTAGGGGATGAAAATAGAATGAGAACGACGTAAAGGAAATTGAAAGGAACAAGAAAATGTATTTATTTTCACGGAAATGATGAATACTGTGGCAACAAATAGGATAGAACTTACGTTAAAATGGTGCTGATGTAATTTTCGCTTCATTTATTTTTGTCTTTCATTGTTCTTCAGTATCGAAAATTCTTCGGCATGAAAATGCTATTTATTTAATTTTTCTTGTCAGTTTTTCTTCAAATTCAAACTCCTATACTCTCGGGACACGTCTCTTTCAAGTGATAAGATGATATTGCCGTTCTTCCTTTCGCTGCTATCTTCTGAGAATCATAGCTTAAATACTTAAGCTTATAGTTATTGGCTCTTTAGTACTGCCATCAGTATGGTATCATACCGCATACCACGCAGCAACGACATTTACGTTGCCCTCATCTTGTAATTTCACATTGCGCCTCTAAACCTTTAAATTTTGTTGTCGTAAGTCTCCTTTGACACAGCCACGTGTACATTGCGTCGTACTTAGTCCTATCAATTCTTATCTATATACATTTCGTACATGTCCCCTTGCCCTTTCGTGAACTCCTCATCGCCTTTCACATCCAATTACTGCTTTCATTTAAAATAAATGATCTATGGTCGTAAAACTGCTTCATGGTCGCAAGCTTACTCGCGACATTTTTCGTAGGTTGGGGAATAGATCGATATCAGAAAAATTCGTCCTGTTTTCGAAATACATTGTATCGGTGAGCGTAGAGTTGTGTGTACTGGCGCTATTGTATCTAATCTAGCGAGTACCTTGACTCCGGCCGAATACATAACCAAATAAAAGTCCTTGTGAATGTTGCTTTTCCTGCTTGTCGTAGCACCGATTTATGATCCCATCGTGACAGAATTTAGTGGTTAGGTTTATGAGCCAGGCAAAAAAAAAACAAGCAGCAATCTCGCCAACACCGTAGTGCATCCTGCTTAGTGCTCGCTCCTCAAGCACTTCATCAGACTTACACATTTCTCCATGACATCACTATCTACGCTCTCCGATAGACATAACATCGGACACGCTCTTTATCAGCATGAGATTACCACATCGCATCGGCAAGTTTATTGTCACGACGATCGACTAAAGCAGTTAATCTCTTTGGTTGCTTCCTGGCCCAGGCTGTCCTGTACGGAGCTCTATTCTCCTGCGTATGCATCGTAGAAATAAAATTAATGACAAAAAGCTGAATATCACGCACCCTTCTTTACCGAAATCCATAAAATTTGCTGAAATGGACGAAAATATCCAAGTCTGCCGTCCTCCTCACTATTGCTAAGCCGTAGGCCTCGTTAGCTAATTTCGTTTGCTCCTCGGATTTGAGGTATACCACTCGCCATTTGTGCTCACACTCCCATATATTCATGTGTAGGCTGTAGCAAGCGACCGCCTGCGAAGTTTCCTGATGAGCTTTACTACCTTATCCGAGAATAGGATCGATTCGATGACACACCTGAAGTAGCGGCTATAAATTGTATTTTTAGATTTCGCTGTTTTAATGTATATGGGCAATTTACGGGATCTTAAGAATCATAAAAGCAACACGCGATAAGTCTTATGGCGATGCGGTGGTTTCGTTGAACGTCTACTGCATTTTAGGGCCTCTATAAACCTAGACGAATGTGTTTGCAAAGGATATGTTTAGTGCTTGTGGAGTATGTACTTAGCCAGCAGAGTTAGTACCCTTCAATTTGGGCGAATGCTCTTGTTTCACTGAACTTAAGATGGTTATATTTACGATGCTGCCCGTCTGAATACGGGAGCAATAGGTCGATAATGTACCGAAAACTTTAGGATACGGTGTCAATTTGAAAGTTTTCTCACATATCATATTAAGGGAAACAAGAGAATATGCTAATGTGATATTTTATGAGGATACGAACAGACAACACACGAGTCTGATACTCATGTCATCGTTTAGAATTCAAGTGTATTTGCACTGATCACAGTAAGTGACGTTCCATGTCGAAATACATTTTCAGCTGAATACTTTTAAACACACTACTCTGACGGTCATTAAATCAAATCAGAGGGTATAAAATCAAATGTCTTATCTCCTCCCGGTCGCTTCTACGGAACGAAACCAACATATGAAGTAGACTAACCATAACGCTCTATTTGTTCAGTTATGAGAATCCTAACCGCTTTCAGACATTCTCTTCATCTAGTCTGTCGCCACATTCAATCTTCGCCGATGGTTTCACTTTAGGGATGATGGATATCTTTTAAATTAGAAATTCCTTGACCGTTTGCCCTTTTACAAAAAACATATATATATCTCGGTTCATGTATGTAGGATCCATGTAGTAGGAACATATGTATATATGTGCCTTTGAAGATGAGACAACATGTTCTGGTATGTATAAATATATGAATCAGTGTATATGAAGTTGGTAACTTGTTTCTAGTTCTGCTACCATTGAAATCCAATGAGATTTTAGTTTGAAATTGTAAATTTGTTCCTTTCACAAGATATGAAATAATAATGCCTGAATGTAAAAGATGAGTTACAGAAATATTTTATTGTGCGTTTTTATTGCTAAAAGAGCTTTGTTTATTTCATATGCGAAATGTTATAAATCATGAACATTTGTTTAAAATGCTAATTTTGCTTTAATCGTTTTTTCCCTCAATTAAATACCATACGCTGCATGTACACTCAAAAAAATTTTGGTTGAATTTTACTTTTATAATAGTAGGAAACTGGTTTCCTACTATTAAAGATGTAAATTTACAAAAGTGCGTAAAAAGAATATTGTTTTACGACCAAATCGTGTAATTTTAGCCTAAAAAATGATGCAATTTTATGGCTTTGGCGCAAAGGTGAATAGCAAACTAGTAAATTTACACTCTTTTTGCTTCAATTTACAAAAAGCTGTGTATTATTCAGCTGATATGACGTAAAAGCAAAAAATGCACATCGAATGTGTAAAAAAATTTGTGATTCGTTATTTTAAACGAAAAAATGAATATATTTCGTATTATCAAAGTATTAATTATATACCCACTTTTTAGAGTGTAGGATCTAAAAAGATGGATATATGTGTGAATAACGGTGCTTCTATGACGACCAATTTTCAATATTTTTGCGGCTTTGTGGCTTCTTTCACAGAAAAACAATTGTTTTGTTTCAAAAACTGCTTGAATGATGATATTATTTAAAGCGTTTTTAAGTTTTAGCCGTATTGATTTCAACCAATAAAAGTTTAATTGACTGAACAAAACTTTGCGCCTAAACCAAATATTTGTTGTCAAGCCGCAAAGTTTTGTTCAGTCATTTGAACTTTTATTCGTTGAATTAGTTTTTTGCAGCCAGATGCATAGAAATTTAGTTTTTGAGCAACTTTACTCTTTCAATTGTTTGCAATAAAAATAACTGTTAGTTTTCTAAAGCTTTTCCAATACTAATAAAAAAATAAAAAAATAACACTTCACACTCTTTCTCAAAATACATTTCTCATATTTAAAGAGCAATTCAGGATTTGAACATGTGTCGATCCTAACACAAAATCATTACCAGCTGGCCTTAAACTATTTTACCACATTGTAGTGGTATGAAAGGCAAACTATATAAACTCTTAAATCTTGCTAATTCAGTGTACTTAGTTTTACAAAAACTTGATTAAATTACTCCCATAAAAAAGAGGCAACACTTGACGGTTGCTGGACGATATGCATAATTACACCCACACTGGACAGCCTCAATGCCAGTCATGACATCATGCCAAATGTCCTCAATGCCAATGTCATCTGTCAATGCCCTGTCAAATAGAGATGAATCGTATTGTATCAACGTTGATACATGAAGCTCCTAATACACGAAAATGATACAACTCAAATGTATCAGGTATTTTTTTTTAAGTAGCATTCATCATATTAACCTGATACATCAATACGATGTCCACTCATTCATGTCTAGCCAAATCAAAATCAATCACAAGCTACCATATTTGTAACTCTCATTTGCGCTACTCTATTGGCCATGGCGTTGTTCGTTCAAAAAGTATCACTGACAAAAGTAGCAGTATCAACTTCTACCTGATACAGAAAATTCTTGTCACAGCCCATCTCTTGGTATGGTACGCGCACAGAGTATAGGCATATACAATTCGAATGGATAAATACATTTGAGGGCGCGGTTGTACGCATGATAAAAAGTAATAAAAAGTATCAGCGACCAAAATTACCAGTAAATAAAAGTATCCAAACCAAATAGTATCAGGTGAAAGTAGCAATGACAAAGAAGTAACATATATTTTTCGTTACAATCCACCACTAAGTTAATTTCTCGAGATTTATTCACAAAATCATTTTCAATAATTGTCCTCTATATCTGATGTTTCTGAATTCTATCTAATTCAGACGACACCTTGAACATTGTTATAGCTGACATCATTTATTCTATTGTTTAACCTCTTCAAGATGATAAGATTATATTACTGGTAAATTCCAATCACCAATTTAAAGTTCATACCTGATGAAAATAACAAGATCCTTCAAAGAAACATTCTTGACCTGAAAAATTCGGTAACTTGTTCGATGGATATAAATCGGAGATGTTAAAATTTGTCACAACCAGCGTAAATAGAAATTAATGATTTCCAACTGCAAGTGGTCACACCAGTCAAGTATGCACTGTGTGCTAGTGTCTGATGAGAATCAGTGCATGCTTTCGAAACCACTTTGTCAAATAAAATTTTCAAGATAAATAAACAATTTTTCAATTTTAATCATCCCGCAAAAACAATTCAATTTGTTTAAATGGTTTGTTTAACTATTCTCTTAGAAATCGAGCATATTTTCTAAAATTCCAAGCCTTTTGCTCCAAGAAACTACCGTCTTCTCTGGGATACCTCAAGGCAGCCACTTAAGGCCGCTCCTATTCAATTTTTTCAATTGCCATGTTGCCAATCAGAGAAGAAACAAATTCCATAGAATTATGCATATATTTTCGTAGATTTCCCTAGATTTTTGTACAGTAGTTGTATTTATCTACCATGTATAATACTTTCACAGAGATGCATAGAAAATTGTTGAAGTAATAGATGCGATTGATAAATTCGTTCAATTTACATTTTTCATCTCTTTGAGGTGCTTATATTCTAGTTTAAATGAAAGACAGCAATTCCACGATGCACTTTTACATACTGATACAGCAACATTATGATGAGCGAAGAAATTACCAACAACTTGGGTTTGAGCAATGGCTGAATTTCATAGTGCAGACGACATTTTTTTTCAATAAATAAAATTGAAAATCCGAAAATGGATTGGCTCTTACACATGGATTTTATATCATAAACGTTCAGATTTTGCCGGCGGATATGAAAATTTTCTAGATTAAGGGAAAAATTACCTGTGCTGCCAACTCTGTTTCGTAGCTCTCGGAGCTGATTCGAAATTCCTATAGTTAATACTCTTATTGCTTGAGCTATGGTGTGATCGAAAATAGCTTATTGTGAACATTTGTAATTGGCATGCTTTACCCATAAGATCTTTACTTTAAATTGATTGATTATCGCCTAAATGATGATGGAAAATATTGCTGTATCGGAATTCATGACTCCAAACTCGTATGTTTCGAATGAAATCTTTGCCAACTTCAATCCCCTGACAACAAAGTACCCTACCACAAACCATTCTAAGTTTTGGAGCTCAGAAAACCGGTAAATATTTTTACGAGCGCGACTCACTTTACCCCTGGTTTGACTCGATTACCTGTTCAAAGCTAGGATGCCTCAAAGCTCGATGTACGACCTCTTTTCGGACATGGATTTGAATCAGAGATAACACACGCTAGAAGGTAGTGCAGCTACACAAGAACTATCCTCAAATTTAAAAATGGCAATAACGTGAATAAATTGATCTTTACTGTTGCGTGTCTAAGGTTGGTGTAAGCTTTCGCTGAATCTTAGAGTTGAGTTGGCCTGTTCTCAATGATTGAGTTTTGAAATTCGGAAATACGCAATAATCTAATTTGTATACGCGTTAGAAAAAATTATTTGTTATTTATTATTTTTAAACATTATTTTATTATTTACTGAATTTAAAATTCAATGTGCCATATACGTTGCATTAGATATTTGAATTTCATTTTCACTGCTTATTGGACAATAGTGAACTGACAGGTTTTTTAATAGTAGCAGAACCCCAATCAACTTTGAGAATTGTTGTCTGAAAAGTGTTTCATCAGATTTCATGCTCTCCATTGTTCTAACTTGCTGTACTTTTTTTGACAGCTACTCTACTCTAACTTGCCTTGCGATGCTCTACTCTTTTTTCAAAGTAAATTTTGAGCTTAACTATGTTTACTGCTTTCTAACATAAGGACTGTCCATGAAAGTTTTGTAACAAGAAAAAAAAAAGGCATTGAGAGATGTATTCAAATTTTTTTTTTAAGTTTCTTTATTTATATTTAAGATTAACATTTACAGTAATTTCACAAATTTCATTAAATTCTGCACAACTGTTTCATCCTTTCTTTATATTCTTTTAACGATAGCCTTAATATCTTGCTATTGGCCTGAGCTGTAGAGCTCTAAGTGGGCTAATAAGTTTTTCAACAAAGTCCACATTGTTGTCCTTATACCATTTTCATTGTTCGTTGAGCGTAACGAGAGAGGAGTAGCTAAATCAGGCCAAAATAATTTTCGTGTATAATTTTTCTAATCTGAAAATTCATATATTATATTGTTTGTTCGTTTTTTTCTGCACCTTTTGTTTCATCTATGGCTTGATATTATTTTTTCCTTTAATGCTTTGCACAGTGCTCTTTGATATGCCCACTTTTTGCTAGCAATATTTCGAAAAAAAGCTCTTTGATTCTTAAAAATTCGCTTCAGCACTTTTTAAAAATTATTTTTTGTAAAATTACTCCAGGTTTATTCTATCTTCTACCCTTTCAATCTTTCACTATCCAATACCCTTTTTGTTCCCCTTGACGATCACAGATGATGACTGATCAATGTTTTGTGTCCAAATGCGTAAAATCTTCTCACGAACTTGTTAACGACTCTTGTTTGCGACATTTTTACAACTGAATAAATTATTTAAATTCGACCCCATTTTATATGTTGTTTAAACCAGAGGCAAACTTATGTTTTCCTGTATACCATAAAGAAATCAAATTTTAATGGTCATTGCCTTGTGACTTTGAAAAAATTGATTTATTTTTCTCTTCATATTTTTAAAGTATAACAATCTAAAAATATGTCCTCAAAATTGCAAGTCGACCGGAATAAAATTGAATGAGATATTGGCTTTGAAAGAGAAGCGTGTGTTACGCAGACGAGAGGCAATACTGCCGCCTGCCGCCATTTATCTCAAAATGGTATTTCTCAAGTCGGTGAACAAAATTATACAAAAACTACTAAACCGATCTTTTGGAAATTTTGCAGGCTGATTCAATACATAAAAATCGTTCGATTTTTTTTTTTCGACATAAACTTTTTTTTATACTACCAAAAAAGGCCGTTTTTTGTTGTGAAAATCGAACCGTTGACTTTGACTATCCGCCCTTTTGTAAAAAAAAAGGATATTTTTTCATATCGAACGATTAAAGACTAGTTTATGATGTTATTTAACTAAATCTATTTCAATTTTTTGTTTCACATGATCCAGTTCACTACAGGATTGTTCACTGCGGAACGGCTTTTTGAAAACTTGTTATTTATGATGGCCATGTAACATTACATTTTTCAATATTTATCAATAAATGAATTCCTAAATGATCTTTATTTTCTACATTTTAAGATGGTGTATTGATATTTTTAAAAAGTTTAGTAGTTTTCATCAAAAAAAATCCTGAAAATGACCTATTTTTTCGCGCTGCAAGTGCGGTGGTCGCCTTAAAATAAAATGGTCCAGAAGTTTCTGGGACAGACCTTACATATAATTTTGTATGAGATTTTGTAAACGTTATCTATCAGATATTACTCTATTCTGCACGCTATAGAAGAATTAATTTCTACTCCAGAGTTGAATTACAGCTAGCATAGATAAAATTTGAAAGAGGAAGAGATATATATAAGTGTGTAAGTGTAAAAGGTCGCGCGAATCCATTCCATTCGAAGTCAATATTGGAAACACGGCATAAAACTAAAATGCCGCGTAAGTATAGTGTAAATCGAGAGATGCCACAATTTTTTCCGCGTTACTCCAGTGCCGCGCAACTCGAATGAGACCGGTATTAGGAGGTCGTTATAGATTTCCAATAAAATCATGAAACGATGAAAATTATGCCCATCAAAAACTGATCAGTCATTTCTAAAAAAATGAATGTACCTTGTCTCATTTGCTGAAAAAAATTTATTTATCTGGGGAAGATAATTTATAGATAGTTACGATATTTTCAATACATTGCAAAATACTCACGGTATCTTATTTTATTTCTTTACAGGTAATTAGTCATCTTATTTCGTACATTTTGAATGTAAGTAAACACGATTTTTATATTCATTGCATGATAAAGGTGGTTTTTACCTAATAAATACTTATGAGTAATCAGTATATTATTGAACACCGAAAATTGTCTAAGTGCGCATGGTCGTGGTTTATCTTTTGAGCTGAAAAACTTTTCATTCGTCTGAGCAGAATATTTATCTTTGGATCACTTTTTTCGTTCTTTCTTCTGAATTTCTTATTTACTATTTGTTTTAGTAATAATGTATTAATTAAATTCAAAGTTCTTAGGATAAATTGCTCATATGCCGTTTCTAAAAATCTACTATCTAGAAAAGATATATTTTCGTTAGTAAGCTGTTATTTCCGCTATCATGACGAAAATTTCAAACGATCGCTGAAATACAAATTTACAAAAATGTCTTCGCTGGCAATGACACTGAAATTGTTTCATCACAGGAAAATCCGAAATCTCTCTGAACAGTGCCATTTCCATGGCCCATTTACATTAATAATTCAGTATATGCGTGTATCTATCTCCCCAAGCATGCATACCTTGAAATTATTATCTAGAATGAATTCACATGGCAGAATTTAGAGATGATGCCAACAAACTTGTGTATACACATCTTGTGACACACATCAGCCTCTAAAGCAAATGTAGTGAAAAATCACATTTGATTCATCAAACTAAAAACTGAAAGTGATGATGCTCCTGTTATTCGCGCCAAACGTAGAAAATAATGTTGAATCGTCGTCACAGATTAGATTGTATTTTTTTTGCTGACTAGGTCTAGTGTCTATGCGCGGAATATCATACGCCCCAGGTTATCAAGAGCAAGCATGCGATATTCCGATGAATGTCGCGTGGGAAAAAATCTATCAATCACTTTGCTTTTGAGCCTAGCGGGTGGTTTTCGTTGAAAAATGCTGGAAATGATCAGGAAAATTGTCTAAATGATAATTTTTATGTAGTCAGTCACGCATAGAGAAATACTCTTGTGAAATTGGTCGAAACTGAAACGTATTTCGTTAAATTTTCAAAAAGCGATTTTCGTGGAAACTTGAAGATGTGACTTTCCGAGTAAAAGTACGTTTGGCAAATATATAGATACATACATCTGTAAGTATGTATATGAAAGGAACTTACTGATTGCTTGTATGGAAAATTTCTCATTATATCTATGACATTCAATGAATGTTGAATACACAATGTGCAGATTGAAAAAAAATCACATTGCTTTTTGATATTTTATTCTTTTAAAATATGAAGATTCATTAAAATTCGGAAATATGATTCTCGAGATACCTACGTAATTGGGTACCTACCTAAAAATTGTGAGAATTGAAAGCTTAGTTTTAAATGCTCTCTGGTAAATGTCAGTTGTTTTTTGGGCTCTTAATTACACACGTATATTTGGGGTATATATTTCATAAAATTCGAGTATTCATTCAGGAAGCACTCGACGTACATACACTCCGCATCAAAATGATAGGACACCCTTGAAATTTTCCCATTTCTCAAAACCGATAACAGGTAGAAAAAAACTTTTCTTGTGGGTCATATAGTACATGCAAGGAATGTTCAGAATGTTTAACGTAATGGCTCTTTCAACTAATATTCTAGGAATTTTTCGTATTTCCTGAAAAAGAGGTGCTTCAAAAAGATAGGACAGAGTATATAAATCGGCAGTTGCAAGCATTTGGTGCTAGAGGTGAGTTTGAAATTTGTTTAGTGTTTACGGGTTTAGATAAACTCAGGTCGTTTCGTAAAAATTTCGATATATTTTCAGTACGGACTAGTGAATTGTGTTGCAAAAATGGGTTGCAGTAAAAAAACTAAATGAAAGTGAAATAAAAACGGTATTAAATCTGAAAAATGAGAGCTTAAATGTCGCAAAAATTGTCAAACGAAGCCGAAATGTTGCAATGAATTTACTAAAAGATCCTGAAAATTACGGGCAAAAGAAGAGTCCAGGCAGACCTAATGCACTAAGTGATCGTGAAAAGCGGTCGATATTACGAGTAGCGTCAAACTCAACAGCAACAGCGAGACAAATTGCGGAAAAAGCTGATGTGAACACACACATTTTAAATGTCCAACGTCTTTTGAAAAAAATACCCACTATTCAACGAAGAAAACTTCTTAGAAAACTACCGCGAAAATAAAAAGCATATTGAGGAACGATTGAAATTCGCTCGGGAACATGTAAGGTGGAAGAAAAGATGGGAGATTGTCATCTTTACGGATGAGAAAAGATTCACCTTGGATGGACCCGACGGTTGGTCATATTATTTTATTGATTTAAGGAAAGATCGCCCTTTCCAAGTTCACAGACAAATGGCTGGTGGAGGTGTCATGGTATGGGCAGGGATCGTATTCAAAGGGAAGACCGGAATCTGCTTTGTTGATGGGGAAATGAAAAGTCCGGATTACATAAAATTAATAGATGAACAAATCAGGACACATGCAACAAGGATTTCTAAAGAGGACTTTATCTTCCAACAGGAAAACGCAGCAGTACATACAGCGCGTATTGTAAAGGAATACTTTTCCTCCAAAAATATTAAGATTTTACCATGGCCAGCTAGATCTCCAGATTCAAATGTTATAGAGAATGCTTGGGGTCAACTATCCCGTGCTGTATATCGGGCCAATAAACAGTTCAATTCAATCCAGGACCTAAAAGATGCCATACAAGAAGCTTGGAGGCTAATATCGCAGAAATATCTGAAAAATTTATATAAATCTCTACCAAATCGAATGATAACTGTTTTTGCAAAACAAGGCAAGGCAACACATTATCAAATCATAAAATAATATGTTTAAATTTATCTTTAAATACAGATTTTCTTTAAATACCTTCAGCTGTCCTATCTTTTTGAAGCACCTTTTTTCATGTAAATACGAAAAATTTCTAGAATATTAGTTGAAGGAGCCATTACGTTAAACATTCTGAACATTCCTTGCATGTACTATATGACCCACAACAAATGTTTTTTCTACTTCTTATCGGTTTTGAGAAATGGGAAAATTTCAGGGGTGTCCTATCATTTTAATGCGGAGTGTACATCTAATATGTTCTGATAATTAATCATAGACAAAATTAGATTTGGGACATCATTTTAAAAAAGAGGCTGGTTCGCGTTTTCGTGCTCTTTTCGATCGGTGGCCGGCTGGACACGTTTTCCCAGATATGAAATCGATTTGACTTGTGAGGAAAAATCAACTAGCTTTATTCGGTAAGGTCGTAGAATCAGACATGAATTTCCTCACTTACTCTTGTATCCGCCAAAAGCAATACCAACTAACTTGGCTTATCGAACGATCATCAATACGTTGGTAACTGAAACTTGGTTGCTTTTTAAAAGTTTATGTTTTTTTTTTTTTACAATTTTTTAACCTTGGCAGCAGGATTATTTCCTGGCAGCTGATCCACAGAAAGCTGGCTCATTTTTACATGTATGAGTTGTAGCGACTAACTGGAATATAGTCGATCAAAAAGAATAACTACTACGAATCTGACATTTAATTCAGGTGTGCCTGCCCTTAGCACTGGTATAATTTCCTAATACTCATTTATTCTTTCGTATCTGATTCGCCAGAAAGAACATTTTATCTTTGATTATACGCCACTCGTACTTATATACTACAACCAATCCAGTGCCTACCTTGAACAACACCATAGATACAAATCAAGATAATCTGTGGTCCGTTCAGTTTTTTTTTGCTACGCTTGCATATAGGGTATGTACATATGTATGTATGTATCTCTCGAGATTGATGTTGTTTCGTAGTTATTCGTCGTAATCATTAGAGGTAATGTATCATATAAATTTTCTATAGGAAGGTTCTTGCAGCTCTGATAGTCATTCTGTCGACGAGACTCTGCTGGTAGTAAGAAAGTAAAAATAGCCATGACCACATGTCGTGAGGTTGTCTTTAAAAAAAAAATGAAACAAATACGAAAAGATACTTCAGCCAGTCTATCAGTCGTTGGTCTCGATTGCGCTACATGCATCTTACTATCTACATACACTGTACTTTGGATGCTTTTTTGTTCTGATTTTGGTATATTTTTTTCTTCTTCTCAGTGGTTGCTTTGATAGAGTCTTTTTGATTTATGGAAAAGACGGAAATTTGTAGCTCCTTTGATGATGATGACGATGATGATGATGACGACGACGACGACGATGATGATGATGGTCGCAGATATTCGATGCACACAACGTCGATACCATACCGATGATGAAAACCATGAAGAAACAGGAGAATACAGCGCTGCGTTGTCGATGATGATGGTCATGATGATGATGATTATATTCATGATACTTTTGTACTGTAGATTTGATCAAATGTTACTATTTGTATTTCACTCGTAGTGATTTACTTGATTTCACGACAATAGTTCAACTGAGATCTGGAAAAAATGATGAAAAACTATGATTTATTTAAGATAATTTATGAAAATGGGTATTCATCGTGCATAATATATTGCTGTTGAATTGATGGTCAGAGGTAATTGGATGGATGGTAAATGTTTGCGTGTCTGTCAGTGGTTATCCTTATCCTATATCTAAGTGTACATTCAGGTTTAACTTTTTATTCAACCTGTGCCAGATGTAGTTCATTCATTTCCATCAGTCTGCTGATCGTATTTGCACCATTGTCAATAGGTCTTAATTCTGAAAAAGTAAAATTTAATCCTAAAAAAGCTAACTTAGCTTGTCGAACTTACGAGCGAGATATCCGTCTGTAATTCACAGTTATATTGTGACTAGTGAATTCTAATGATCAGCTTTACTTGTTTTGATGATTTGTTGTAAAATGAAATTGTTAAAATTAATAGTGTCTATCTACGGTGTTATAAGCACACGTTTTTGACAAGAAGAAAACACTAAAATATGATGTTTCCAAAAATAGCTGTGCAAATTGATTCTAGGACTCGTTTTCAGTATCTGCATCTCGCAGTTCCCACGAGATAATGAATATCCTTCTGGGGGGTATACATTCATAACCTCTCACTCACTTGTTCAACGCGTACATTTGTATTCATCTAGATAAAAAAGAATCGCAGAGTTTGACGGTTCGATTGGCACATACCTAAATAGTATAAGGGTCACATTGATGAGAGGCTCAGATAGTGGGCGCAGGAAATACTCTACACGGGGTCGAACTTGCTAGTTCGTCAGAACAATATCCATAGTTATAGCGATAATGATGAAAAAGGCAACCCCTATTACGCCGAGGTTCGAAGGTTTCCGTACGTGATGTTATGGTTTTATCGCCAGTAAGTTTAAAAATTTAGCTTTGGACTTTGGTTAACTCCTCTAAGGAAATGCGGTCTGCATCACCCCATATATGGAAGTACACCTCAAGCCTAAGTCTAATGAGAGTTGACTTAATGGTGCAGCTAAATTTTGACAAGCCTGCATTATCTGGTCATTCTTCAGAGTGAAAATTTTGGCAAAGGAAAAAACGGAGACTGTTGATTTCTGACACATAAAACGTCAAAAATTTCAAATTTCGATCAATTTTGTTATTGAAAAGACCTTTGCACAATTCAATTTTCAAATTCAAACACCAAATGTCACTTTTTATCTCGAATGAATGAACTGCACAGACTTAATTGATGTGAAATGATTGGAGACATGTGTCAATGCCATATGTATTTTCAAAGTAACTTTCAAGCAACTTTTCACGCTAAGAAGTGGGTACAACTCATGCTTAATTTCAAACTTAGCCGAAACAAATTTCGAAGACAACGCCAGTCTTAATCGGTTAAAGTAATTTGTGCCTCTCTATAGGAAACTTAGCCAATTCATATCATTTTTCGCTATTTGGAAAATGTGACCAGTTCATCTAATATAGCAGGAAATATTAAGATATAACAAGATTAATGAGGATGATTCAGAAATATCTACACCATCCACGAAAACAGTGTGGCTTGCAAAAAGTTGATACGACTTAAGTGAAATAAGGCAGCATTGAATTTCGGACGCATTAAACAAAAGACGATTCGTTGAGTCCCATGTGATAATATTTGATAGGTTCGCGGCTACCGAAGTAAACATGGAATCCCTTAATTCAAGTAGTGTTCCCGTAAGTAAGTGAATATCCCACCGCAACTCTTTTCGGGCCTAAATGTTGAAGCTGGCAGAGAGATTCATTCACAGTGGTTAGTTCTCCCACTATCCTCCTGATTAACTCAGGTACCTATACAGAGTAAGATGAATTCAAAACTCGGCGCGCGATTTCTCGTCCGAAACTTTCCGGTGCAGGGTCTCTCGTCTGAGTCTGGTTTCCTTGACCCTGGCCACTACACACTACAAGCCAGTACTTTACCCACAATACTACACGAGCACTATAGAGATCCCGCGAGAAACGGCGGTCAAAAGAATACGCGGCGAAGTCAAAAGTTCTATCATCGCTAAAACTCTAAATTGGATTGAAAATGAAGTAAAGGAGGTCAGGAAAGAAAATTGGAGAAAGAACAGTGCCGTACGGTACGCCAACGTTGGTACTCAATGCCACCGAAAAATTGTTTGGTTCAAAATCGGATGTTTTTTTTTTATTAAAGAAAAAGATATTTGCCAAACCTAGCATCTGATTTCTTAAACAGGCATTTTTAAAATGGCATTCTTTCACTTTTCTGTGAGGAAACTAACTAGAAATGCCTCCTTGATGTCGTCGAAAGATAACAATTTGAATATCCCAAGTATTGTAATATCTCAAAAATATTGATTACATTTGAGGATTAAGGAAAGCCGAACCGTGCCAGTCAAATTTTACCCTCAAAAATCCAAACAGAAACTTTTTTGCCCTAAAATCCAATAATATAAAAATAAAATCAGGTGGAATTTTCGTTAAGGACAACAACCGAAATGCAAACCCAACTCTACAAAATTTTATTTTGGTTATTAAAGTAGGGGGTGGTCTGAAAAGTTTCCGAACTTAACGCGAAGATGTGAGCACCTATCAATAAAAACTCAGGAATGTGGTGGTGCATCTTTTGATAGGTACTCGCCAAAATTTCAGCGATTTCGAACGTGCTATAATGGCGGTGAAATAATGAGGTGGTTCAAAGTGAAACCACTGATTTGCATCTACTCCTGCAACTTGCGCCAAAAAACCTCGTCTATCAACTTGACAACGTGGTTATCATATGACCTTAAATTCCAAATGAGACAAACGTGCAAGAGGGAAACAAAATATCAGCAATAGGGAGGCAAAACATCGCATTCTCCTTACTTGATGGTTTCATCCCCTCCAATACATTTCAAATGTGAAGGGCCACTCCACTGTCTACTACCTTCATGCGTGCTATTGATGTTTGACATGTGAGTGTTTTTGTGGAAATGGAAAAAATCGAGTGTCGAGCTGTCATATAAGATTTGTTTTTGATAGGCAGTACGGTTGCGCAAATCAAACTCTGTTTACGGAGACTTTATACCATCAGTCACCACCGTAAAATTTCGAATATCTGAATTTAAACATGGCCGTACCAGCTTGGGAGACTGTGAGTTTTCGGGACGTCCAAAAACTGCAAAAACTGACGATAACATCGCCAAAGTTCACCAAATAGTGCTAAACGACCATCGAATTAAAGTAAAAAAAATTGCAGAGGCATGAATATAGCCAAAAAACGTGTTTGTCACTTATTGAATCCAGAGTTAGGCATAAGAAAGCTGTCCGCGCATTGGGTGTTGCGCTTGCTCACGTTAGACCGAAATTGTGTTCGAATGAACATTGTTCTGTGTCTCTGTTGACACAGGTTATGCGCAATAAATCAGGGTTTTGGGGCCAATTAATAACTTTAAATGAAACTTGGATTCATCATATACGCCGACGGAAAAATACAATCAAAATTGTTGGCTGTGAAGGTAGGGAGGAATCGGGTTTTGAAAAAACAAAAACTGTTTTTTCGACTGAGAAAGTGATGGTGGCTGTTTTTTTTTTTTTTTTGATAGTCATGGAATTATCTTAATCGACTATCTTTAAACAGGAAAAACCATTACAGGAACATACTACGTATCATAACGTGACAAACTGAAGGCGAAAATTGTGAAAAAATGGTCATATTTACTGAGAAAAATTCTGTTTCACCAAAAAAATCAAAAGTATGACACCTCACCGGTTGCAGTGGAGAAAATCTACAAATTACGGTTTGAACTGCTTGACCTGACCACCCTCATTCCTCATCAGATCTAGCCCCAAGCGACTTCTTTTTGTTCTCTAATCTAAAAACTGCGCTCGGAGGACACCAAGTACTATTTGGACGGGTTAAAGAGATGGGAGCATCGCTGGGCATAAGTGAGTAGACTTTCAAGGATACTATGTAGAAAAATAAAAATAAATTGAAAGAAAAAAGGTCTTGTATCTTTGTTTGGTCGGAAACTTTTCAGACCACCCTCGTATAAAACGCATTCGTTTTGAAAAATGCATATTATTTGCTCTTGTTACACCATTGCGTAGTGGTGAAAAGTACATAAGTATAAAACTGTCACCTATATTTTTATGGCTAATTTCGATATATATCCTCGAAATATTATTAATTTATCATCCAACTTTCGTTGGTTTCGGAACAAACTAAAATATTCTTTTGTTTAACGAGAATTATAAACGTGATTAAATATCGTCGAATGCTCAGAAATTATCGTCTTTGAAAAATAAAATTAGCACCAACCACTTCAAATAACTTCCCACTCTATTGTGAATCCATGGCATATTTTTTGGTGTTTTCAATTCTACTAACCAGGATTTTGTTGTTTTCAACGTTACTGACCTAGACAGAACTCGTTAGAAGTGCAACAAAAATGCGAAAGATGCTTCTTCAAATTTACAGTTAAGCTGTTTTACACATTTGCTTGGATATAATTTCATTGCAGCGGGAATCTTAAATCAAATCGGTTATTATGAAATCGAAACGATAGACCCTGCATCATGGTTGGGAATTTTCATGCTCGCCAACCTTCAGGGCCTACATTTGTCTTACTCTGTACGCAGCAATCAGAAAAGTTAAACCTTTTTACTAAAGAAGCACATTTTAATTTTTTTGATTTTGGGTAATACTGAATTTTGTTTGGCGTTTGACTAAATATGTTCGTAAATAATCAGATTTCACTTTTTCAATTCAGGTCTTGGTATATTAGTTTCAATATGGCGCTATGAAACTTTATCCATGTTGCTATTCTTTTCTTCGAAGTTAATTACGGCACTTCATTAAGCTACGACAAGAAGCACAAAATATACGCTCAATAGAAAAAAAATGTAGCATTCAAAAATAATATCCATTCGAATTCTTTTGTTAGTACCCTAGCGTAACCCTTTGATCAGATAATCACAATCAAAAAATCTACAAGCATTATTTCCTAATTTTTTTCCCAGACCAGACTCCAGACGATAGCCAGCTGTAGCCAACATGAATGGCTCTAATTTACTTTATATGTAATGCCTCCTTACCTGCGTACTTAGCAATTAAATTCGTTTGGAGCCTCGAAGTTCGACAGCTCTTCCGTCGTTTCAAGTACCTTAACATCTTCCATCCAGAGATATTTCAAACTTCATCCGTACCAATGTACTAGCCACCGAAAAAAAATCATTCCTTCGTTTCGAGAGGCCCTATGATTCTATTCGAATCGTTCCCATAAGATCAAGCCCGAATCGAGAAAATTGACGGCAAATACCTTTGGCTATTGTGCTTCGAGTTGGGGATTATGTGGTTGCATCGAGTGTGCTTTGGTTTAAAAAAGAAAAAGAGTTCATTATACTTGTCGGCTTGTAGTTATTCTTGAGAAATTCGATGACCTCCAAGATTCTATGACCTGTGAGACGATCACGGTCGTCGCACCCATCATATGGAAGGCCAGAAACATCATTAGACTAGACTGATTCGGCGGCGGCGGTGGTGAATAAGAACCTGATGAGCTCTCGAATTAGGTGCAGTCATGATGATTTGAAAATGAAAAGCAACAGACTGCGGTTCTTCCAAGTTTTATTCGGATACCTGACTTGGGTGGCATTAAAACGAATTTACTGGAACACAAAATATCAACCGACTGAAATCCGCTGCAGTTTAGCTGTCGTAAAATGCCCGACGAAGCAGAATTCACGATACCGAGAAAAATGCCGGAACGTCTGGAGGGCATTTTTGTCCGGCCGTCATCTGATGGTCAGTTTTTAAGTTGAGCAAATGTTACGATATATTTTGGGCAGTAAAGGTCATTCGAATGTCACAACAAAAAACGAAAATCGGATATCCACTTCAGGGACCTAAGCGGGTTTCTTTCGATCACCGGTTGACTTGACGGCTAAGCAGAATATGATAGCGCTTCAAGGAAGGAATTAAATTTCTGTTACCATGAAACGAAAGGATTTTTCAATTGCAAATACTTTCGGATACGCAACTTACCTTATAAAAACCGAGAACATTCAAGGATAAATCAATTGATTTCGGCTGGCCATTAAAATGCGATATTTTATTTTCTCATTGCTATTCATTAAAAAAAAAAAGATCGAAATTCTCGCAAATATTTCAATAATTCAGATGTGATTCTGACGAATTGAAATGTTTTGCATTGAATGAATTAATTAAGGTTTCAACTCTAAAGACCTTTCGTCGAATTTCATGGACGGTATTGTATTAAAAATTACTTTGCGTCAAATTCTCAATCGTACTCCGGTCTCAAGGATCATTCATTTCATTTATTAGTCCCTCTCTGTTGAGAGTTCCGTAATCCCAAAACTTCTGCACCTTGCTGTAATTTACTGTTTTTTTTCATCTTCATAAATTCAAATTTCTTTTCTGTCCCAAACCCCGAACAAATGAAATCGGCAAACCCAACTCCGCTCGGCTTGAAATAAAAGGGGTTTTCGAGAGCCAATTTGTAAAAGTGTCCAATTACAAGCGAAAAGGGATCCAAAAAGAAAACCGACTGTCGACTTCGAAAGAAGTTTGTCGTCAGCTTGGTGGTATGCTCTTGTTCCGGTATGGCAGAACGTTTCTCCTGTGGTACATGTAAATAACACCCTCCCAGCGCAAAAAGAACCGCTATCACTCCATAAAAATATGTTATTTGCACTGAAGATTTCGTCGAGCACATTCGGTTTCAAAATCGTAACACGCGTGTAAGGGAGGCAGACATTCGCGGTAAGCATTACTTATGCGAATTCGCAACTGCGGTTTTGCCCACCTGCTATGTTTGCTTGCTGTCGCTCAACGGGACATAATGGAAATGATGACAACGAGTGCTACCCCTATTTTGCAATATTTATGCTCATCCACCGCGAGCGAAAACCTGAACAAATAGAAATAGACAAAACGTGCCAATCCTAATCCAGCTGTAGCGGCGATGGCAGAAGCTGCAACAGCTGCTTGTCATACATATCTATCAGTGTTTACGGCCTGGCAATACAAGTGAATGCAGGCATTGAGGCTTGCGTTTATGGCATTTGCTGCTTCACATGTTTGTAACATGACAACAATAACCACCTCATGCCGCTAATATGCGGTATTTGAATCTACTCCACTTTGGATTTTTAGACAAGGTCACGTTCGGAACCCGTTCGCTTGCAACACATTGCGACTCTAGTTTGGTTTTATCTCGCCGGCCACAGTTAATCGCGAATCATTGAAGTGAATTTGCAGAAGGAAACTAGCTGATGGGATAGTTGACTAGATGGGCTCTCTCTGTGCACGGAGTTAGCATGCAGCCAGACAAACAGACGGGGGCTTGCAAAAGCTAATGCCAATGAAATGATAAGCCAGCACCAAGCCTATGTATCTATGCGAACGTTCTGTGCCATCTGAAGCTCAGGTTCTGTTGAAGATTAATCGATATTTAGATGTGACCAGGTTTGGTTTTTTTAACTGTGCAAAGTTGTTTGCTGTGTGGCTGGCTGGTGTGTGTATGTGTGGTATTGGCTTGATGGGAAGCATGGTTAATGGATATGTTGTTGGGATTTCTTTTGTCAATAATGGACTCGAATGCAATTAAATGCAGATTCATAGATATAGAATAGGTGGCCTTGTTCGTTTTCCTATTCAGAACAATGCGAGATAAAGTAGCAGAGTTCTGTTGAGGTGGGCGGCGGCTGCCTGCGATTTGGACTACATTCCAAAGATGCCACTAGATAATATTGTATGTGATGAAATAGAAGGCTATCAAGTATGTATGGCTGCATTTTAATGGCTTCCGGCTTTTGGTCAATCCGACTAGAGTATTGTTTTAAATAATTTAACATAGAAACTATGTTTGGATAGACGATTATGTTTTGAGAAATCAACACCTGCATGTTTTACGTGATCTTATATGTATGTTTGTTCACCCAGGCATTACAGCATAAGCAACAAATAAACAACAACAAATATCGTAATATAAGTGCGATTTTCATATATCTTTTGACATATACTTCAGGATGGTTGGGCACTGAAAATATTCCGCAGTTATATTTATTTATTTCCTTTTTAAAAACAGAAAAAACCTATAAAAACAATGAGATCAAAGTGCTGAGAAAACCCAAAAACTTATTCATAGAATTCAAAAGTTAAATCTTACAAAATGAAAAAAATATTATATTCAAATAGAATAGCAGATAATATAAAAAAAAATATAGTGCAATAATATGAAAATTAAAGGTATAAAAACAAGTGATAAAGCAACAGAAGACGAAGTGGAACAATAAAGTATAGGAGCTTGATGACGAATAATCAAAAATGATGTGAAACTTCGAGAATTAAGAAACTGAAACGTAGAAAGAGAACCAGAACGAAAGTAGATCAGATGCCCCTTAACCTTCAAACTCTACAAAAAGAAGCAAGGTCGAGAGCATTTGCAAAATCTTTATATACCACACCAACTTGTTGTTATTGGTTTAAGGCGGAAACATCCACTACAGTAAAGTTTTAAAGGTTAGAGGTCGAAGATCTGCCTTTTATAAACCCATGCTGCTCAGCAGCAAGAAAGCGATGAAGAATAGGAAGTAGTCTATTGCTAATAACGCTTTCGAGAACTTTACCAAAGCGAACAAGAAGATAAACAGGGACGATAATTGGGAATGCGTCGTGGGCTTTTAGATTTGTGGATGGATGAAATATAAGCAGACTTCCAGTAGGATGGATGAATAACTAGGCTTAGTTCCGTTACTGCTTCCGGAAAAGGAACACTTGCGCACACAACGGCCCATTGTGTAACCGCATTGCATAGCGTGTCTGGGTAATGGTATTTTCCCAGCTTCTTGGAAAGTGTCAAGCATTTTTCCTATCCACAAGTCTAGTGATCTAAACCTAGTCACTAACTATCGCCCGATCTCTATCATTCCTTGCTTTTCTAAAATCTGTGAGCGTCTGGTTTTTAATCGCGTCTATGATTATCTTCGACACGTTTTTTGCTGCTCAGCAGCACGTTTTCGTGAAAGGCTGGAGTACTACCACTAACCTTGTAGAGTTTTCTCTTTTTGTTGCTTCACCGAAAAGTACATGTCATATACACTGACTTCTCTAAGGCCTTTGACTCAGTCAATCATGAGCTCCTTTTTTCTTAAATTAAAGCATTATGGTAAATCGTAGCCCCTTCTGTTGTGGCTCTCATCATTTGTATCTAATCGTATTTGTTATGTCTCTCTCCGTGGCTCTTTGTCTTCTCCTTTTTTTCCTCCCGCCGGTGTACCTCAGGGATCTATTCTCGAGCCTTTGCTATTTAATATCTTCTTCAACGATCTTCTTAATGTATTTTAATCTCCTCCTCTAATGTACGCTGCTGACCTGAAAGTTTTTCGCGTTATTAATGCTCCTTCCGATAATGTCCCTCTTCAAAACGATTTGAATCGTCTTGTTTCCTGATGTGACTGTAATTACTTGTCCTTGAATATCTCCAAATGTTACTCAATGTCTTTTACATTGAAGTCTTGTGCTTTTGAGTTCATTTACTCTATATGTGACATCACCCTTTTAGTTGTGGATCATTTTACTGACCTCGATGTTACCTTCGATCGGAGTCTAAAGTTCGAAATTCATATTCATACCATCACTCGTAAGTCGTCCCGGATTGCTGGTTTTGTTAGACGCGTTTGCCACAATTCCTTTAATATTTTCACTTGTGTGCGTCTTTTTCTTTCCCTTGTTCGTTCTATCCTTGTGTATTGCTCTGTAGTGTGGGGTCCTCGTTTCTGTTATTTGTCTGAGGCAGTTGAATTTGTCAAGCGAAGGTGTACTCGCTACCTTATTTTCAAGTACAACCTACCATATTGTCCTTACAGTGAACGTTGTTTTTCAACCCTTAATATTCCTCGACTTGATCAGCGCAAAATTTACCTCGATAAATCTTTCCTTTTTAAAGTTTATTGCGGCTATTTATCTTCATTTTTGGCATGGTTTTTACGTCACGCCATCATGATAGACCTATCAAAGCAACCTCAATGTTTAATGTACCTTTTGCACGTACTGACTTTTTTTTTCATTCGCCTGTTTTGGCGTTTACTGAGGACGCATACTAATCTTCAGCTTGGTTCTCTCCCTCAGTCTATTGGAATTTTCAAAATTTTAGTTCGTAGTGCTGTTTTTTCATTTTCTTTATATATTTAGTTTTCACTGTTTTTTATTACATCCATAATCCTTTTTTTTCCTCTATTTTTACTTTACTGTATTCAAATTTTGTACTTATTGTTATTATATCCATAGTCCTTTTATTCTCTATTTTTACTTTACTGTATTCTAATTTTTGTACTTCAATTCTTATTGTGTTTTTTAATTTTAATTTTAATGTTTTATTATATCTTATTTCTTTATAATATTTTTATTCATTTTCTAACTAGGCATCTTGCCTGTAAAATGAATTATTCTGAATAAATTATAAAAAAATATTACAAATTAACAGACGGTGATAGCCTGAGTCCTTGATGAACCTCAAGGTTCATCAAGGATTACCTCAAGGCCCACTGAAGCCACTTCGGTTATGCAAGTAAAGAAGTATGAGCCAAGAGACTTCATTCTTCTTCCAGCAAGGGCCGATCATTCGCACAGGAGATGAAATACTGTTTCTTTTTCCTCCTCGCATCTACAGCTCCGGCAGAAGTCGTTGTAAGGGGCACTCACCTGCGCTGCGTGCTTGCCAGGCAGACAGTGTCCAGTTAAGACAGCCACCGCTAAACCAAGGAATCTTTTTCCCAGATTGAGAAGCTCCTTAGTGCGACCAATGTCAAAATTTTTCCACAATTGCCTATCGACCGCGCAGGTTCTTCCTCTCAGGACTTCACAGCGTCCTGTAAATATTTCTGGCTGATGGCCAGTTTAACTGAAGCCATCCGAATATCTATCGGGAGACTGCAAAGCACTTCGCGCAAAAGTGTGCCAGCTTTTGCAAGCTGATCCGCTTCACAGTTCCGCTCAATTGTCTCTATGTCCTGGATGAAGAGCTAAAATTGATATAATAGAAAGCACACAGGACGATGAAAGTGATTTGTCCCATAGCCTCGAGATGCCGTCAGAACCACAACTGATATTAACACATTGAGTGCCACGTCATTCATATTTGAATAACAGATGCTGAAGTGTAAACCATTGTCATTCGCTTTATTTTGTGTTTGAAAGAGAAATAATATATTTACCAGATGTTGGAGGAAATGTAGTTACCTACCATTCTTTGTTTGGTTAAACTTAATACAAAACATTTGATGTCAAAAATTTTGGTTATTTTATCTAAATATGGTTGGCAGTCTAAGGCTTAATACCAAGAACTCAAGTAACAATTCAATTTCTAGGGGTATCAGGAAATCCATAAGGCGTGGTATCATTTAACTGTAAAACGAAAAAAGGGTATAAATCTCTTGAGGACTAGACGCAAAGAAAACGGTGGGGATTTTCCAGTGTGTGAACCAAAAGGACAAAACAAATCACTTAGAACGTGTAGACCATTCGATGCTTGCTAAGTAATTTCGATGGCTGATCGGAACTTTAGGAATTTCGAGGTAATTATTATGATAGCCCAAAGCTCTATGAAGGTGGATGCTAAAGCATACCGAAACCCAGGAGTAACATTGAATTTGCGATCACGACTATATCACGACCGATTTGCGATCACGACCGAGTGAAGCACGAGATGAGACTTGAAAGGAAATTATGAAATTGAACTGTAAGTTGTTGGTTGACGGTTAATCCACAGAAAAAAAGAGTACCATTTAGCTTTCAATTTCATTCGCCATCTTAGAAATGCCTTGTTTTTAATTAAAAAAAGGAAAGACCAGGAGAGGTCTTCACAGGATAAAAAGTCGACAGAAATGACCATGGTAAGAAGAATATGGCAAGCCAGAGCGAACCTAGGGCATGTTCTCAGTTTGGACAATAATATTATAAAAAACAAAGCTTGAACAGCAATATTATAAAAAAAAGAAAGTCAAAAATTTTATTGTTGATCTAAGGAAGAGTGTTCAATCGAGGAAATGAATACAATGAGACGAAAGAAGTGTTAATCAAGAAAGTATTTGTAGAAAAAAGTATGGATGAAGAGTTAAAATTCATGTGAAAGTCTCCACATTTTAAAAGCAATCCCAAAGACAAAGATCGTTGAAGAAACTTGAAAGTTCAAAATAGGATCGAGTTTGAACTACACGTTACTTACGCCAATCAGTCATTTTTTATGTCCTTGTATCAGTCCTTGTATAAGGACTCAAGTGTTTGATCCGCATTGATATCAATCGGCCTGAATCTTAGGCCCATTACATTTTTTTACCAATTGAAAATAAAGGAAAGATATTAGGCGTGTTTTTTTTGCTCCTCTATCCAGCAGAACAGAGTATACGCATTGGAAACAACAACACTCCTGTACCAGTGAATTCACTAGTACAGAAATTCTATTCCTCATTTGTAGTTCACGTGCTGAACTATAGAATGTGCTGATAGAAAAAATAAAAGCTCATGAGAAGTTGTCTTTTTTTTCTGTGAGGTGGTTTTGGGTTTTTCATGGTTATGTTGAATGTTTTGGTAGTTAGGAAATTAGAAAAAGCTCTCATAATGTGTAGAAAGTTAAAACAAGTGATTTTCTGTTCGCTCTTTTTCTATTTTGTATCGATTGTGCTAGTATATATTCGTTGAACAAATATAATCAAACAAAAAAATTGTTTGGCGAGCGTTTAGGTAGAAATTATACAATAAAATGAAATGAAAAGTCGAACTCGTTTCCTTTATTTCTACCAATTTATTTTTCAAAAATCCGTATACCAGTATTTCGGCTATCACTTATAGCCTTCTTCAGCGATGTTTCTTCATGAAGAAACATCGCTGAAGAAGGCTATAAGTGATAAGTGATTCTTCAGCGATGTTTCTTCATGAAGAAACATCGCTGAAGAAGGCTATAAGTGATAGCCGAAATACTGGTATACGGATTTTTGAAAAATAAATTGGTAGAAATAAAGGAAACGAGTTCGACTTTTCATTTCATATATTCGTTATTTTCTCCCTTTATTTTCAGCAGTTGTGTGCTACCACGGCAAATACAGCAACCTATGTCAGTCTTAGTCAATGCACTGCTGTTTTTGTTTTTGCGGCATAGTTATATTCTGTTCTGTATCGGAGCAAAAAAACACGCCTATTATGAATAAATAACATTAAGAAACAGCTGTATTTGGTTGGGAAAATATCCGTGCGATAGTAAATCTTTTTTCGAATGAGATATTTATGTTATTTCTGCATTAAAATTCAAGGTTTCTGTACCTAGATTTGTTGTTTGCTTGGAGCTATTCAAACGAATTTCTTTCGACAAACTAATACAATAGTTTCATTGATTCTTTGAGGAGTCCTTGATGAAGTATGAAAATCGAGAAGCTCATTTATGCAAACTTAAAATATTATAACTGATTACTAAATCTATCTCAGTCAAATTAGAGCGTTTTTAACTCATTTGGTTGAAATAAATCTGAATCCAATGCTTACTTGCAAACGCTATCCTCAAAATGATCGCTTTTGAACTCGGAATTTTTGCAGTCACTTCATGCATGATTTCCCCATGCATGAAGCCAGTAAGCCAAGACCATGCCAAATTCACGGACCTTAGCTTTATTCTGGCAATGAGCTATAATGAAGCCATGAAAGACTATATAATACAGGCAGTGGAACCAAATATTCATCACTGAAAAAAATAATAGAACGATGAGCTCGTTTATTAGAGCCTGGAGTGTGTCCGCTTATAATAATAACCATGTCCAATGACACTTTCAATAAACCTGTAAAACCATTTAGGCAAAAATGTATTTCCTCTGGTTTTAGTTCTTGCATTGCTTAACAGGTGAAAAATAATAAAAAATAATTTTCTAGTTCAAATCTGCACAGTTGAGTTAAAAGTATTTAAGTCCTAAATTCGTACATGTTCTCGGCAGGAAGAATACTGCAAAGTTGGCATACATAAAAATTAAGAACTCCCAATTCAATCGCAGTCCAGTAAAAATAAAAGTCACAATATTTTTCCGATTCTAATTCATCTTTGCAAAGAAAGTTGTATTCGAAACGATAATCAAGTCAATTACGTTGAAGGTCACAAATAAATTCAACCCATTCAATCATCCAAACTACCTTTCTCTTAAATTCTATGGCTATACTTAGCTGTATTCATTAAAGAACATAAATACACCATTCGCTCTATCCTCACGAAGTCAACAAGTAGTTCTGCGTCGGCAGTACTACATAATATTAATTTTGATTGACTGCTATCCCTACTTGAGTATAACCTGACTTTACTACCGTATAGCGTGACATGTCGTCTTTTAATTTTGTTTTCGGGTTTACATAACAAAATACGATCCTTGTAGGCCCCGCACTATTAAATCGATCTGACTATGCTGGCATAACATCCATATATCTACTACAATCAACTGCCCTATATTCGTCCCGTTATAGCGGAATTTCCGTTTTTCGTTTTTTTCGGCACTCTACATCTACTTAGTTTCAATGCTCGGCCTGGCCTAGCCTGTCTGCTTCTGATTCGTCGGCCGATATCCTGGCAGGGTGCTATTGTAATGGGAATGGAATTCAAGACACCCTTTTAATGCTACGTAATGGGGATTTTACTTCGTGCGATCTCCTGGGGTTTGTAGTACGTTATGCTGGCGGCGATGGTGGTGACAACGGGTTGGCGGTGGTCCTTGAATTCACTTGCCCCTGGAGGACGACGCGGTGAATGTTGTTGTTGTTATTGTTGTTCTTGCCGTTGTCGTTTACAATAGCGTTTAGTTGTGAGTGCCAGGACGTACATACCGGACATAGGATAACTGATAAGAAAACTAAAAATAACATTCATTGTCGCCGCCGCCACCACCCTCGGTCACAAAGCACACTAAACACTTCTTTCAGTCGAACGATTAATTGAAAAGCAGCCATTCACGCGTTTCCAGCAACGTATGTTAGACGGATAAGGCCATATGGGGCCGAAAATTGTGATTTAGTGGCATTTGGTATCATTTACTTTTCTATTTTCTAGGATGCTAACCCTTTACAATATCAGCAACATACAACATGATTTAGTTTTATTATTAATATTTTGTATGTATTTACTTCATTTTATATGTGCGCAATGGAGCGACAGCAAAATGTTTATAACTTTGGTATCTTTCAGCTTTTCGTAATATATTCTTATTTTTGCTCTAGCTCATTAAACTGAAACATTTCAAGCACATTATTCTGGTTAATTTCGCATCACAGCGTTTCATCACATCATCTAAACTTGCAGCCATGGTAGGGTTAAAATCTCGTTCTTATCTAGAACCTGGCAACCATGAAAGCCATGTTACTTATTACTGTTCCAGTTACAACACAATTTGGCATTATTTGCATGAGGAAATGGAATCAGAATGTTATAAGGACAACCTTAGGGTCGTTATAAAAGCATACTCGATCCTTCGGCTACCTTCCGTTGTTGTTAATGTCAAGTGAAAATGCCAAGGAATGAAAATTTTCATGCAACATGGCCGTGGGAGGTCGTCGAAAATCAAGGGCTTTTTCATTTTGACATGCTGGCTTTTTTAATCGTCACGTAGTTGGGTTTGTTGGTGACCAAAGAGAATTACAGGGATGACTAGAAGATTTGAAAACGTAAGAATGTTTGGAAGCTATGGTTCGCCTAATGAAAATGTTCACCTAGTCTTTCTGCAATATATTGGTATCTGTGATCTGTTTACAAATGGCATAATTCGTTACGTAATTGAAAATTCATTTTATTTTGAATGTACTAATCTTTTGAATATCCTGTTTCATTTTAATTGCTGCATTCGAATAGAGAAGAAATTTAAAAAATTCAATCCTCCACTTGTTCATATGGTGCTTGTAAACACAACACACTTCCAAGTCTATAAAACCTCTTCATCGTTTTACTTCGTATCTCACTTTACATATGATTTTATATATTCAGTTCATATTTCAATTAGCTGACAGAAATTACGAGTCGTAAAGTTGTACTGCGGTGTGGCTCTGTATGTGTCGGAAGGCGACCTTCTCCGGCATACCGAACAGCAGAAGCCTTGAAATTAATGTTCCCATTCACAGCGCCATTAGAAATAAGATCGTTATGCTCTTGACTACAGCACAGTACACTTACAGCACCATAGTGTATACACTAGTGGCTACATTATATTCATTGCTGGTGTAATATCGAAGCCATCACTGTCATAGTCAGTCAACACCTTGGCTGCCGAAATACTCTAGAAAAACCTCAAAACCAGACCACTTTGGATGTCACCATAAAATCGCTCTTAGGCTGTTTGTTCTTCCAAAAAAAAAAAAAAAATATCGGCGTGCTTAAATTTCAACATAAATAACTCGAAAAGCGCATACTAATTGAAGAAGACTCTCTCACAAGACATACCCTAGTTTAGTAGTTTAAGACAAACATCAAGAAAAATCAAGTAGTAGAGGAGGTTTCAAATTTTTTTGTGAAAGTCGTCGTCCAGCAACTTGAAGACGAGAAAAAACATTTGAAGGATTTTTTTTTTGCTCGGTTAAGGCTACAGAAAACCTAAGCAGCATTAATATTAGTCTTATTTCTCTTCCACGAAGTCATCATGTTGGGCTCGGCAAGTATAATTGCATAGCGCACTTGACACGACCACCACATGCACTTGAAATAAGACGAGGCAAACACTGCATTCCACATTGCAGTAGTTTACATACAGATGCATACCGAGCCGTACTAGACGAGTAGATGGATGCACTTGTATCACGCTTTGCACTTGACAATTGAAATGCATTGTAGGAGAGAAGATAGTGGGTCCACTTAGGGTTTCTTATCATTATCTGCCTGGAATGGTTTGAATCATCATTATAACTCGTATCTCGTACTAAGTGGTAGCTAAGTAAGATGACTTAGCTTATAGTCGATGCTAGAAGTTTTTCTTGTTTTGATTCTTATGGTTGTATGCACTTTTGTGGATGCAAGTAGTGATGTGGAGAATAAGGGGTTAAATGCGCACTTAGAATAGATTGTTGGTTTTATGTTTGTGCTTCTTTGCGAATTTTGGAACAAATTGTATAAGTAGGTTTAGCTATGTAGTATATAGTTATGGTACAGCTTTTTCGTCTATCTAGTGCAGTTTTGAGCTGTACATCTTTTACAGGTCAAATTTTTCAAGGATCCACTTCTTTTATTTAAAACAACGAAAATGTGGTTTTTCTTAGGATGTTTCTCATGTGCGCGATAGATCAGTCGATGCTTTTCAGTCTGAGGGTCAACGTTGGTCTTGTTACTTAACTCTTTAAATCAATTAGGGCCTTTGAGCCTAATTTGAAACTCGAGCTTTGGGTCGTATTATTTTAATATTTATAAATATTGTGCTCTAAAACGATGTTGCATTTTTTTGGAGTCAACACTTGACACGACCATTTCTTCGGAGTCAATTAATAATTACAAAATCAAAAATTTACTATTTCCATTAAAAAAACGTGGTTTCAAATGGTATCGTAAAAACTAGTATATTTAAAACTTCATACTAAGATGCTGAATAGGGAATGAGGACCAGGTCCCAAGTAACAGCATCTAGGGATTCGTAGACCAATGCAGAAATAAGAACGAAATTCTGCTTTCATTTCAAATGCAGTGACGTCAACACTAGAAGTGGGCCACTCTAAAACTTCCTCTTAAACAGCAATTTGACTATAGCAAATAAGATCAAGACGCCAAAGTTCCTGACAGCTAACAGACTAGAGGTATTAGACCTCACGTTCGTATCAAACGGTTCAGTGTATTTAGTCATGAAGTGAAATATCCTAAAAGGAGTTTCGTTCTCTGATCACAGGCACATAAACTTCGAACTAAGAAAAGATATCGTAAAAGGAGCGAAGTACAGGCAACCAAAGTGGACGGAGTGGGAAAGCTATCAAAATGACCTTACAGCGGGAATTTGCACCCGAATTTTGCTTCGAAGATGGAATTGGAGGACACTGCAGAAAAGGTAACCAAAATAATCCTCGAATCACACCACGATAACTGCTCTGAGAAAACCAGTGCTCCGAAAACGAAAGTGCCATGATGGAACAAGGAGTTAGAAAAACTTAGAAGAGCCGTAAGAACCGAGCTAAAACTACATCAAACTGAGAAGCCTATGAAAAGAAACTATCAGAATACAACAAAAAGCTAAGAAAATCCAAGAGAAAGGCTTGGAGCGCCTTCTACGAAAGTCTCAATAGCATCCCAGAGACTGCAAGGATGCAGAAAGCTCTGTCCAAAGGCTACCACATGGGCTTATAGGACTACTTAGAACTCCGGATGGAGGAATGACGACCATCTTTGACGACACACTGGAAGTGCTGCTTAGAACACACTTTCCAGGGTTTAAAATTAGGAGCAGCAGTGAGGCTGAAGAACAAGAGGAAGGCCCTGGTCGGAACCTTCATTTACCGCTGACTAAACAAATCTTGAAAAGGTTGAATAGGCAATAAACTCCCTCAAACCCTTTAAATCATCAGGACCTGACAAAATCTACCCAGTTCTGCTACAAAGAGCCACGAGGAAATTTCAAACACTTTTGGTACACATATTTAGAGCGAGCTTGGAACCTAGCTATATTTCATATGGAGACTGGCGCGAGCTGTGTTCATCCCTAAGGGTGACAACAAACTGGCTGACATGCCAAAATCATACAGGCCAATCAGCCTCACTTCTGTCGTATTAGTGTAGACCATGGAGAAACAGACTGACATTTACTTAAGGAGTGATCCTTTGGAAAATATGCCACACTAAAATCTAAACAAAACGACACTGAAGGTCACTAAGGCACTCTGGGCGGCAAAACAAATGTTTGGACGCAATTGGGGACTATCCCCAAGGCAGACACTATGAACATACAACCAAATGGTGAGACCTATAATTCTATTTGGGATTTCAATGTGGTGGAAGAAAAACACATAAAAAACTGCTCAACAAGCTTCAAAGGATGGTTTTCCTGCTGATTAGATTAGAGCAATGAGCTCCATCCCAAAGGTATGAATGAAGGCTCTTCTAAACCTAGAACCGGCACACATCAAAATTTAGGAAGAAGCAGCGATACAGGATATAAGCCTATAACAAGCCAACCGGTACAAGTGAGGATACCTTAAAGACTACCTCAAAATCCTGGAAAACATCAGGCTCATAATGGAAATGAAGAACTTCAGCGATCAAATAAAGACCAAAAAAGCCTTTGGGAAGAGGTTCAAAGTGACAACTCTTTCAAAAGACAAATGGAAGGATGGCCCATCTTCCTCGTACGAACGAACGTGGTATACGGATGGCTCAAAAATGGATTGTAGAGTAGGAGCAGGCATAGTAGGTTCCAAGTAGAAAATGGATCTCCCTCTCCCAAAAGAAGTCACCATCTATCAAGCAGAACTATCTGCCATACTTAGAGCCTCACAAATAATAAAGATAAGGAATACTAAAAGAGTCAGAATTAAGATCCTTTCGAATAGTCAATCAGCTGTTAAGGCTATCAATCGCGATCAAATAAATTCAGCTGTACTCTTAAAGGTGAGAGAGGCCCTAAACGATATAGGGGCACAGAACGGCCTCGAGTTAATATGGATTCCCGGCCATGAGGGGCACTAAGAACACGAGGAAGCTGCTACCAAAGTCAAAGAAGGAGTAAGAATGCTCTTTACAGTTTCTTCTCCGTATTTGGACTTTGCAAAGGTAGATACGGGCAAAGAAGTTAAAATATGGAGCAAAGAGTATCTCCGCAGAATAGGTAAAGAGCGGAACGAATACTGCAAATAATGTGGGGAGCACTTCACTATGTCTTTACTGTCGATTGCAATTCTATAAAAATCCCTCAGCTGAAAAACAATGTGCTATTTTGCGCATCCAAAACATCAGGCCAAACCTGCAACAAAATACATAATTTATTTATTTATTTATTTACTATACATTGTGATATATATATAATCCAATGAAAAAAAAACACTCTTCGAGGAACATTCTACATGATTCCAACGAGGACAAATAAAGGATGGAAAGACGATAGGAGTGGAAACAATAGGAGATGCTGAATTTAAACAACAGCGAGCGATTGAACCTACACTGAATTGATTCAATGGCGTCATGCTGAAATTGTTGGAATTATTGAAAGACATATACGAAGAACCCAAGACAGAGCAGCAATTGTAGAGGCCCTCATAAGAGAAAATATGTGGAGTATTTTTACATGTGAAATACATCTGATGACACTTCAAGATCTTCAGTGGTAAGACGTCATGGCACCAGTGATTAAGGACAAACCAATCAGCTCGAAATTGGTGATAATCGTCCGCAGACTTATATAATTTTAAGTAATCCGCATATCGAAAACAGGAGGAGTTGATAACAGAGTAAATATGATTGACAAACAAGATAAAAAGTAAGGGATCTAGGATAGATCCTTGAGGAACTCCGGGTTTGGGAAACATCGGAAAAGAAATGGAACCATTTAGAATGACTCTGCTGTTATGGACTATGAAGATAGGAAGAAAACCCGAAGAGGGGACAAAAAATACCGAACCCATATACCCATCATACCGAACCAAAAATACCGAGCAGTAGGTTATGGTTCACAGAGTCAAAAGCCTTTCAAAAGTCCATATTAATTACATCAATTTGAAGATGATAATCGAAGACAGAGATGACAAAATTAGGGAACACTATAAGGTTTGGTCGTTTTAGAGCAGCGACCCTTGAAGAAACCAGACTGGTCAGGAGCAAGAAAAGGTTTTGGAGAAGGATAAACTCTATTATAGAAGGAGCGTTCAAAGTGTTTACTGAAACAGCAGAGAACAGATATAGTTGAAAATGACAGATTATATCCAGATTTGAAGATTTGGAAAATATGAACAGATTTCTGTAAAGAAGGGAATACACCAGATGCAAGGCTAATGTTGAAAAGGATAGCTAAAGGAACGCAAAGAAATGATGAGAGCGATTTTACCAGAATATGGGACATACCGTCAGGATCAGAACTAGCATTAGAATCTAAGATATGTATAAGAGTTTCAACTTCTACAGGATTGGTTTCAAAGTATGAAAATTTTCACAAAGTCAGATAAAGTAAATCCCAATGAATAATTGCCTATCTCAAACACCGAAATTCTGAGCATACTATTTCCACAAAAAAAAAAATCTTGATAGCCTTCTGTGTATTTTCTAACTCATCTGAAGTCAGTAGAATACTAATTAATGCACACAAATGCATTCATACATTAATTGCATGCAATAAGCAGTTTGAATACGTTGACGTATATAGTGCACTAGTAACTGCATGCTCTGGTAATATGATGACACGAAGCAGTATGAGCGGCAACCGCAACAAAAATAAAAAAAGATAAAATGTATGATGGACTGTCTGAATGACGACTTTGCTGTATGATGTGATATAGTGCCATCTCGAAACATATGATGCTTCAACCAGAAACCCACATCTTCGAGATTGTTGTGGAAGATTATCATATGCATAACTGCTCATATCATCTGTTGGTTGGACTTGTTTAATTTCATCTGGCGAGTTCTTGTTGTTGGTTTCGTTTTATCAGTTTTCTTTTTGCATCATGCTTGGAAGGCGGCAGCTGAAGCAACCTTTAACTTAGCCCGGCTGGATGGACGAAGCAACCGGAATGCTTTAGCACGTTTAGTGTTTTGCATGATGCACACGTCTGCATAAATGCATGTATGCATCTGCAACGTCATTGGCATTCATAAGTCAGCTGCTACTGCAAGAGGAATTCAGTAGCACAAGTAAATTAGTTGGCAAAAAGACGACGACCAAGCTAGTGATGATGTGTTACTGAAATGGCATTGAAACGCATCTGCACTGGATGATCGCTGATGATGAAAAATAGAGCGAAATAAATTTGAGGACACGTTGGCAGAAGTAATGTTTCTAAATGCAGATTGTTCGAATCAAATTTTAGACTGTATAGGTTTTTCTAATCCTATTTAATCGTGCAGGCATACATTGCGGAAGAGAGTCGAATAATTATAGGATATTTCGTTATGGTTTTGATTTCGACAACTGTAAAGCGATTATCGTAACTATAATATCTGCCTGAAATTTGTATTCCTATTTTCTGTTTTTAAAGCTTGTATGAACACAGGCTTTTCGAATCTAAAAACGTTAGCCAGACGACAGCATTTCAGGTTTTATTCACGTACACATGACAGCCGCACAGTCTGACGAATCAAATGAATTCTAGATAAATTACATATTCCTTTTATCTGCACTGTGCAACAGCACGTCCGAAGTGTATGAAAGATGAATGGTCTTGAGCAAGTGCTCGTCAGCATGACACCTCTTACATAAATTATGTTGAATAAAATCGGAGTATTATCAGCATATATGGCAGGTTGGTGATGATTTTCACTGGTTAAAATATTATCGTTTAGATTATATCGGGTGCAAGGACCTACCTATCTCTTAAGCCCTGAAATGTATTCGATGCGAAACGGAACGAAGTGTCAAATCCCATACAAAATCAGCCTGGCGCGGAATTTCGTTTCGTTTGGTTTTGCTCGTCAGTAATGTGTTCGAAGGCGTATAAGAGTCTTCGAAGACAACGCAATGACTCGCTCTGAGATGGCGCTGCACAATGTATAAGTTAAATTTCGCGGCCATTTAATGACCCAGGACCTTAAATTGATGCGAAAAATGTGACAGCTCATAATTTCATTCGAGTTTGCGGATATTTTATTGAAAAATTGGTGAAAATGGATGGATGAGCCGCGCATCCTTGCAACAATAGTTTTTGTTTTGCCGATATTATCATTTTTGATGCCGGTTAGTTAAATTTATATGCACCGAATTCAAATGTAATGCACTTGTTAAATGTCATCAGTGGTAATTTATACTGCCCCCGGTGTCGGGGTGCGGAACTTTACTTCGCTCGATTCCGCACAGACGTTTTCGCTGTATTTCGTTCGTCGAATACATTACTAGGCTTTATACGGAAATTGTTTTGTAGACAAGATTGACAGTGACGGTTGTGAAGGCATAAGAGCAATGACACGGTAGTGTAATATGGAATAACTACTAAACCTAAACGTATCCAAAGATTTGTCGTAACTGGCTACATTTTGTTTGTTACGAAAAAGGACCGCTCATCGATCTTTTTTAATGTGTTAGAAGGATTTAAAACAGCAACTTAGAGGTTCAGCATTCGATATTTACATTTATATCAAAAGAATTTTGGCTACCATACCAAACATATTCCGGAGATGACTCACTTAGGCATATAACGGCCCATGTGATATCGCATTGTCTATCGCACAGCTAGTTTTGGTTCCTGTCTTACTGGGTGATCCTCTTTAAGTCCACTAAAGCTACTACGGATAGGCTTGCGAAGGCAGATAAGTCAAAAAGCTGGTTCTTTGTTTAAGCAAGCGCCAGGAATCCGCACAAGAAGTGACCGCAGTGCACATCTAACAAACATCCAATGTCCTGTTAAAGCAACCATCCCCACGCGGAGAGATCTTCTTGTGGTTCAAGTAGTTCTCTAGTTTGACCGATATGAAAATTTTTCCTTCCAGAACTTCAAAGCGTCTTTTAAGTATTCATGTTAGATGGTCAGTTTAACCGAAGAAATTGGACTGCCCATCGAAAAACTACGGGTCATCTCCGGCAAAAATTTACCAGCTTTTAAGAGTTCACCCGCTTTTCACTTTCTTTAATGTCCTTAGTCTCTGGCACCCAAAACAGCTGTACCACCAAATGTCTTGATTCACTGATTTAACTCTTGTATAAGCATGCTGTGATTTCGAAATCAGTGTGGAATTTAAAGCGCTAGTTATCGGAAGTCTTCAATGGAAAGAAGCTAAGACAAATGGACCTGTAGTCTGTGGGATGGTTTTGCTGCCTTAGAATAAGCACAGTTTTCATTCGTAGCCAGCTGAAAGGAATATTTTAGTATTAAGTAGACATTGCATATGAACATCAGCCAAAGCAAAGTCTGCTGAATATTAGCCAGCATCTGCTGCATCCTAGGTTGACAATTTGTATGGGGCGAAAAATGTACGGCGCCATCTTAAGTTTGCGTTAGGAATGACATGAATCGAAATGGTATTTCTGTATGATTACAACGGTACTGTTGGAGGTGTTTCCTGTCTATTAGGAAGAGCCCTAAGCGTCTCATAGCTCACAGCAGGATGTATACTCAAAAGTTTCCGAAAGCGACTGACTTCATTCGTACCGTGGATATTTTTGCACAAAAATTTCCTTGAAGCTATCTCGCCTTGCCGACGACATTTTTGAATAGTCTTAGTGTAACCTTATTCTTTAGCAGAAGTTTAACTTTCTCGGAAGCTCAAACTCCTTGGTTTTCCCTATGGGTCTAGTTGAATCGTAAGACATCGCAGCGGCATTGTTGAATACAGCAGCTAAAGAGTTCGGTTTCGATCCAGTTCAGGAACTTGATCCAGTTCAGTGTAGAAAACTGATCTGAATCTTTACCAATCAGTTATTTTCCTTTTTAGGTAAAGAGCTATCTCTGTATGTAGCAATCTCGCTAGTGCAAAAGCCATGTGAATGTAGTCTCACAGAAAACATTCCTGCAGATCCTTTCACCTCAGAGAGTGCTCAATTGTTAGTGTTATATATATATATATAACCTTACTTCTGTTGGAGGTCCTAAAAGTAGGTTCATTGTCAATATTAGCTATGGCAAGGTGAAGATGGGCAAGATGAACTCATATAATGATTCATCCCTGTTGTTGGTGTCAAATCTACTCCATAGCCCACTATCTACGTTCGTGTTTGCAATTATTTGCGTAATTTTTTCGGCTACTGTCAACCCGCTAATACTGTCATGAGAAGATAGCAAGCCTTCATCGTATGTCATTTAGTATAGAGGTACAGAGAATGACTTCGGGTTCGCTATAAACAAAATAGTAACATTGTCCTTGTTACTGAAATTCGAAACGACAAAGACATCTATGAACTTCTTGATAAAGATGTAGGCTCTTGATTTACCTAAAGATTCAGATGGTGCTAGTCTGTATTTGTCAATGTCAAATCCGAAGACCCGCTCCATGGTTCGTGGTTAAAGCTATCTTGGTTACAACTGAAACCAAAACTGCTTTGGACTAATGAATATTAATTTTCAGGACCTTTTTTTTGGTGCTATCTAGGTCCTTCGATAGCCACCTTCTCCGTTTCACCTGATTTAATGTCAAGAGGATCAAGGTAGGTATCTAGCGTAGAGATTATGACAGCACTTGCTTCATCTTCTGACGCAGATGCTCCTAAGCAAGATTCAAGTGGATCAACCGGTCGTTTTTCCACAGGCTATTCCTCCGATGTAAAACTGTTCTCTCCACTTTGCGAAGGGTCTTAATTCTCAGGAGTGGAGATTTTTCGGTCACTCCAGTATAGATTCAAACCGATCTTTGGATTCCTCGTTGATAACCATGAGGGCTTGGCGCCGGTCACCGGAAAGCTCGTTGACCTACCATTGACATTCTCGAATATTTAGGAAGCTCAAGCCATGTTATAAATTATCTATTTTCTCCTTGGCTTTCTTCATTTAATTGTTGAAAAAGGTTTTCTGACATTACAGTCGTACTCAGCTATAATGACCACGGGATATATCGAACACTCTTCAAACAGAAAGTGCTTTGCTAAATTATTGTATATTATACTTTTTTTGCTTTATATTTATGATCTTACACTGGTAATGAAAACACCGAGTGAAATAGAGAAGAATATGACTGTTTATATGTATATTAACCTAATTTGTCGGTCTCTTGAGGTTTGTTGATACACAGCTCGACGGTATTTCGACCACATATGAAATACTCCACAAAAGCTATTAAGCAAACTCAAATCTAATTTTGTTTAATTAATAATAATTTTTCATAATCACTCGTTTGCCAGATACAACTACCATGCTGTATGGAAACCGCTAAGTGTGACAAATATAATATAAACTTTTTCTCTATTCTCTAACTTCATCGTGATACCGTCTAGAAATTCCACAAATCGGCAGCTACTGCCGGCAATATATTCCTGTAAACCGCATAAAAAAACACAAATTGCGGTTTTACCCTTTCGACAGGTAATGCAATTAATTTGCTATATTCCACCCCTTCTATAAATATATACTGAAAGCATGCTCGCAGTCAAGTCACTTTGGTCATTGGCCTGTTATCCTAAGTCATTCGATTGGCGTAAAAAGGACTAAAAGAAAGGCCCAAGACCATTAAAGCATGGGTACGTCCATAAAATAAAATGATATACGGCAAAACAACAAGATTTTAATAAATACACATGTGAAACTTTGTACATATGCAATGCCTTTAGACGTTGTGTGGTATTTTCATCCCTATCTACCTAGTGTTTAGTCGGTCGGTCGTATACCCTGAAAGATTTAAGCGATGCGATTTCATGGGGAGCGGTTAGCTAATGTGAGCGATAGGACACACACGCAAAAGACAAGTATATCTATGTATGCTGGTTTTAATGGGTATTTGAATGGTTGGAATAGAGTGGGGTATTGATAAGAGAGTGAGCCAGGATTGTCATTTTATAAGGACAAATTTAGAGCTACGGTGCAAAGATCTCGGAAAAAATGCCATGTGACAATATTTTAGATACTGGGAGTTTGCCGGTATCAATGGACATTAATATATTGTCACGCAATACCGCGGGGAACGCTCGAAGATTTTGCCCGACCACAGCCGAAGACGGTCGTGGTAAAGAACAGCGCCACTCGTTCAATTTCTATTGCGTTCCCTCGGCTACGGAACGAGACGTAGCCTCACGGATAATGAGGGAAAAATGTATCTATATATATTTTTTTTTTGTTTACACACGAGAACCAAATACTCTACTCTAACCAAATACTCTACTCTAGGGAGAGTCACTTTCTTTTTCTTCACTTTCTGGAGAGTCACTTTCCTTTTATCATGCAATCAATTAAATTCACCAACGATTCGTTTGAATTACATTACACAATATTATTCATGAAAAATCAGCCTTGTAACAATATAATAATAATAGAAACAAACAAACAACTACCTGTGGGGGCCCCCTCTGGATGCAGTCCGTCGATCCAAAACTCGTACTTCGTTCGAGATGCTTGCTTATTCGGTTCTTCGTTCTTCGTGCTTACAAGGAAGAAATCTTGAAAATACAGTCACTGGATAAAGCCGACCATTGTGGTCGTACAAGAGAAAAGAAAAGGCCTCGAGATGCTTGCTTATTCTGTTCTTCATCAACGTTCCCCCTTCCTTTTCTTCAATTTAAGTCCAGAGCAAATGTCGCTGCAACTCTACCTTAAATCCAGAGCAAAAGTCGCTGCAACTCTACCTTAAATCCAGAGCAAAAGTCGCTGCAAACAAATGCCAATTAACGAGATGATATTCGCTGTCGCTATCCACTATTGTGTGAAAATCTCCCGATGGTGATGATTTGAATGACCAAATAAATTGGTAAATAATCGGTTTGGTCACACCGCTGCGTCACTGGACTCGTCACCAGGTGTTATTTTTATTGCCTATCTGGTTCCAAATTAACGATTCTTGTAAACATCCACCTTTTTCTTTTTGATTCAGCACAATTGTATTAAATACAATTATTCTTGATCGAACCCTCCTCGACTCGCTCTCAAACTCAACTCAATTATTCTTGATCGAACCCTCCTCGACTCACTCTCTAACTCAACTCAATTATTCTTGATCGAACCCTCCTCGACTCACTCTCTAACTCAACTCAATTATTCTTGATCGAACCCTCCTCGACTCACTCTCTAACTCAACTGCCTCAAAAACTACATTTTTTTTTAACTCAAATTTTCAACAACTGACTTTTTTTTTTAGCTTACTGAATTCTAAAAATCTATGCAAACATCACAGTATTAATTTGAATTTGGCAACAACATTATTAATGAACATTTATTTTTAGTTTTCAAACAAACCGTTGGTGAAGTAGAGCAAACGAAATCTGTAATCGGACCACAAGTGACTCTCCTCTATATTTACCATTTAAAAACATTAACCAAATATTTAATCCGTAACAATATTATGGCATTCCATTGGATTTTTTTATTTGCGGGGGTCCAGTGAATGTAAGAGATGGTAAAATGATTCTAAAAAGTGTAAAAGTATGACGGTAAGATTTCAACAGGAATTATGTGAGAGTGTTCTAGTAACAGTATACCTCCGCGTGTCAGACAGACATTTCAGCAAAATGTTGATATTTTTAGGAGGAGAGTCGTAGTACATTCAAAAGCAAATTTGCGAGCTTCTTTTGGATGTAGACACATCTGAGGCTTTTGTCAAATTATCAATTCCAAAATATGTTGCAGCATCCATAAAAGTGAGTGTTAATTTACCTGTCTGACATTATTGTAGTTAACCTGAATGACGTTTTCTGTTTGATTTTCAGAATGTCTTGAAATGGATTCAGATAGACAAGAAATAAAGCAAATAAATGGAATCCAAGCCACAAACTCTTTGAACTCATTGACATGTTTGAAAGACTTTCGGTCGCATGTTTTTGAATAACTTGGCTATTGAGAAATAAAAACAATTTTAGTACGATCTTTTGTTGAACTTTGCGTTTTCTTTGCTTTTTATTTCTCATTCATGTTGTAATGTTTATAGTAGTGCAATTTGATAAGTCCATGATTTTTTTCAATTTGCCGCGCAGCAACTTTGAAGAGAACACTGTTTTCTTCAGCTGTTACTAGACCGCTGTCAAATTTTGAGACAACGTGCGCCATTTTGTTTGTGTTCGACAGCCATTAAAAGCAGACAGCCTCGTGAGTTTCAATCAAAAAGAAGTGAAATTCATGTGCTGATTAAGCATTAATTTTTGCGTAAAAAACCATCTCCGAAACCAAGAAAAGTCATGTTAAATACCATGGAGACTCTGCAATATCAAATTTAGTAACAGCACAAGTGACGCCGAACGTTCAGGTCGCCCAAAAGAGATCATCACATCAGAAATTGTCGATAAAATCCATGGAATGATATTGGACAACCGGAGAATGAAAGTGCGTGAGGATGCTAATGTTGTATGCATCTGAACTGAGCGGGTACATCACGACATTTTACATGAATATTTGGACATGATGCTATCCACGAGATGGGTGCCGTTACTCACACTTGACCATAATCGGAACCGAGTGACATCTTCAAAGGAGTGTTTGGCAATGTTTAGCCGTAATAAAAATGAATTATTACGCAATTTTGTTACCGTAGACGAAACATTGATCCATCAAACCACACCAGAGACCCAAGGAACGATCTAAATAGTATGTTTCTTCGGGTGATCGTGCACCAAAGAAAGTGGGCCAACAAGGTCATGACCACAATTTTTTGGAACGCATGCGATGAGCAATACTTTTTGCGATGCATGCGATTGATCATTTGACCCTTTTCAAGGACAAAATGATCACCGGCAAGTTTTATTCATAGCTTTTGAACAGATTCTATATTGATTTGAAGCAGAAACGACCGCATTTGGCAAAAACAATGCTCGGGTGCACACGTGTGTAGTATCTTTGGCAATTATCCATAAATTGGGCTACGAACCCCATCCATCATATTCTCCAGATTTAATCCCCTGTTCTATTTCCTGTTTCCAAACCTAAAGAAATGGTTGGGCGGTAAGGGATTTGGGTCGCATATGTTGAGGGCCTTGAGAAAACCTATTATTTGGAAGGGATAGAAAATTTGGAAAAACGCTGGACTTAATGTATCGAGCTGAAAAGAGACTATGTTGAGAAATAAAATGCTTTTTTTTTTGTTAAAAAAAATGTTTCATTCAAAAAGTAACTGGCTTATCAAACCACCCTCGTATATATTCAAAATCAATCATTTCGACTTTGTTTAAGTTACAATTCAATGCCTTTACTCATCATTATTTTCCTTTTAAAACATAAAGCACAAACAGAGAATTCGCAAATATCATTGGTATAGAAATCTAAAATCAGTATCTGTATCAATTTGTCATCCAGTATATCGAAGAGTTTCTCTGTAATTTAGAATTTGTCATCACATAAAACGGACTTGTCGTCTGTCAATTGAATCCGTGATGCGATAAGACCCGCATAATATAGTTCCTGTTGTGATTTGCTCTTTTTTTACTCATGGACTCCGATTGCTTTTCATTTTGACTTTGATGGTATTCAATGGCTTTCTGCATACACTGTCCAACGTATTCATCTGCCTCGAGACAAGGAAATGAAAGAAATATCCAGCCGAACATATTTGCAGTCACATCGAATCCATTGAATGGTAGAGTCCCATTGCTGCGGTTGCTATTACTGCAACCCATAATGTCTTTAGGCATGGAAAACTAATAATTTCCGGACGGATGAACTGACCTCCAGTAAATTGGATTGATTTGGTTGCATATCGATGATAAATTCCGTCAAATAAAATGAGTGTACTCGGGTTGAATTGGTCATGAACAGGGTGACATGGTTGAAATGTAAAATTAAATCAGTGCTTGCCTCTTTAGCATTAAATGCTCTTCGAAATTCCCAAGAAGGAAATAAAAAAAAATAGTTAATAACCAGAAAAAGGATAAAAAGGTTTTCAATGAAATAGCTTTATAATGCAAACTATGGATCCATAATTTACGAGATATTCATTTTCCCTTCCATGATAGAAAAACATGAGCTCTTAACTTTCCCTTTTTCAGCTCACCCTATTCCTTCGGCTGTTCAACCAACAAGCTATTCAAAATTGCCAGCTGCATTCACTGATTTCATGTCTTTTTTTTCTATCAATCTAGCTGCTGATAGCTAATAATATTATTTCGAAACCAACTCCAACCTATTAGTAGCATGATCGCAATATTATGCACAGATAGCTTAGCCAAGCTAAATTATTCAATCTTGCTGAGTGAAGGTATACATACAATATTTTGTTGATTCAACATGAAAGTTTTCAATTATAAATGACTGATTAGACTTCAAACGTGAACTAAAAAGACATGACGATAAATGCACAGGCTTGTTCCAATAAACGAAATAAATTATATTCAGCTTATGACACCAGTCTTCAAGCGTAGTAAAAATATTTGTGACGTTCCGATCTGTATTCTGTAAAGGAACTTTCCATGAGTGATTATAGAATCGTAGCCGCATGATAAAACTGTTTTTATTTCTTGTAGTTTTTCTTTGATATCCGCTCCCGTTCCGGGGAGAATTAGCCAAGTCGATGAGTGTTATTGCGAAAAATTGACGTTATTTGAAACATTACACCTTGATAGCCACGATGAAAAATTAGACACGATTCGATGGCTATTGATAATGATCAATAACAGTTTTGTGTGAATTGGAGGTTTTCCTTTCAATTACGATCACTCTTGAAACGCGAAGAATGATTGTCGGTTGGATGAACGTTCAAATCGTTCAATTGGATTCGAAACGATATTGCTGCAATCTGAGCAATGAATTCAATTAATGAAAGCATTGATATTGTAGAAAAGCGTGATTAGTTGCAGGCTCAAGAGAAATTCAAGGCCAAGAGATTGAATTCACATGCTGTTCTTTATTGTGATTAATACTATGTTTTTCCGGATGCTGTAACAGACTGAAACAACCATTCGTATAAACTTGACATCGCTAAACATTTACTGTATAAATAACCCATCATACTCGTTGGAAAATATAATTCTGTCACAATACAAAATAGCTATGCATTCAAACAATTATCATGACCTTCATTCTAAATTCACCATTCCTCTTCGCATTGCCGAAAATCGGTCATTATTTACTTATGTTGAAAACCAATCAATCTACCCGAAACAAATTATCAATTAAGATACATCCATCCAATTCAATAACATGTTATTTTTTACTCGGTCCAGCCCAGACCAGACCAGATCAGCTCAGCTCGACTCCGGCACTTTAAGCAGCAACAAACCACCATGGAAAGCAATTAATCTAATTTCAAGGTTTCAAGAAAATATGGTTCAGCATTTTTCTTTCAATCTTTTCTTGATATTTGAATACGGAAACGTACAATTTAACGAAACACCACATTACGTAATAACATTAGATCTTCAAGTTTGTATTCGAAAATCTAAATCATAAATCGACAAGAAATTTTTTTTTTTGTTTTTGCTAGGAAGGTTTTCTTGCTAGTTTTCTTTGCCCGTCGTGCGACCGGTGGTTTGTTTCTAGACTGGCTCGAGCACGCGAGCATTCGACCTCGTTTTTCGATTAGCTGTGAAAATAATATAAAGTGATGGTGATGAATGGTGGTGGCGGGGTGAAAATTTGAAAAGGGATTTTAAAAATTAAAATGTATTTCTACATAGTTTCTTGGAGAAAAAAAAAAACAATGTTCGAACTTGATTTCAAGGACTAGGACCTAAGCGTGGGTCAGTTTAATGAAATGTTAATGAAATGTAAAAACAAATGCGGTATTGTTCGCAGTAATAAGTTAATCGATCGTTAGGTAGTCATAATAAGAATATTTTCCAAACCTCGAATAATTTTTTAAAAATATTTAATAATCCTCGAACAATTATGATTATATGAGTCGTTTGAATAATTGATGATGCCAAGAATTTTCATTCCAGATCAATGCTTATACATTTTAGTTTAATCTATATTTTGAAACTGTGAACTTCCATAAATTTATAAATAAATCTACTCACTCCAGTGGTATATATGAAATTTAGCTTAATCGAGAAATCTAGATTGTACAAAATTTAGAAATCATGTTATTTATTGCTTTCATGACTCATAACGTCTACAGGCTGATGGATATCAACCGGGAAAACGCCATCAGGTCCCAGAGGTTCAAACGGCTCGAAGAAATTGATGGCCTATATTAATTGGAAGCTAGAAACCATATGAGGCGGCATTAAGATCTTATAAGGGATCATTATTGACTGTGAAGTATTAATCTGTGTGTCTGTGCTCGAGTTAGTACAGCTTCCACCAGGGTTCACGATCCACCGCATAGCCTTCGATATTGAGCAATACCTTGCGAACTCATTTTGACGCTTTTTGACTCACAAACGTCCACCCACAGAAAGATCTCCATGAGGGCCATTTAGTCTCCTTTTCAGTACCTCTCCATTTATGATGAAGAGAACCTGTTTTCGATTATCGACAGGCTCACCAATTTGAATAAAGACCAACAGTCTTTAGGATTTTCGCTGTCTGTAGATATCCATCTTTCATTTTGTCAGACCTAAAACACTTCACATTTTGTAGCTATTCTTTTCAAAATACTTATATTTCCCTTAGTTAAAAAAAAGATTGTACCAAGCTAATGTTTCATTATTATTTTTCTTTTCAGGTAAACTAATGTTTTGATCAGTCTATTCATTTGGTGTAAGTAATTCATGGGTAATATATACTGTAAATAGCCGTAGACAATTTAGGGTAATTCCATTGAAAATCGACAAATTTTCAGATAATTTTTGATTTCACCTCCTTGGAATTTGGAAATATTTTGGTATCCAGAAACTCTGGTGAGCTAATTATCGAAAATGAAATATTTTTGGAAAATATGGTTTATTTGCGGAAATACTCTTGAAGCTTTTGAGAAACGTCGGTCCGTGTTAAGCCCTGAAATGTATTCGACGCGAAACGGAACGAAGTGTCAAATCCCATACAAAATCAGCCTGGCACGGAATTTCGTTTCGTTTGGTTTTGCTCGTCAGTAATGTGTTCGAAGGCGTATAAGTGTCTTCGAAGACAACGCAGTGACTCGCTCTGAGATGGCGCTGCACTATGTATAAGTTAAATTTCGCGGCCATTTAATGACCCAGGTACCTTAAATTGATGCGAAAAATGTGACAGCTCATAATTTCATTCGAGTTGGCGGATATTTTATTGAAAAATGAGTGGAAATGGATGGATGAACAGCGCATCCTTGCAACAGTAGTTTTTGTTTTGCCGATAAAATCATTTTTGATGCTGGTTAGTTAAATTTATATGCACCGAATTCAAATGTAATGCACTTGTTAAATGTCATCAATGGCAATTTATACTGCCTCCGGTGTCGGAGTGCGGAACTTTATTTCGCTCGATTCCGCACAGACGTTTTCGCTGTATTTCGTTCGTCGAATACATTACTAGGCTTTACATTCAAAAAATTGTATAAAATCTTCTACTTTACGTAGAGCCTTCAAATATAACTTGTTGGAAAGGAGAAGATGTAAACTTTCTACGAAAAATAGTGCGAGAAACATCATGGCCAAAAAGGATAAAAAGGATCATTACAGTGTCCTTTATCCTTGATTATTTCAAAATGCGCACCTTAGATTTTCTTTTGCACATTTGTAGCTTAACATTGTAAATTAGTGATTAAAGAATCAAAAATAAATTTTCTAACAAAGGGCTTCAATATAAGCTTGGTTAATTATAAGAACTTTTTATCTCTGATGATATGTTCTCCTCCACAAACAGATTGGTATTTTGGTAGCTGCCAGGATTGCCCTGGATCAGCCGTTATTCTAAGTACATGTGAAAAAAATTTGATGAATATTGCGTCAATGGTATTAGTTACGTTAGAAACTAGATAAGAATCTTCTGCGGGCTTAAAACAACATTGCAAAACAGTTTTTAGATCTATTTTGAAAACATAAAATTGTTTCGTACCATATTTTGTAAGTTTTACCTTGTTTCAGTACCATTTTCTATAAATTTTCTTCAGCGGTTACAGTATTCCAAACCTTTAAAAATTTCTCACGACTGTACTTTTACGAGCTCCATTTAGAAATTTTGCACATTTGTAGTTTATATAACTGTTTACAATATATAAAAAAATTAAAAAATCGAAAGTGCGCATTTTGAAATTTTCAAGGATAAAGGACACTGTAATGATTCTTTTTATCCTTTTTGGCCAAATCTATATCTTTCTCTTTCCAACAAGCTATATTTGAAGGCTCTACGTAAAGTAGAAGATTTTATACAATTTTTTGAATGCAACACGAACCGACGTTTCTCAAAAACTTTAAAAGGCCATATTATTATTAGATATTTTCCAAAAAAAATTTATTGGTGCACATAACTCAACTACTTATATTCACTGTGAAAATTCCATTGAAATCTGACGGTAGCGATAAAAGATCGTTGGTCGATTTTCCGTGGAATGACCCTTAATCTAAACCAAAATATTGACGGTAGTTTGAATGAAGAATTTAGTGTCTAGCAACTTACATTTTCACACAGAAATCGTTGAATTCTCTTTCAAAACGCATCGTCTTATATAATTGCGGGATACAATAAAACACAGTCAATACGAGTGGGAAGTTGACTGAAAAAGTTTTTATTTTAAATTTATTTTTATTTTTCTACATAGTCTCCTTGTAAGTCTGCAGACTTCTCCCAGCGATGATCCCATCACTTTAACCCGTCCAAATAGTACTCGGTGTCTTTTGCTGCAACATAATTGCTTACGAAGGTAATGGCCTCCTCAGTTGACAAAAGTCTGTGCCCTCCAAGCGTAATTTTTAGATTAGAGAACAAAAAAAAGTTGCTTAGGACTAAATCTGGTGAGTCAGGAGGGTAGAGGCTGAGGTGCGAGACGGCGCATTGTCTTTTTGAAACATCATTTTTTCTGCAAATGTGACCGTTTTTATGCTGCTGTAAAAGCTTTTCTTGTTTGAAGATAATCGATTTAGAAAGCGCCATAACTATCACAAAAAAAAGTCGCCACTGTTTTCACAGCCGAAAAAAATAATATCCTTTTTTCCCGCTCTTTTCCTCACAGTTCACTGTTTTGACTGTATTTTTGTTTCAGGAATGTAATGGTGTATCCAAGTTTCATTCACAGCAATTAATCGGCGCACATCCCCGATTTTTCTCGCCTAAATTGCGACAACAGAGCGTTAGTAATATTCATTCGAACACGTTTTTGGTCTAACGTGACCAAACTCGACGACCAAAGCGCGGGCAGCTTACTCATACTTAAATTTTGATTCACTCATACTCAGATTTTGATTGCTTTAGCCTTATTCATAACATGTGCTATTTCTCTCGCTTTAATTCGACGGTCGTTTGGCACCATTTGGTGAACTTTATCGCTGTTTTTGTCGGGTAGTTGCATTTTTTTTTGATGTCTCGAACGTTCATCGTCTTCCAAGCTGGTACGGCTACGTATATATTCAGTTGCCCAAAATTTCGCGGTGGTAAATGATGGTGCAGAGTACCCGTACACAATGCCCAATTCATCTCTGATTGCGTAGATGTATTATCTTTCAAAAACAGCTGGACAATCGATTTATTCCATTTTCACAAAAACACTCACATCGATCCACTCAAACGACAATCTGTCAAACGGGTACTTTGCGCGTCCAAAATGGCTGAAATTTTAGTGAGTATCTGTCAAAAGATGCGCAGCCACATTCCTTAGTTTTGCGTGACAAATACTTCCATCTTCACGTTAGGGTTGGAAACTTTTCAGATCACTTTCGTACACATAACCTAAAAAATGTTTGTTCCAAATTATTTGCTGACAGAAGTAAAGAGCTGAAACGAGCACATACAAACTCAGAATCAATCAAATTGTAGGTACTACATATTACTATTGAAATGTCTACAAGTAACTTTATCATGCATTTGTCTTTAAACTAAAACCGAAACAAAACAACGACCAAAACTATTAGCTAAACTAAATGAGAACTCCTAAAAACATAAAAAAAAACATCCCCCTGAAAAATTTCGTACACTACTTCACAGAAGTTAATTTGTTCTGCCGATTAATTCCAGTCTGCTCACATCAAAGACGTTGAAAATAAGTAGTAGACGATTTCTTTCGAATGCCAACTAAATAAACCTGAAACTAATTAGCAGGCTTGTCAAATCCTAACCAATCTTAATAACTTACTGAACCGTGTATCTTTCCCCGACTACATTCTTCACATGCTAGGTTAGATTTCGCTCTGAAAACACTTGGATACGTACCGTCACCTGTTTGTCCGTCATACGGTAAGTACATAGACTCGTGCACACTTCACCGACTTTTTCCCGTTATTGCTGCTTCTTCGAAACTTGAACGTCTCCTTAACTAGTGTTATTTCTGCTCCTGTTGCGACTACGTATACGACAGCAAATGTTTCCAGCTGAGTGCAATCGAGCAACTTGAGAGAAAGAAAAAAAAAACTTTATTTTTTTTTGCGGAAAAATGTTGAATCGTCATTTCCTTCTTGATTTTCGTTTCCTGACTTGCTCTCCATTGGTTTGGTTGGGTTTCGCTTCTAGTAAGTGTGCAGGCAATGGGCCAACAACAGCGACGAAGAAATCCAATCCAAGCAGGATACCGATGACGCGGTCTTGTTCGCTCATTAGTAAGAAACGGATCCTAACGTTACGAAGGTGAAATAACTACTGATGCATTTTTTCCTCAAGTCCATCGAACCGTTCATGCTTTGCTTGTTTACTTGTCATTTTTTTTTTTTTTTTGGGAAAAGAACGAGAGCTCAGCAAAATCAACTCTCGCTAGACGGGTGTATGTGCATGAAAAAGTTTATCTTGTATACTTTTCATCAAGTTTAACGCGATAATTAACTTTTTGATGGAAAGCAACAACAACGCGAGACAGGACGTCAAATGAACACTCTGTGTGTGCAAGTCTGATTAATTAGTTGCCATATCGTTCGCTCGCCTGCATTTGAAAGTAAATAAAATAAAGGGAGATTGGGTTGGGTAATGCGATGTGTTTGACAGATATTTTTAAGGATATTTGCTATGGAAGCACACTGTTTTGGTATGCTGGCGAAAAATATTAAAGTTGTTAAAACCGGAAGTATAAATCCAGATCTAAAGCAACTTGTATTAGTATATACATATTTAATAATAATCTCCTAACTCTTGATTTGCATACAAAAATTACAAGCAACAGCTTAGCAAAAAAAATCGAATTACCTCAAAATCCCCTTGAACACATCGTCATCGCAACAATTTGTCTCTTATGAAACCTGTTTAATGTACTTTTGTTCTTGTATAGGCAGTTAGCAGAGTTTCTCACAACTTCCTTGCCACATAAGCTTCAAGGACTTTGAAATGTTTACCAGCACATCATTCAATACATCTTTTTCGCCATACGGGACCGCATAGCCAACCGTGAATCTGCTTGCGGGCAAGTACTTAACATATGTTTTGCTGCCTTCAAGCCTCAGGACAATAATAGTGGTAAAAAACTCTCAAGTGTTGAAGAACGATGATGGCCTTAAAGCCTTTCAATGAAAGGGTATGCATAGTGTGTGTGTGTGTGTGTGTGTGTGTACATAAAAAGATTCAAATAGGTTCCAGCGAAGATGTCTCAATGGTAATGCAAACAGAACATGGAAAAAAATGGTTCTTTGAAATTATATTCACTGTATACACAAACTTTCGACGAATTCTCTAATAGTATTCCGCCATATGATTTAAGCATCACAGCCTCACCATCATCACTTTGCTTGCTCTCCTTTTTTTTTACTGTATTCAATCCACTTGTAAACAAACGCCATAAGTGAGTTCTAAATGCTATGAAACATCATGTGGTGTATTTAACACGTACATAAGTACAATCTATGTATGTCATAGATGCCAAGTGCATGCCTTTCAGAATGGCTCAATCATATGTTATTCTGTTATTCTTGAATTTTTTTTTAATTAGAGATAGTAGCTGTAGAGCAATCTAGTAAGTGATTGGTACAGTGACTTAGTACTTGCAAGCTAGCAAGCATAAATAATATGCTGTTGAATGTGATAATATGGCGCCAGCCCTTTTAAGTATACATTAAAAGTCAATTGTAATGAGTTTTATTGAATTGATGGGCTTAAACTAAATTTTAGTATTTTTTATACGCTACAGTGCTATCAATTTTTAGTAATGCTGTACTTGTTCGAAGAAGAACATTAGCATTAAAATCACTTTGGCCAAAAATTCATATATCTATATATACATATATATATGCTCCTCCATTGGTTTTCTTTATATCGTGGGCTTTTCTTCTTTTTACTCTCTTCTTAATTCCATTGTTTCTAGATTTACTACTGTGTCTCGTTCTCGTCGTGGTGCTTGTCCTCCTTGGTTTTCTGTCGCAGTTTCCAAATCTTTGCGCGAGAAAAATCAGTCCCGAAATGAATTTCTTCGTAGTCCATCTGTTGAGGCGTTTCAGCGTTAAGGGTCTTTGCGAGCAGTGGCTAAAAGAACTGTTGAAGAAGCGAAACGTGGATATTTCGCCCAAATTGAAGTGAGTCTTTCTGCAAATAACTCGAAACATTTTTGGTCGTTCCCTAAAAACTAGCAACCGATTTCCTGACAATTTTTTTCTTGAGGAAACTTCGGCTTCTATCCGTCAAGACATTTGTGATTTATTTGGTAAGTTCTTTGCTTCTTCATTTTCCTCTCCTAACTTTGCTTCAGGGAGCTCTGCTGCAGATGTGTTTTCTCATGAGAATTTTGTGATGACTAATCATCTGGAGGTGGAAATCCTGATATCCTAGTTGGATCACTCAGCAAGCAGCGACCCTGATCGCTTTTCTAATGTGTTTGTTAAGTCTCTTGCATCTTCCTTATGTGTACCTTTGTCTATATTATTTAATTTGAGTTTGTCTCTTGGTGATTTCCTTCTAGCTGGAAAGCTGCCAATGTTTTTCCGATTTTAAAATCGGGGGACATTGGCAATGTGCCCAACTACCGTCCTATATCCCTCCTGTCCTGCTTTCCAGAGTGATTGTTCATGATAGAATTCATGGTGCCTTTAGTCACTTATTTTCTGTAGAGCAACATGGTTTCATCAAGGGACGTTCACCGACTACGAATTTAGTGGAATTCACTAACTTTGTCGCGTGCACTTTGGACCATGGTCTTCAAGCTGATGTGATTTAAAGCATTTGACAGGGTAAACCACTCAGTGCTGTTAGATAAGACTTGTAATTTTGGCGTTTCCAGTTCCTTTACATCCTGGCTTTCTTCCTACATCCATGATCGCGTCTGCCGTGTTGTTTTTAATGGCTGTTCTTCCTCCCCTTTCTATTCTACTTTTGGAGTTCCGCAAGGTTCCATTCTTGGTCCCCTCCTTTTCACGTTGTTTATCAATGATCTTCCTTGTAACTTTCAGTCTGACTCTCTGTTGTATGCTGATGACCTTAAAATTTTCCGTGCTTTCGCTTCCCAAAACGATTGTTGCAAGTTACAACCGGATCTTTTCGTTTTAAGTGATTAGTGCTTTGCGAAGGGAGTTAATGTTTCCAAGTGCTTCGTGATGTCTTTTTCCAATAAGCCTAATCCCATTTCCTTTGAATATTTTTCGAGTGATAGTCTTTTGAAACATGAAGATCAACTCAAAGACCTTGGCATCATCTTTGATCCGAAGTTAAAATAAGATCTGCATGTTTCTTTTGTTGTTGCTAAGTCTTCAAAGGTAGCTGGTTTCGTTCTGTGCTGCTATCGCTTTGCAACCAATATTAACGCATGGGTTCGTCATTTTATTTCCCTTGTTCGTAGCATTGTTGAATATTGCTCCCAAGTGTGGTCTCCTCGTTTCGTGTACCTGTCTAATGCTTTTGAATCCGGTCAGTGTAAGTTTACTCGCTGCCTTTTGTACAAGTTTAATGTTGCTTATCGTCCATATGTTGACCGTCTGCTTTTCTTAAATCTTCATTTGCTGAGTACTCGCAGAATATTCCTTGATGAATGTCTTCTCTATAAGCTTTATCATGGCTTACTCTTTTCCAACATTCGCGTGTGTCTGATCGTCCGGCGAGAACTCAATCGCTTTTCCTCACTCCCCTTGCGCGTTCTCTTGTGTATTTTAACTCACCAATACCTAGGATACTCACAAGCCGTGATGAGCATCAGTTTGGTTATTTGTCCATGTCTTTTCAATCTCTTGAAAAACATGTTATTGACATGTTAACGTAGTCTCTTAGTTATTTTTTTTGTGTTTTTTACTCTTTACTTTATCTTCTATTTTTATTATTATTATTCCTTTGTTTTGCATAATATTAATGATATCTGTTTTTTTTTTGTATCTCATTTTATAATTGGATTTTTTCTGTTAAATGAGATTTGAATAAATAAATAAATAAATATACTAAACATAACAATCCTGCTTCCAATAGCCCATAACTTAGAACCAAAAACACATTATTCGATAAATTTAGCTTGGTCTATAAATCTGTCTGTTAGCGCCTGTGGGCTAGAGAAGAAAAAGTGGTTTTTTCTCCCTACTGATACCGAAAATTGTCGAAAAATTCAAATACATTTTTCCTCAGCCTCTGGAAAATTCGCTGAATTAAAGATAACAAAAACTACTGATCAAGATATTCAAAATTGCTATTTAACACAGAAGCTATAACATAATCACCCATATTATGAGTGTCGAGTCGATGTCGATAATATCGACATCGACTGCATATCGACAGATATGCTATTGTGAGTGTCGAGTCGATGTCGATAATATCGACAGTTTTGTCGATTGCAATTTGCTTCGCGACGTTACATCGACAGGTAATTAATTATATGCAAAATGTAAGTTATTTTCTTGGAATATTCAGTCGCTTATAAAATAATTATTAAAAGGTGAAAATAACAAACACCAAACAATTTGAACATTTGGTATCTCTACTTGTGAATAACGAAGAGTTCGCAAGAGGATTCGTTAAAGCTGGTGGGCGAAATGGCGAAATGAAAGATCGATGGAATAGTTTTGCAGAAGAGCTAAATAGCTTGGGTCCACCAGTAAGAGATGGATGTGGTTGGCAGAGGGTTTGTTATTAAGGTATCGAAATTCTTAAACTCACGTGACTCCCCCAGGTGTGGATTGATTTCAAATTCAAAATTCGCAAAAAGATCATCAAAAACAATAGTGAAAAACGCTAAACTGGTGGTGGACAGAAAAAACAGGTTTATTTCTCTCCTCTTATTCTTTAGTAAAAATTAAAATGTTTTTTTAGCGTTTAGTAAAAATGCAAATGTTTATTTAGTGTGTATTGAAAAAATAAATATTAACTGCTACTATTTTTTTGCATTGTTCTAAGTTCTACCGCAAAGATTGCATTATTCGGCCTCAAAAAATATATCAAAACAATTCATTTCACAAACTTTCCAAAAAAAATATCAGGTTGTTTTTAAAAAAGTATCACTTGACAGTCGGCGGATGCTAAAGTTGTTCAAATTGGCAATTTCGTTCGCAATAGGACTCAATTCAAGCATTTTCCTCGATTTCGATATGGCAGTACTTATAAGTCGTTTCGATCGACTCTCGCAATACCAAAACGCCATCGACTCGACAACTTCGTCGATTATCGACTAGCGATCGACTCGACACTCACAATACGGGTGAATGCAATGACGGTTATTGCATTGTTTCGCTAAAACAAAAAAATATTTTAACAAGAAATTTTGTTTATCTATTGACCTAAATATCAAAAATTTCACTTTTTCAAAACTTGTTCAAAAGACAAAAGATTTTTTTAAGCTTACGGAAACATTGCCGATTCTGTAGTCATTGTCAGCTTTTACGGCACAGGGACTATTTTCTACCTCTTTGAATTTACAATCATCTTTCTTCAATCGCTGTCACAAAAAAAAACTTTTCGATCCACACAAAGTTTAAAAGATATTTGCATCATTAGTTGTTTGGTGCAAGAGTAAGAGATTTCAAATAATGCACAAGTGCTGCTATTATGAACCTATTCATCAAATTTCTGGGCCGCAGTTCCGTTAAAATTCTACAAATCATTTTAAACAAAAAATAAAACTCAATTGAAAACTTTCTTTTATCAAAAAAAAAACATGCAAAGGCTCTGGTTATAATTTCTACGTGATCCACTTTACACCCAATATATCAAGTTCATAGCATACATACAATTTGCTTAGTCGTTTCAAATATCATCTATTTTTGTTGACTATGAAATATTATCTAAACAAATGACTAATGATGGTGCTATAATGACGAACGAGATATGTTTATGTGGAACGAACGAAGAAACGGCAAAATGCTTAGGTCGACATAAAGATTTTAAAAATTGAAAAACAAATATGAGCTGCGAGAAAAACGGTAACTGTGTATGTACGTACGGGGCATGAACATAACATACGAACATGACAACGACCAACAGCAACAAAACTTTGCTCACTTATAAACACTATCATAATTAAAAATCAGCATAAGGAAAATCATGATGATGAATGCAATGCACAAGAGCCATACATAAAATAGGCACAGATTTGCATGACCACATTTGATGTTACATATGTATGTCCATATAAATATGTATCGTGTTGTGCTCTACGTATTGTAACTATGCTGAAACTATGTATGAACCCATCAACATATTTACAGGCATGAACCTAGATATGGATCCGAAGGAGGCTCTGCTTCGCTTCAACAAGTCAACTTGAAACTTGTTATAAAGTGCAAGAAGATGTTTGGATACACAAAACATCGACGCTCAAACCAAAACATTGCCAGGGTATATAGGACTGCACATAAGCACGAAGCAATGTGTAGGCTTAAGAACTGCTAGCTCAAGTTGTTTGTTTTTGCGTCTGATATACATACATACATTCGACTAATGTATTCCGAGACGTGCATGGATGTCAGTCTTCGGTGGTTCAAACACATATATAGTCGAGATGAAAACGAAATCATGTCTTCATGTTGAAGTGGAGACATAAACATGGTCTCTCTGCTCCGTATGTACGTATTTAAGTGTCTAAACAAACTGTTGTCTATCTATTTATCTATCCGTATATATGAAGATATTATCTGCAGAAGAGGAAAAACTGCATGGGCATACAGGTTGTGATATCTTGATCTGGCTAAACCAGTTCCATGCCACTGCAAGACACTATTGAAACCCACCTCTGTTAAAGGTGTTGCACGTAGGCCCCATGAGAATGTCTAGCTCTTCCAGCTCTAGTAAGCCAGCGTGCAACGATCAGCTGAGAAAATGCGCCGAGGAAACGTTGACGAGTATTTTGCCGCCACCGCTGCCACAACTGCTTGTGTGAATTGCAAAATTCAACCCAGTCAAGTTGCTCTTGACCGTTTTATCAGAATCTATTAGAAAATGAATTAGCAGTTGTGTTGGAGAAGTTTATCGAGCAGCGAGGCTTCTATTTTTGCAATGAGAACATAATGGAATCTAGGTGACCTGGCATTAAATGTTATGGTGATTATATTTGTACATTCGATTTCAAGAGATTGCAAGAAATCGGTAGTTGAGACTTGAGAGAGATATTAATTGTGTTAAAAGCAGTGTGGCCAGATATTTGGGAGAAAATTTAACCCAATTTAAAATTTTCATAGCCCAAAATAGCGAAATTTTTTTATTTATAGCCCAAAAACCGCCTTTTGAGCCTCAGATTTCAAAGCAATCCACATTTCCAAAAACACTTTTTTAATTGTAAGTGGAGATACTTTATTCGAAACAGATCGTAACCAACAGAAAGCTTCAAATACAGAAGCTAATTTTGTTGGGTCTGAAGTACGCTCAGTATTTTCTAGAGCCCGCAATTTAATGTTCATCATATACCGTGGTGGACAGCTAAATAGAACACTTGCATTTCTATCAATATTAGGGCATTTTTTTAGTTTTTAATGAAACAACTGATTTTGGACTTATGTATTATTGAAACTATGAAAGCTTATTTAAAATGTGAAATGATGACTGTATTTTTTTGTAAGTAAAAATATATAAACACACTAATTAAAATACGCGTGGTCACATAAATAGTACATAAATTAGCATTGCAGTAAAGTTATAAAAAATAATATTTTTAAGCAACCGTATAAATTAATATTTTGTTGCAAATCCTTTGTTCTTAAGCACAGCTGAGCATCGCCTTGGTAGACTCTCCACTAAAGTTTGACAGCGTTCGTTAGGAATAGATCTCCAGGCGATCTGAATTTGGTCCCACAATTCAGCAGCATTTTTAGGTTTCATCCTGTTTATGTGAGTTTCGACATCATTCCACAGGTTCTCGATCGGATTTAGATCAGGAGACTGGGCGGACCATTGTAAAACGGGGACATTTTTATCACTAAAGTAACCCTTCACAAGACGAGAAGTGTGCTTAGGATCATTGTCTTGCATAAAACGCCATATCAGTGGCATATTTTCGTCTGCAAAGGGGATCATGTGGTCCTCAAGAACTCGTTTGTAGACGTATTGATCCATTTTCGTGTCTATCTTGATTATTGGTCCCACCCCTTGCCAGGAAAAAGCAGCCCACACCATCACATTTCCGCCACCATGTTTAACCGTTTTCTGTGTGTATTTGGGATTGTGTTGCTGGTTAGGTGGACGCCAAACATACCTTTTCCCATCTGATCCGAACCTGCAAAACTTGGATTCATCACTCCACAGCACATTTTTCCAGAAACTTATCGGTTTGTTTAGATGTTCCTTTGCAAACGATTTCCTCATTTTTAAGTTCTTCTTTGTCACAAGTGGTTTTTTTTTGAGCGATGCATCCTCTGAGTTTTTTTTCTTGCAGACGCCTTCTAATTGTTCTATCTGACACAGAAATATTGCTATCATCAGAACACTGCTTTTTATCGCTTTGGAGCTCGAAAACGGGTTGGCGACACTTGCTCTGTATATAACATTGTCCTCTTTTTTTTGTTGTTTTTCTTGGCCTTTTAGCTCTCGGACCGTTTTTGGCACTGCCATAGAGCTCCTTATGACGTAAAGCATTGTAAACTACCATCCGCGAACACTCCAGCTGCTTGAATATTTCCGTAATTGTTGAACCTCTGTCTTTCATGTTGCAGATGATCTCACGCTTTTCTTCGGAGCAATGTGGCCCTCTTCCCATCTTCAAAAATATTTCTTTATATTCATCTTTTTCAAAAACTAATGTTAACTGTTCTTACTTTCAAATAAATTTGTTATTATTCAAGAAAATTCACTTCGACTCACTAAAACCAAGCGTGTACTATTTAGGTGACCAGATAAAAACACTTCCTTTTACACTGGAATACGCAATGCAATGGGAAGATGCATTGCGTATTTTATGAAGATGCTCAAAACTAGTTCTCACATATGTGAGCATGCGATAAGAAATGTAAACATTCGATTCCTCGCTGCATGTTTCCAGCAAATTTAAATTGAACAGCCTGCGAGGATAGTGTTCTATTTAGGTGTCCACCACTGTATGTATGTGCGGTAATTTAGTTTAATCCCCTGATTTAAGTATAACCTATCTATTTTAGTATAATTCCCTGGTGTAAGGGCTGTAAATGAGAAGTGCAAATAGGTGAGAAAATATCGTAGCTTGATGTCTTCCAGTTTATCACTGCTATTACATCTAGTTTTGTCTAAAACGATGGTGATCTTTCGGTTTTGGGTCTGCATTTCAATATCAGGTGTGTGCATCCATTCTTTAAAAATAGCACCCGTCGTCCAAGATTTTGTGTTAGCTCGCCAGGTTATGCCCAAACTTCACTTAAGGAGACATAGCACCTTCAAATTGAAAAAAAATTGTTTATTTTCAACGGTTAGTTTTTAATTGAATAAAAAAATATATCTTAATGAAACTTTGTACACATACTTTACTTGCTTTATACTACATAAAAAAAATGTTAAAAATTTTTTGTGGCCCCCTGTCGTCTGCTACATTTTTTTTTGAAAAAAAAAACACCAAGAAAAAAACCTGTCGTGCACGATAACTGCCCTTAGAAGAGGCTGAGAAAAAAAACAAAAACGGGGTTTTCATCACCGCCAAAGCGGCCTTGGAATGAACTAAAAAACAAAAATTTGGTTGAAAAATAACAAAATGGCGGCGTTTTTTTTCGAAAATTGAGGTTTTTTCCTTCAAAAATCGGTTATAACTAAAAAAAATTGAATGCCGATTTTTTCATCCGTAGTTCATTCTGAGCATTAACATGTGCAAATTAACGTGTTAAAATTTCAGAACGATTGGATAAAAACATTTTTCTTAATCATGCACGCCAACTTGAAAAAGGTTGTTTTGAGAAAATCGCGTTTAAAGTTAAAATTCAATTTTTTTTTTTAATAAATCTTACCGAAATTTAATCTGCGTTGCTTGGACCATACAATATACCTTCCTCTTGCTCATACTTCTCCTCTTCCAAAGATTTTTGCTCTCTTCGAGCAGTTCTGGCCACTTTAGATGCCTCAATCGAGTGTTTTTCCGCCTGGTTGATTCTTGCAGCATCTCTATTTTCTGCATGTTCCAGCGCACATTGGCCAATTGTAATTCCCACTGACTTGCATTATTTTCAAGATAGCCATAAATTCTTCATTGAATGTACATGCAGAAATTTTTGCAGCCATATTTATGATATTTTTTCGACAAAAATTATGTTTAGGGGCCAAATTCCAAATACAAGAATTATAGCTTTCGTTATTATTCTGCGTAAAATTGCCCAAGCAGCGCTTTAATAAATCTTTTGATGATAGATCTTCATAAATAGGCTTTAAGACTTCTTGTACCTCATCATCTAAAGGTGGAGGATGCTTGAAATTTTTTAAAGCATTACCACCAGCTGCCTCCGCCTTGCGCCAGTTACACCAATTCTTTTCGCCAACCGGACAATAAGAGTGTTGAGGGTTCTTATCAGTTGAAATTTTTTGGGAATATGCTGGCCAAATTTCCTTCCGCATGTTTGCAACCGAATTCTAATACCGTCGTATAGGTAGGCCATAATATGTTGATAAATTTTTCATTAATTTTAGTGTCAGTTGAACTTTTTTCGGACCTTTTTTTGGAGTTTCAACACTTTTTTTAAAAGCATCTTTTCAGCTAATTTTTTTTTGTTTCTTATTTTTGCCGAGGCTAACTTTTTTTTGCTTCTTTTGAAGGAGTTGACTCACTTATTTTTCCTTACACTTTAGCCTAAGTCGATGTAGCGGTATAGCGAAGTGAACGAAAATCATAGAAAAAATGACCTTGGTGTGCTTTGCTATATATGGTCATAACATTTTTTTTATAATGTCAATTTTATATTAGTAAAATCATGTTTATTAAGCTTCATTCTAACATATCCAATCAAAAAACAAAAATTGATTTATGAAGAAATTGAAGGTGCTATGTCCCCCCTTAATGTCAGTTATTCCGGACGATCTTGGTCTTTTGGCTTTTCCTATGACCTGGAAATCTTTCTTTTCGCCGCTTACACAGCACTGCAACTGCCGCACGTTGCTTTGAAGGTTTTTCATTTGTACATCTTTACTATTTAAGGCATAGTGATTTTTGTGGTGTTGCGCTAAAAAACAATTCTGTCTCATCAAGATTATAGATATTTTTTTTATACCGTAGTGAATATTGTAACCCTTTTTAACGGATTCTAGCTACCCGTTTGATGCATTGAAATCACAAAGCTCTAATTTTGTAACGATTTGATGGGCTTCAAAATGTATTATCGGGCAAGATATTTTTGAAGCATGCCTTAGGTATTCATACAAAAATTTATCTATCAGGCAGCATGATAAATCTTTTTTCAACCGCTTTCTGCCAGTGTCTTCGAAATTTTCCAATGTATGCCTTAGTTAGTTTTTATTTTTTTTAAATACGTTGCACCTGACTCTTAATAATTTTGAAGCCATCGGAATTTTTTTTCGGCTGAGCAATTGTTTTTTTGCTTGCTTGCTTGTATTACTTGTAACTTTTTGCGAACACTTAGTTGGTTGTATTTTGCCCTCATATTAAATTTTTTTCAGATGTTTTGCATTCATAGCTGCTACAGTAATGGTCAAATATATCAATATTTCATTACTATCAGAATACCTCTTCAATTGAAGCCGTCTACAACGTACCAAATTCTACACATCAAATTATTTTTCAGCAGAAAGTCATGCAGAAATTATACGAAAATGTTTCCTTGACCTTTAGCAGTTGATCTTTTTCTGGAAAACTCATTTTTTTACACTTTTTCATTCTGCTCTTAAAATCGTTTTTGGTCCAATTAGCAAGTACCACTGAACAAATTTTTGTCTAGTTAATCTGGTTCACGGTCCAATTCTAGAGATTAGCCGATTACAGAGTTAATTTTCTTCAAGAAGTTGTATGTGTGGTAATTTTATAGTTCGATTGTTCAGGTGGTTCGATGTGTCCCGATTAATAGGTTTTACTGTATAGCCCAAATATAGATTTTCAAAAAAACATATAGCCCACAAGCCGCCAACCCACGAAATCAAAAACCATCCCGCCAATTCAAATTTTAGATAGCCCAATTGGCGGGGAAATATCCCAATCTGGCCACAGTGGTTAAAAGTGAAATATTTCAGGCAAACCGTATTAAGATTATGGACGGTATGGATGGAATCGGGAACCTTGACCATTTTCGAGAGCAGTTAAAGAGCAGAGTTTAAATCGTATTTCGAATAGCCTATGTCATATCATAACTATTTCATTCAAATTTGACACATTTATTCAAAAGACCTAGTTGTATTACTCTTCCGCCTGCTTCTGTAAAAAAGCTTTGCTCTGGAAGCTCGTTTTATGTCTTTTGCAAACCTAATCCATAGACAAACCTTAACTAGGCATAATAAATGAAAATCAAGAAAAAATAGTCAAACCAATCCATGAAAAATTTATTTAAGACATTAAAAATTAAACTGATTCGTTTTACAGAGGTTCTTTTACCATTTTCAAGGTACACTGAATAATTCACTACAAACTAGCCCGTTAAATAAGCAACCTCCCTAAGTAAATGGAAACGTAGCTCCATCCAAAACACATGCTAGCTTGATAAGACGTAATTTAGAATCGGGAACAAAACTCGTACCAGTTACTACAAAACTTTTGCTGAGCGTCACATATATCTATACCTAGGTATGTATCTGCAACTGCACAACTACTTCAGGTTAGGCTCACTGGTATCGCTCGAAAACTCTGAGTACTTTAAACTCGCGACTCGTCAAGTATCCACCTAGAATCGGAGGAATAGCAGCAGTGTCCATGGCACTAGAAACATACTCATCTGTTGATTTTGTTATTGGCATAATAAGTACCTTATAAAACCAGGGAAATAACTGTTATTTCACTGAAAGCCATTGATATTGCCTTGGGCGAATGAGTTACCGGACAGCAAGGGAAACTGCAGCTGGTGGACGAGAGATGTTGGTTCTTCGAGCATCGGTAATACCGCGAAAAAACAACAACAAAAAATGAAGAAAAACGTTCATAATCCAGTAACGAGATGAGTAGCACTAGAAAAATCTATCATTTGTACATTATTACAGCATCCATTAAATGTGCAATTACATCGAAATGGGTGTTGCTTTTTGCTGGCGTGCGCCTTGCTTCACTTTGCTTTACCTTGTCTTAGTTCTCCCCACAAATCGGAATAGATGAGCCAGCGGTGAGTTGTGGATACCAATTCACCAAGTGTTTTTTTTCCGCTGGTACGATAGTAATCTAATTGTAATTTTCCAACAACACAAATCGTGGTAGTATCCTACAATTGTACGGTGTCGACTTGTGGTCTGGCGATATAGTTAAGGAAAATATATAGCTGTGGAATACCTGTACGTATGTATGATGTATGCGCGTAGATAGATGGGTAGTAAGTACATGCACGCAAGTTTCGAACGTATTGGAAAAATTTAGATGACTTTGATTTATGACTTTGAGGTGCTTTCGAGGCGTACCTGACTGGGTTGTATCTAGTATCTGTATGATTTGTGTGAAATTGGTAAGAAGTAGGTTAACGAAAGAGTCATTAAATGGGTACACGTATACCCACTTCCAATTTGTTTATGAAATTAATTTTAGACTAGAATGTGCTTGGGGGAGATTAAGAAAATTAGATATTAATTGGTTTTATGCTATGATTGATCAATACGATATTGATATTAAAAACGACAGCTTGATGGAAAATAGTTCTTTGTGTTGTGAATGACGGAAATAACTTTACTGTCGATGAATTTTCGATTCAATTGGTTTGGGTGTCATAATGACTGAATTTATGTGGTCGTTTCGAGTGTTATAATGACAGAATTTATTCAAGTCGTGTTCTCTTGGACGCAGAATAGAATAATATCAAATCCATGAGCCGAGAATTCTTCGAATGCCGAATATCTTGTTGTTCATTAATTTTCAACATCCTATCAACTCAGTCGAGCAGAAAGGATTAAACACAGCTCTTAAACTTTGGGATTAAATAATAACAAAGTAAGCCATTCTATTCATCACAAACACATTTCGCATACCTGAAAACTCATTTTGCATTCAGGAAGCGAATTAGAATGGCTTGCAGGCACAACAAGCGCACATTGACTGAACTTTATCTTTCTCATTTCAAAAGTTTTTCAAGGAAGAAGAATCGTACTATCATACCAGAAGCCCTTGAGTGTGCTCAACCTAAAACTATGCGATAATTAATTCAGATAATCTCTATGTCTTCCGAACCATCAACCGCACTTCTCTGTCTATATAATGTTTCCAACACAAGCCCTCACGCTCTACAACAGCAGCGCCTTAACTCGAAAAATGAACTTGAACCGATTACAACAATGAAAAACTATTTCGCATTGTGTGTCCTTAGAGTCTTCAGATACGCTACATAATCACAATATGCTTCCGCTCCATGAATATTCAATCGGCTAGAAACTTCCAATCTACCCAGCAGCACCAACAACAACAACAGCAACGAGCACGAATCGTGCCAGACAGTATACTCCGTATAATACGCGTAAATTCTACGTTCATTAGTCGGCGCGCTACCTCATAATATCAGCAAGTTTCTGATAAACAATAATTAGTTTCTTAGCTCCGCCAACAATATTCGCTACATTGACTGCTTAAAATCGTTTTGCACTATCAATCTCCAAATACGAAACACGGGTGCGACCTCTTTCACAAGATCGAAGTACGGACTGTGTGTGCGAATGTTACTCTTGTAAAGTATCCGCCGAGCTTCAGATACATTCATTCGTACGTACATATGTAATGCAGATTACATACACAATCCATAGGCATCCGATGTATAAGTGGTGCCATTGAATTCAACCTGCGTTGAACTTCTGCCGCAAACTTTGTCCTACAATAGATACATGCATGAACCCATCTCGGATTCAGCCTCTACTGCCTATAAGTCCCTTGCCAAGTATGCGGTGCTATTATTTAAATACTTGAAAATTTATCAAATAAAATTGTTGAAAAAGTTTAAATGTGCAACAGTAAAGTTCGATTGCTGAATAAATTGCGCTACAAGTTCAACTTTCCAGTGAGTGGTGTACATGGTGGCACACGTATGCTCGTTTCAATGGCGATACTAGTCAAGTTAGAGGTTACAGTGCTCGCTGTAGCTTGAACAATATCGGAATGAGAAAATGTTTCGGAAATGAAAAATGGAACTTGATACTCAGTTCGACGCGCTATCTCATCACTATCCAACAATGTGTACTTGCTCTTCGTATAGCCATCGATAAAACTTGGATTACTCCTTCAATTCAATTCGAAAACTTTTGATAGCCTTAAAATAGGTTTTCGCGTGATTCTGATTTATATGTATATTCGAAACTAGTTTTATGTGGACCTTAACATTTTTCGTATCAAATAATTTGATGGATTTCAACTCTGTGTTTGGTTTTGAGGTAAAATATTGCTCGATAACATTTTCTTTTCAAAGCGAAATTTGTGCAGCTCCTTGCCATAGTATCAGTATTGCCAAAACTATTCGAAAAAATGTTCAGAACTAAGTTCTAATGGAACCCCCTCCGAATAAGGCACAAAATGGTTTTACTAGTTCCAACCTCGTGACTATTGTCTCGGATATTTTTTACGGTATGAGAAATGGGCTTCAAATCTATACCATCTTCATAAATTTCAGCAGAGCTTTTGATCGTGTTGGTAATGATGTTCTGAAACTTAAATTATAGAAGTTTGATAAATCGGGTTTCCTATTTAAGTGGTTCGACTCTTACTATCGAAATAAAATGTGGTACGTTTAATTTTAGAGTTTTATCCAAAAAAATGAAGTTTGCTCGCGTGTACCACAAGGTAGTTAGTTCGGACCTCTTTTATTCAATATTTTCATATTAGATGTTTCTGGAGTTTGATGGAGGACTATGCTACCGTCGTAAGCACATACGTTCTATTTGCATTTGAGTAACTTTCGATATATTTACTGATTTGTGTTTTAATTTGTGCTGGAGCTGGAGCATTTTCCAACATTGATACTTCCACACAAGATAGGTTTTTCATATTTTGCAGAACGATGTCATAGAGTATGTAGTTTTCAAATCCGGTGTTAACTCAAAAATGAAAAAAATGCAGATAGAGCGAGTATGCTTAGCAGAGTAGTATGCGATCGATTTACAAACGTACGATAGAGTAGAATTGCAACCAGACTCCGTTTCCCTTCACTCAAAACTGTTATCCCTTGAGCAGTAGTGCAAACGAAAAAAACTCAATATTAATGTTAGAAAATAGAGAGTCAGAGCATAGGGATCACGAACTCATTGTACACAGCTTTAGTTCGCGCGCTGCTCGAATAAGCATGTATGGAAAAGCATTTCATGTATCGAAAAGCATTTTTAGCTCTTTGACTTGACAGATCTTTATAGAAATTTACCTTCATCCGATAGCCAGCTAAATATTCTAAATTTAGCTACTCTATCTTCGCGATGAATGGTCATGTCCTGTGGTTTTACTTTTGATCTAATCAGGTGCTTGATCAATGCCTTATTCCATCAGCCCCAGATTTGTACGCCGACAAAGAGCCTATTAACATATGCTGCAAAATATGAAACAACATCAGAAAATATTATTCCCAAACCATTACCATATCCAAGTTACAATCAACTCTCTCAATCCATAATTTTTTATGTATATTTAAATATTATTAGCTAACTAATCCCTAATGAAAGTTTTATATTTTGATCATGTACACTCTGTTTAACATGAAACAAAATAAAATAAAAACTCAAAACTACATTCGACAATTCGTATAAAAAAGTTTTTAAAACAAATTTTGCTGTTCGGAAATCACCTTTCTACTCTGAAAGAATCTACATAGGGCGTATTTCTTTGTAACATAGCTTAGCATTTCGTGTCGCATACACTATGTAAATTGTAGCCTGAGCTATAAAATATAGCTTCTGGCGCCACAATAAAAAGTGTACCTATCGCATACTTCCATGTAACATAGCGTGACAACTATAGTCGCCCACACTGAGCTATAAAACATAGCTGCAAGATGAGCTAACGAAAAATTGATTTTTCCTTTTTAGTGAAAATTACCATGCACCATGGGATTTTTGGCTGTACAGATAGTCTGACTAGAGATGTGACTCCCTTTGCGATCACTGCTACTACTCACACTTCTTTGAAAAGAGCATTGAGCAATGTGATTGTTCTTTGCTCATGGTGTTATTGCTCTTTTGCATGGCAGAAAATTTTAACCGCTTAACTGTTAATGTGGTGATAAAGAGTTTACCTTTTAGTTTTTTGGGGATTGGTTTTTATCCCTGCAATACTTTTTTGTACTCGCATTTCTATAACATTATTTAGACGTTTGAGTTTTTTTAGACTTAGAATTTGAAAAAAAACGCTGCAATTTAGGAGTAAAAATTAGACTAAGTTTAAATTTCGTAAAGAATAACTGAAAAACCCACTAAAAATTGAGTCAAAGACTGATAGACTGATTATGCTAGAAGATCAACCATATTCTCTAAGAGACGATGAAAAATACTCGCTGAAATTCAACATATTTCATGATGGAGTTTTTCATTACGTTGGAGGAATATGTAAGAATGGCATTTGTGAAGCTTTAAATGCTTATTGACCAATAATGGTGCATGGTACTTGAAATTTGAAAACTCCTTGCTCACTTTGAGAATGCTTCTAGTGAAATGAGCAGGAAAGCTATCTTTCGAAAAAAATTGGCAAAAGACAATTCATGCAGGAATAACAAGAAACGCACAAACTTTTGCACAGCACTCTTTAGTTATCTACAATCCAACGATAAAGTTACTTTATGTGCTTTTTTAAATTGAAGTCTTAAACAGCTTGCGTTTCAAGATAAACATGCTCAGAATACATGAATTGTAATAATGAATTTCTGAAAATATTCGAACCAAAGCAGCAGAATCTATTTGTTCTTACACAGAGGATGCCTCTGAATCAGAATTCCGTGAAATAAACTCAAAAATGTAGCCATCAACGACTACTACCTATGCATGTCATTGGCTAAGTAAACGGTGGAAAAATGTATTGGTGACAGAGTGATTAGCAAGAAAAACTATGTTCTGGTTTGGTCGAAAAACAACAGCATGCAATGCAAAAACCCAAGTAGTTTTGTTGCAGTTGCAGTTTTGCATGGTTGCAGCAATCGTACCTATTGAGAGGCTTCATCCCAAAATTGACACGATAATTACATATCAACGCACCAAATCAGATGTTAAAGTCGGTATACTGTTATTTTGAAAATATACATAAAAGTGCAATGTAAATAAAACTGTAACTAATCTGATAAAACTAAAAAAAAAATAATCAATTGATTTTCACGCTTTTACCTGAATTTTCTAAATAATGTAGAAGGAGTCAAACGTAAATATGAAGTTTTTGAAATCAGATTTTATTTAACTAGTACTATTTATTACTTTGCATATTATATGAAGCATAAAAATATTGAAACATGATTTACGTTTTTCAATTTTCAAAATTAAATTCAAAGTATGAACTTCTGTGCGTACATAATAACATCTTACTAAGTGCTTACCATGCCTAATATTAAGCAATAAAAATCACAGAAGATAACAATCGCAGACCGAGAGCAATTTTTCTAAACTGTGATTAAAATCATTGCTACTCAAACTGCTCTCTGTGATCACTGCTCAGTAAAAAGAACAGGTCCGTACTGACTCTTAGGCTGCGTTTATGATCGAGTGATTCCACATTCGCTGCTGTTCTTCAGTATATATAGAATGGAGTAGACGGTTTTATTGGCGATCTTGTGATCTTTATGATCTTGTTGACTTTCTCATACGTGTGGACGCTAATTGAGTAAGAATATCGTCAATTTAATTGAAAGTTTGCCACCTATGATGTCCCATTTTCTTTTGTGGATGCATCAATGTGAGAAGGATGTGATTATGGCTTTTGATTATAGCTCTACTACGTGCAAAGTCTTTCAGGTGCTAACCGTTGTTATTGGTTTTATCCTGAAAACTGTGCGCTCCAGTTTTCCCCCGACATTTCTTTTGAAGAGCTCTTGCATGAAAACTTGTGTCTCCTATAAATCCTTAAATCGAATTTCATGCCAATGTCAAAATTGGAAATTGATTTTAAAATTTTTCCACCATTTTATGTAATATGCTAAAATCGAAAAGAAAAGAACAGAAAATAACATTCTAAAATAAACTCTAGGGGAAAGGAACCGCTAAGAAGGTTGATTTTTGAAAAAAAAAAAATAGGAAATACGTCGACTTCTTTTCGAACTTTATGTGGTTAAAATGTTTACACAATTTTTTGTTTACTCAGAATTAGATCTTATGTTTGGTATTTAACTTATGAAAATTTTATGCTAGCACCTGTAGAACGTGTAAAGAGCCGGGAGCCTCAGAAACAATTCCAGCATCTCCTGTTTCACCGCCCGTCACTGGAGAAAACCAGGCAGCGCTGCTTCGGCGAGCCCTGGCTGGTGGATCTCTTGTAGTTCGCAAAAAGATCTGGGGGCCTTGGATGGCCGTTTGGACTGAACCGTCTTATCTCCGGGTCCTCTTATCTAGAATCACTAAGGACCATAATTTCATACCTGTAAAACCTAACCTAACCTATTGTTCAGAACTAAAATGACCAACCGCTTTTAGACCTGAGACTTTTTCAAATTTATCTGTCCTTTAAATTTGATTTTGATCCAATGACTCGATCGGGAGACAAAAATAGACACATCTTGTCATCTTCCTTATTTGCATTTTAGGGTGTTACTCCACCTACTCCACGAATTTCGTTCTGAGCCAATGAATGCATAGGAAGTCAATGAGGAAAAAAGAGAAAGAGGAGCATTTACTTTTGAGGGCTGTTAAGAGGTTTAACCCATTTTCATTTACGCAAGACTAGTTATTAAATGCTGAAAGTGAAATGGAAGTGTTATCTTCGACAATTGCGGATAGAGATGGCGTCGTCTCTTAGTAGGTAATCTAATTGGATACTGTAAAACCGGTCAATAAAGGCAATTTTTTAAAAAGAGGAACCCTTATATAAAAAATCCCAAACTTGAATTATTTGTTTCAATCGGCTTTTTCCTCGATATTCCTCATATTCAATTTCCGTTCTGTTTCACTGCCCACATAGTCCAGCAACAATTCATTGATCATCTCCACCTCTCATACCAACCATAGCTTCAAGCTGCTCGGAATGAAATATGAAATTTGAATTTTCGTGATTACCATTCGTAAATCTCAGCCAATCTTTTGCCGCAACCGTGCCTGACCGAAATGAACCTACCAAAAACTTCTGTAACAATTTCGAGTAAAAAAGTGCGTAATCGTGCGATAATTTATATTCCTATTTAGTCTACGTTGGTTTTCTTGATTTCTTTCCTGATTCGTATGTGTTACTTTTTTGCTTTGATTTTATGGTGTATTTTCTGTCTTGTATGGTGTGTACTTTGCCATTAACATTGGTCTGCATGAATTTGAGTTTCGACTACGTTTTATCCGGTGTGTAGATGGGGTCGGGGTCGGGCGAACCAAGATAGAGAAAGGGAATTTTAGGTGCGAACGATTTGCGGAAGACTTATTTCAAATGCTCTGTGTGTTTGCTGCGCTGCTTACATGTTTCCGTCGAGTCAAGGTCTAAACCACAATGACTATAATTACGTGCGTATGCTCGTTTCATTTTTAGCGTTTTTACAACCAGCGTTCTACTAGGACAGGCAATTATGTAATTTGTTTCTCTCGGCAACTTTAATGCCTAGTGCCGTGCAGCTCCACTCTTTGCGGAGCTCGTTGTGTCGGTGTCGCTATTGTCGATGTTGTCGGCAACGATACGGACGGTGAGTATATAATTTGAAAAGGGAAATCCATTACGCACCCTTAAATTAGAAGTAAGGACCTGGCTTGAGAGCCTCTGAGATGCTTTGAAATATTTCCAGAATGAGTTTTAGACGTTAGCAACAGAAAGAGAATATTTCGCCCAGGACCTTTTATTGTTTCATTTTGTTTCTGTCTCAAGATTGGTTGCTCGACCTCAATGCGATCTGGAGGAAATTATACTTGAAATTAGCCAAAAACAGGGCATAATTTTATGCCTGCAACCCGCTGTGTAGATTGTAATTTAGCAGTCACACACATTATGCCGACCTGACTGCCTGCCTTCTCCTGCCGGCCAGCTAGTCAGTCAGTCATCGAATCCTCCCTTGGCCTAATAATAACAACAGGCGATGCTATAGCGGTTTTATGAGAGGGTCCGGTCCTGTGGTGGTAGCAGGAATGTCGAAAACGGCAACAAAAGAAGGAAAACAGTTTTACGTTGCTATTGTAAAAAAAAATAATAATTTCAAATTTTGCAGCCGTGCCTTAATAATACTAATAAGAAAAATAGCATCGATTTAAACTGGTGGGTGTAAAGTTTTGCTTGCAGGAAATAAGAAATCAAATGAAAGATTTCGTGATGCGGTGTTCTGTAAACGAGCTGAAGCTTTAAGTTATTGCGGCTGGACGAGTCGGCCGAAATTGGGATTTCGGGAGTTACAAATGCTTGACGTACAAGAGCACACTCTGATAAATATTTGAATCTATCATAATCTTTTTTGAAATCCGCCTTGCTGACGTGTTGCGTCCATACGTCTATTGAACATAAAAGTCAAATCAATCATCGAATGCCAACCTTTCAGTGAAGGAAAACGAATAAATCGTGACTTATTTAAATTTCATCGTACGGTGATCTTTTAATTTTGATTCGAAAGAGATCAGGGTAAAAATACTGAGCCTTCGCATTTCAGCGATGGCCAATACTCCATTAACGGACCCATTCTCCATTTTAACCATACCGTTGCACGTTTGTAAGCTTTAAGCATCGTAGATAATTGTTCACGGATATATATGAAGTTATTTATGCATATATATTTATAAATTTATCCATATATGCCTAAAACAGGAAACTGCCATTGGCAATCCTGTGTGATACATGACTATATACAATGCACCCCGCTACCGCAGTACTTATTATATTGTATCGCATAAAAGGTAAAATAAAAGGTAGTAGCTTGCTGCTATTCTGCTCTTATGCTCCTAAGCCATCAACTTAATTTTATGGGATGTTAAATTACTGGGCCTTTCTTCGATAGGTTTAATGACAGGCAATAAGATTTCGTTGCATGGGACAAGTGAAGCATTCAAAAAGTCTGTGTAGATTGGTAGCCTGAAATTGAATGAGACGAGAGCTCGATAAAAAGGCAATATGGTCATGGTCGTCGGTTATTTTATTGAAGGGTGACATTCTGTTGGGGGAAAAAGGGATAGGGGAGCCAGTCAGTGCGATGAGTTGCTTAGTGATGGTGATTTTTGATATGGGTTGCATATGAAATTGTCGTAGCGAGCTTTTAGCATGCCGGTGATTCAATAATAAGAGTAATGGCCGTATTCAAGGCCATGAAATGGCTGAGTAGATTTTCGTTTTAATATAATTTAGTGGAAAAAGCATATGCTCGAACAATTTGCAAGCACTTAGTACATTAACTTCATTGAAAGCATTTTACGGTCCTCAAGTCAAAGACAACATTTTGTTAATACATTGGGCGTTGCGGATGCAGGTATATGGTTACCTGGACAAACAAAACTGAGATACTTATATTTTTCTATAAAACATACTTAATTTTTCTCCTTAAAAAGCAACGTTTTCCAACTACGACCTATTTGGGGTCTTGGGGAATCGAGGTAGCAGATACTTCTTTTCCAGATTAGAAAATACCTCGCTTTGCCTCAGATTTGACTCAGGTAGTTGAGAGCGGGGCTGGAAGTTCCAAATTTCAAATAACATTGTTTTATTATAAAATTGTAGGGTTTTATTTTCATCATGAGCAAACATTCAACGGATATTTATCGTTCTTTGTAATATTATAGTCACTTTTACTAATATCTCAATATTTCTTTTTTCAGAAGCAAATTTTTGTCAAATTTCCTAACGGAACATTCAACCCAACTTTGACGCGAGTTGTTCTATCTTTGAGGCAAATCGTTAACTTAATTTTATGAACCAGCAAAACATATTTGGTTAAATCCTGACAACTTTTTTTTATTTAGTCAGATTATAATTAAGATCAGTCATCAATCTTACTTTAATGAGGCATAATTAACTTTGGCAATCTCCATTCTCATTCATCAGCAATCTTGTTCATCACCCATTGCTTCATCTGACTCACACTTGGGATACACATAAGTAGCTTTATCATTATTATTTAAACATTTGACATGCGCCCAATTTTTACACATGGTACATTCTATCCACTGTTCTCTTGGACGAAAGTTTAAATATGAACCACAACAAATTATGCTGTACCAATCATTCCAGATCGTTATCGCTGTCACTTTCGCTTTCTTGTAATACTCTTCGTTTAGCTTTTCCTTGAGATTTTCGTTTCCTTTTCCGCTTGCATTTACCTTTTCCTTTACTGTTGTCATTTTTTTTCTCTTCTTTGCAGTGTCTTCATTCTTATTTGTCTTCTTCTTTGCCTGTTCTTCAGACAACGCATTTTTTCTGGCGTGGCTAAAATAGCCTAGCCGTCTCTTTTACTCATATATGTCATTCTGTAAACGCCTGGAATCTTGGTGGTGCCTTTAGCAAAGGTTTAAAATTTCAGGGCCAAACACAGCTGTAGCATTTGTTTTTGCTGGCGTTAATTGAACTTCTTGGTCAGTATTCAGTAAGGAGGAGTCAGTCTGATGGACATCACTCTAACTTCTTGTCAAATACTGAGATTGTTCATCATTCTGCATTGATATTAAAGTCGTCAAACGCTCCGGCTGCACATTGTTCTGAAGTAATATTCGGATGTTGAATGGGCCTGGCTGGTCATCACATTGTGTCGAAATTGAGCCTATAGAAGGTTGGAGATGCTCTTCATTTGACACAGTTTGAAATGAAGTAACTTCTGGCAATGGCCGATCTGTCACGAAAGATGAAGCAAAATCTTCAGTTGTAAAAACATCGGAGCTATAAGGGCATATTTCAGTCCTTTTCAATGTGTTCATAATCTTTATAAGCGTTGCTGCTAAAGGCCATACTGTTTTAATAATCCCAGGAATTTAGTAGGTTATAGCCGCAAAAATAAGTCTTTATACGTGGAAACACAAACATTGGCGTTATCGTGTTTCCCGCGGCACTGGCTGCTAACCTCACAGTAACCAAAGTACCGCGCTCAGCAGACTCTATAGTAACGATCTGTTTTGTACCTTTTTGAGCCACTATCTTCTTTGGCTTCAACACAGTAGTTACTCCAGTCTCGTCTATCTTCAAGATTTTTGATGATGTCAATTTATGTTTTAGTTGATTTTCGCTGAGCTTAGCGAAAAATTAGTTTACATTATGTCTGTTAAATGCAAATGCACGTACTGCACTAGTTGCTTCTGGGGTTCTTATCGATAAAATGGGGTTCCTCTTTATAAATCTAATGAACCAGTCAGCTTCAGATTCTCGATTCTTGTGTCATGAATGTTTTCCATAAAAAAATTTTTGCCGCAGAATCATACGCGAGTTTTCGCACCTGTTCGGGCAGGAACTATCGAGGAATACTTTAAAATATAGTTCGCTTGCTCTTTTTCTTGCTCCTAGATAAGCACTAGTCTGGGTTTATAACATGTAACAGGAAACGTGCCAGTTTTCAATTTTGTAACAAATTGATGTAACGTCATTTGGCAAATTTCAAATTCTCTTGCCACAGTCTTAGCAGCGTTTCTCTCCTTAATAACAGCATCTGCAGCTTGACGCAGTAATATCTCGGAGTTTTAACCTCTCTCTCTCTGTTTTGCGTTTGTAGTTTCGCATCTTTAAAATAAAAGACAAATGGTCATCAGAATTTTTAGGTACGATTGAAGGTCAATTGGGGTAAGTTGTTTCGGGGAACAACTAGCTCCACCAGGAAGGAACTGATAGCCCCAAAACCCGATTCGCAAGCTAATAGAATCAATTGAAAAAACACTTCAGCAAAAAGATACATTATACAATAAGGTATCTACCTTCAGCAATAAGATACCTAATGTCACTATAGTTTAGGAAAGTTACGCATGAATCGGTCCATAAAATACAGAGGTAGACCAAATAGTTTTAACACGAAAAAATTTACTTACGTGATGTTTTGACAGCTACGTGCTCACAGCCTCACAACCGCTGTCGTCGAAGTAACTAAAATGGCTGCCGACGTTGTCGAAACAACTTACCCCGAGAACTTCTAGCCCCGCTTTTCCCTACCCAATTAGAAGTAGGTTAACTGAATTCCCAGTCCTCAGATCGAACCTGGATTCGAACCGGACACGTCACACACAGGGACTCTGCTCAAGGTTACACAAGCTCCTCAACTTTGCATCAATTATCAAAAAATACTGCATGCAAATATACTGTGCTGTGAATAATTATAGACTCAACTATATTTTAAGGTCTCTCATAAAAACAGGAAATTATTTCAAATAACCGTTTATTTTCTTGGATAATATGCCTTTAAGAAAATTTAGTAGGAATGAAAGGGTGATCATATTTCTTTCTTTAATAAAATAAAACAAAGAATTCATAAAAACTCGCTGCGAAATCTGTGAAAAATGATAAACTCAGTATAATGTTTCTTGCGCTTTTTTATTTAATACTTAGTCCATTTGCCCTTATTTTTTATTACATCTAATAATCGACTCGGAACGCTATTAACAAGACTATTTAATATCGTATCTGATATCTCGTTCCAGGCTACTATTATTTTTTCCTTCAGTTCTGCAACATTTTCAATGGATGGCTTCTCCTGGTCGTAGACTTTCCTCGCTAAGTTTCCCCACAAATTTTCTATGGGGTTCAGATCGGGACTTGATGCTGGCCATGGTAATAATTTGACTCCTTAAACCTGAAACCACTTTTTTGTGGAGGCAGCCGTATGGATGGGTGCGTTATCTTGCTGGAACCTAATGTTTTCCTCTCCCGCTAGAGTCACAAAAGGCAGTAGATGTCCCGCTAGTAGCTCCTGATAACTGATAGCATTCATTCTACCATTGACGAAGGCTATTTCACTCATAGCATTTTTTTTGAAAGCTGCCCAAATCATCACAGACTCACCTCCCTGCGCTCATCTTGCCATGATTCTTCTTTTCTTGCGTAAATCGTGCTAGTAGTAATTAAATGCATTTGGTCCATCGAGATTGAATTTCTTCTCGTGGCTAAAGATCACATAATCCCAAATGGTTCCTATTTGTATAAAATTTTTCGGCGAATCTAAGTCTAGCATCGATGTGACGTTGTGTCAATTTGGGTTTTTGCAAACATATTTGATACTTAAAATTTTTGGAGGATGTAGCCCATTTTCTAGCTAAGCTAGGATCACATTGCAAGTTCAACTGTCTAACAATTTGCGATGATGAAGATCTTGTCTTCGATAGTTCTCTTAAAACTGCGCGTTTCACACTAGGCGAATATTTTGAAAGACTTCCAGATGACTTCTGTTTCCCATAATTTTCGATTCCAAGCTTCAAAAAATTTCTTACAACACTCTGCGATCTTTAATAGCCCTCGCGATTTCTCTCTGAACTTTAAATCAGTAATTCTCTGTTTTTTCAATATCACTTAATTTTTTTCAACGTGGCATTTCAGGCGTCAACAACATTTTTCAACTCTCAAAAAACACACTTCCACGTCTTCAAAGTAATAAAATTCTACATAAAAACTCAAATCCACATTTGAAACTCTGTTGGCAAACTCCGAATAGCAACTGAGCTTATAATTATTCACAGCTGCAAAATGCCTTTTTTGGAATTTTCACCTAATACTTAGCGTGGTTGAGAGAAAGAAAAAGGCAGATAACTGAAAATGGTTTTTGGGATTCCAAAACCAAATATGCATTTCCTAAAAACGCTTTGGAAAAAATTTGAAAAATATGTTTGAGTCTATAATTATTCACAGCACTGTAAATGCCACTTATTTACCAGAACTAAAAGTGCTCTCAGGGAAATATTTAATATCATTTTTAATATCAACTAGTGATAAAAATTCCTCAAAACAATGAGGACGAAATTTTTCATCAACAAAAAGACACCCTTAAAGCTGTCATATCAACGAAAATTTTTAGAAAATACACTGTGAGTTAGTTTTTTCCCCCCAAAATTACTGTGAAATACCCATGAAATTACGTAAGGTTCGTTAGATTTTAGGGAACATTGTCGAAAATGTCTCCTTCCGGGCTCAAGCGTCTGAGTTAAATATCAAGTTGGAATGTTTGCGACTTATTAGTTCCAATAATTGCGAACGAAAAAAAAACCATCTACATCGAATACCGACAGCTAACTTTCGACATCAACAGCTAACTACCAGCACAATCACGACTCGACCGAAAGATTGAAATCAATAATAAGGTAATTAAAGTAAGTAGCTATTACCACTGCCTCTGTGAGCAGTGTCAAAAGCGCTAACTCCCTAGCGTGCCATTCCAACTGGCTACCATATTCTGTACGCAACAAGTAACTTGTTTTTGTTTCATTCGGTATGTATGCCATGTTCTTCAACAACTGTACGGTTAGTGTAACAATTGTTAATTTTTTTTCGTTTGTTCTTGATCGTATCAGTTCTGTATTTATCAAATTCAAGGCCAAGCAGAGTAATCTCGGCACTCAACTTTGAAACAAGATTGCTAGGAACGAAACAAAAAAAAACAAGTGAACAAACGAATCTCGATTTCAATTCAATTTCAAGAGTGAGTGACTTGCCCGACATAAATAGAAAATGAACGTAACGCTCGCGAATGTATGATAGTTGAGTTTTAAAGTTGATGTGACTATAAGATAAATACGATGGAGTGAACACTGGTTAAGTTGTATTCTAGATATGACCATATCAGGTAATAATTGGTCAGATAGTTACAAGGAAGTATATTTTTTTGTGTACAGATTGTGCCTATTCACAGTTTGAGTTCGGATAGTAAAAATGTTTATCTCAGCTCTTAAAAACGATACTTGCGCCCAAAAAAGGTTGACAACGAAACTGGTATGAAATATAGACATCAAAATCTCTAATCTGAATATTTCAAGCCAGTTTTTGTGCTCATGTCGAAAATTATATAAAAAATCAATCTTGTTTTAAATGTAATCATGACTGAAAAGAATTGGACATTCTGAAGAGAGGTGCAAACCGGTTCTAAGAGTAGAATGTTTTGTTCAGTGTTCCAAGGACTGAAACTGACAAACACTCATAAATCTGTTACAGAGAACCCATTTTTTTCATCTATCCATTATTTCCAATCCATTTGGCGATTATTTTACTTCGAATGTCATTGAAATATAGATGATTGGTTTTAAACAAAAAATAATTACAATGTAAGAAAGTTTTTTATGTAGCTATTGATTAATCAACTAGCCTGATAAAAATCAAGCATCAGAAAACGGTTTCAATAATTATGCTCATTATAAATGATTGAAAAACCTCCAAATCTATTTCACGGTTTACGAAAAAATATCCACGTTTGCAGACGATACTCTTTCTGAAGTCAATTCGCAACTACTGAAGCCCTCATTAGATTTAAAAAAAGTTTCATTCGTTTCGTTTGTTTATTGGACACGAACAGTTGATTATTTTTTTTCTACCGCATTCTTTTTTCGAGTTCTGTGGTTAGTATTGTTGTCTTTTTGTTTGACATATGTAGGCTTGCTTAAAAGACATATGTACGTATGGACCAAGGCATATAATTGATTTTTTTTTTGTTGTTTGAAAAAATATGCCATGAGAAAGGATGTATTTTTTCGAAATATAGATTGGCACATTTGTAGCTAGATGCCATGGCACGGTTTCTATCATTCAATCTACAGTTTACTGGCGTTTTGTAAAACAATCTCGATTTGAATACTAAAAAACCTGAATTGCAGAAAAACTATCTTTAGATAGAAGTTATGAAAAATTGCAGTCAGTTGTAGTTTTCTCGAATATTTAACGGTTTCTCAAACCCAAGCTATGCTTTCACGAAATCATCTCCTTCCTGATATCTCCTCCATCAAATCAAAATCGATATCAAATAGCATTGCCTAGAAAAGTCACACTGTCCCCGAAAACGTAATCTTACTGACGTAAAATCTGATGCAATATTTACGAACTTATACTCACTAAACGAACTTTATGCAATTAATAATTGTTGATACTTATGCGTTTGCATCGTTCATTGCTGTCGCTACTGTCGCCATCATGACAAATACCGATTTAAAAACAAATATAAAAACAATTTTATGACCGCAACACACATTAATTTCAACTTTGAAACTATCACTAAACAATTATACTACTGGCCTAATTACACACTGTACACAACACAATTGTATGCAGTTAGTACTTAATATTCCCTGAAAAGCAGTTATCATGAAATTGTTTTGAACTTAAACTATCCTCGTTTCGAACTGGTTATAGCACGATACAATCCAGTTTATTTTTCATAGCTTGCAAAACTTAAGGCTCTCATTAGGCATGGAAATCGAGCATTCGCGAATAAAATCATAATTGATTAAATGACATTAGGCTGAGCAGAACAAACGTAAAAGAAAGTTGAAGTGAAATAAATATCATGAACTGCAATTTGTTGTTTCTCTTGTACGGAGACAATATTTGATGTCATTAAGACTATAACGTCCCATGCGATATTTTGCTATTATTCATGGACGCAGAACATCGTTGCATTTCAAATGTGATTTTGTGCTTGTTGACAGAGCTAGGGGTGATATAGTATCAGTAAATGAATTATTTAATTATAGCTTTGTCCATTTGCAGTTGTTCTTTTCGTGTCACCAATGCGCAGTGCAAACGGCAATTATCAGTACTTGTAAATTCTTCGAACAATCAGGATAAGTGTTGTCCTTGTCGAGTATTGAACTATTGCACAGTTATTATTTTGAATCGAATTAATTATTTGCTGAATTGATTATTTATATAATACTCGTATATTTAAGAAAATTTATGTATAGGAAATAATGCCTTTTAATACGAAATGTATGAAAAATAAAAAAAATATTATTCAATACGTGTTATACATTTTTTTTGAAAAAAGCGAAGCAAAAAACGATCCTTACATTGATTCTATGATCTGAAAAATGTCAATCAAAAATTTAGTTTTTAACTTAGACACTCTTTACTCAAGAAATCCAAAGAAATCTAAATAATCCAAACCAAAGATGTCCCACGAGTATCAATTGAAGGTCTTGGGGGCAGAAATTGGTAGATACTTCCTCAATTTGTATGAAAGTAGAGTGCTTACATTAGTTCCCCTGGTTGAAACCGATCACGCATCGATCTACGAGTATGTTTCTTTCCGTGGCGAACAACATAGGAAGACATGCGACTTGAAAACTCAATTTAAGTGGCTATTAAAGCTCCAAATCTTTTTACAAATTATGTATAGCCTTCGAAATTGGACTCCGACACATGCATGTGGTCTACCAGCATAAGCTAACCGAAGATGTGCCATCTAACAAAGGAGATTTCGGACTGTTTTTAAGGCTCCAGGTCCCTGGCGCTTGCTACTAGTTACTATTTACAAGAGAGTGGTATCTTTGACTTGTTCTAGTTCTGCTGTTTATTGTATCGCGAATGCCTCTGCCAGGAAAATAATACAAAACCCAGGAAGTCTGAAGAATTCGGTCTGCAGAACACGCAGCAGCACCTACTTCTCCAGCTGTTTTGGCTGTTGTGGTCCTTCGTTGATCCCATTCCTGTCCATCTTCTATAATCGCTTGATGTCTTCGATTGAAGCAAACAGTAGTGACCAAGTAGCCAGTGTAGCTTGTGAACTTTTGAGCTCGTAGGATACTCTTGTCCTGATCCCTTATGCACTAAACTTTGGGTATAAATACGGGTCTCGAGGCTGCAGGTGCATGACTCAAATTGGTATAAGAACGCAGGCATAATTCCATTTAGACTTGAGGACTTAAAGGGCTTCAAAGTGCCGATGGTCCAGATTAGTTTGTGCCTTTTCACGACTTCGCATATTCCTTTCACATCATGCAGGCCATACAGCTGCCAGCATGCGAGTGTGACAATAGTGTCTTCAAAAGAGCTCAACGCTTCCTTGCTCTTACCTATTCATTCCTCATGTGGCTTGCATAGAAGGTTTAGCATGACCGGGTGCTTATCAAGCAGTTTCTGAAATCTCGCCTTTCCCGAGGTGCTTCCAATTCTACCGCTGATTTTGCGTATGTTTGATTCATAGAAGCTTAAAACGTCTCTCGTCACGGTATTTTCTGTTATCAGTTACTTTGACTAATTTAAAAAGTTCCTGCATTTTTCCTCTGCGATGACCCAGATCCTAGTTCCACCAAGGTGGCTTTGGATTGCTCTGGGGGTGAACCATGGGAATATAACGTTCAAAAGCTTTTCCTTTATTACATTTGTGTTGCTCGCCTATCGAAATGGACGAAAATTGTGGTATGATGCTGAACTTACATTCAGAGTGAAGCTTATGTATCCACTATCAGAGAAAGATTGCCCTTCAAGGAACCTCGAGTTCTCTATCAATTGTTGCTTAGACCCATTCGGTGGAGTAATGTCTAGCATGTTTTCACTGGTAGGCTCTCTATAGGTAAGGACTTTTCTTCGAGTCGCTAGGATAAACTTATAATTGATTCCGTAGTGATTTCTGTCCCTTCCTCCAGCAGATCAACCCAGTAATTTGGCATGTAGGGTCATACTAGCGGTTTGCATTCTTCTTTGTTCCCTTCAAACGTCGTGCCAGATAGATCCTCCATGCTGTAGTTAGAAAAAATATTCACGGTTAATATTCTTCCTCAGCAGTTTGGCCGATATTTTGAATACTGCAATGGAGAAAAGATTGAAATTTTGTGAACTCATTCCATCAATTCGGCCATCCGACGAGATCCAAAGCTCTTGACAAACTTACCTTAGTAAAGAGTCAATCGTAGTTCGCTCGAAACCAACCTATACTGAAAAAAACTCATAGTACATGGCGAAAAATACCTAGGTAGGCTGTGTATTATTGGATTTATTACCATGTGCTGTATCTCCAGCGACATGTATTATAGCCCAACGCCATGCATTATAGCCCTGATAAAAAGCAAAGTAAAAGCTGCTTCTGTTTCAGATAATTTCAGGATTTTGACAATTGTAGGAGATGTTGATTTCTATTAGCATTGTTGATATTTTATTTACAAATTTTTAATTTCTTACAAATAAATGATGCTCGATTTTGATTTGACCCTGCGACAATTTTTTTTTTCAAAGCCGACGCTTAACCCACTAGACTACACGAGCTTATAGGAAGGGTAATGTTATTTAGCCAACTTTAATGATATGCTCTGAGATTATAGTTTTCCATCAGAGCCGCCTCAATTTTTTACTGGAAGTTCCCTGTCAGACGATGAAATTTCTGTCAATTTTTTTTTTGACGTTTGAACAGTTGGAGGTTTGCTATTTTCAATCATGGATGGATACACGCTTCAGCAACGTTTGGAGATAGCGCAAATTTATTATCAAAATTCGCGTTCTGTTACATCAACTTAGTGAGACCAAGAAGGGCGCGAAATGAAGAGAATGTCGCGGCTGTACGTGAAAGTGTGAGACGGAACCAAAATTTGTCAATTCCTCGCTGTTCCCAGAAATTAGTCGAACTAGTTTGTGCTGAATTTTGCGTAAGATTTGAGCTCACGTGCCTAAAAAATGAAGTCACAACGACATGACTTCAGTTCATGGAAATCATACTGAGCGAAGGATTTTTCGCTTAACGGATTCGTCAATAAGCGAAATTGCCGAATTTGGTCAAGTGGGCATCCTGAAGCCAATCATGAAATGCCATTACGTCCGCAAAAATTGACTGTTTGGTGCAGTTTTCATGCTAGTGGTGTCATTGGTCCGTACTTTTTTCACCGATTATTTTTCACGTAAATTAGAAGACAATAACCTGGTTGGTATGCGGTTTCAACAAGATTGTGCCACATGTCAGACATCTGGCCAAACAATCGACTTACGAGTATTCAAGTCAAAATTTGAGAATCGATTCATTTCAAGCATTGGTCCTGTCAAATGGTCGCCTCTTTCGAGTGACTTGATCCCATAAAATGTTTTTCTTTGGGGCTACGTCAAGTTGTTGGTCTATGCCAACCATCCACAAACTTTCGAGATGCTCAGATCCAATGTCTAACGTAAAATCGCTGGAATATCTTTAACACTGCGCGGAAAAGTCATGGCAAATTGGTTTCAGCGGATCCACAGTTGGTGGTCATTCTAATGATGTTTTGTTTCATACATAATGGCATTGATTGTACTTTAACCTACTACAAATATTTCGTTCATATCTGAAATCGATTTTGTTTTATTGAAAAAGGTAAATGGGGTGCTCTCAATAGAAAACCCTGTATTTTTGGTATGCTAATTAGCCATGTTGTTCAGAGTACTATGTATATAGCGTGTGGGACCATAAATAATGAACTATGTTACAAAGGAATAGGCGCTCTGTGGATTTTTTTCAGTGTGCTGTGGTGTAGAATTAACTGTAATAATTTTTGCCATTATCTGTAAATTTGGTAGTGACTGACAGTAATTTCCTTTGAATCAACTATGTTCATATCTAAATGCCGCCAATTTTCACGGTACTGACGTAGGAGTGTTTAGGATGTTGCTTCCTCAGGCGCAGGAAACCGTTTGCTACATCCCTCACCATCTTACAAAAACAGATAGAACGAGTCATTAGACTACTTATTGATATTTAGAAGGCATTCCTGCTCTCGTTCTCTGCTATCGGCTTCTTTACGTCCAAAATCGTTCATTCCTACATTCCAGTGATAAGCCCACTTCCGTTCCTAATGACCGTGATATTACCACCTTCGATCTGGCTAGTGTTGGAATTTTGCTTCTGTGCACTTTTTCTAATAGATCTCTTTTCCATAGTCGAGGTTACTTATGAACTACTACACTCGGGTAATGAGTCCCCATGAATCTTACCACCCCTGCATTGGCCCATCATTTCAAACGATCGTAGTGTCAGTTCCGGGTGCTTCTCCATCCTTGCTGGCCTTTTGCCGATGTCGTCTTAACACAAATCAGCTGTTCCTTCTCCTTCACGGAGGGGGATGGTTTGTTACCAAACCTGTTGACAAAGTGCAGCACTGCCTTGTCTTCTGCCAGTACTTTCCTTCTTCTTTGCTTGGGCATCTTTAATTTTTTTGGGCTTAGGAGACTTAAAAGGCCCTAGCAACCATGCTTTTTGAATCCCAGTCTCTGTGCACTCTGGCATCCATCAGCATTCCGTTCCCGCAGGTTGGATTACGGCCTGCAGAGCTATCTGTTTTTATAACTGCTCCTATTAATGCTGGGGACCGTTGTAGTTTAGAGCTCCTCCTGAAAGAGCCCGGAATCGGTTCGACCACCTCTTTACGTCAATTTGAACCCCTTGTAGCATTACCTTCTATGATTGTAAACTGGTCAACTTCCTTGGCATTGCAGTCGTCGGACGACACGAGGCTTGGTCGCGCACCTCTGTTGGCTGTCGTTACTGAGTATCCGACTCTCTGCATCGTAATTTAATCGCTTTTCTCGTCAAACAGACTCCTCTTCCATTTGTTCAATTCGACTTGACTAACAAGTTGGCAACAACAAATCCAATATGGATAATAACTGCCGATAACATTGAACAAATAAAATTTTCTATAAGCAACGCTACAACTTTGACATAGACATCATGGCTAGAATCTCTATAAGGTAGAAACTTTATGTTTGTGGAAATATTTAGCAAACGCTTATGGCCTGACAACAAAATACAACTTATCAACTGCATCGAACCAACTTGACCGAGCTATTATATATTACCAGTAGCATGATCATTCTAACGAGTCTATCTTCCCACACACCCAATTATCAATATTTTACAACACATTTGCTACAAGTCCCATCATCTCTTCGAATCGCGAACTGCAACTAAACTACCTCCTTCAACGAGTATTACCTTTACAAGCCCAGGCCAGTCTTGTATGCATAGTATGTGCATGCGATGCGATTATATTTGCTAGTGCTTGGCAATCAAATTTATGTTCATACAACATGCAATTTCAGACGAACAACGACACTATCTGTATCTTAAGTCATGGAAAACCAATAAGTGCTATTCTGTATGTGACTGATCATTATTATATCATTCTCGATGTCGTCATAGTCGTCATTAGCAATTTTCTCGTAAAAGTTTTATGACGACAAGAGAGGTTGCATGTTTGGTTATTGAAAACTTGCGTTTTCGGAGTCGAAGGAAAAGCCGTGAGGGTGTTAGATATTTAGCGAACAATTGCGACCTACTTGGCGCTTGAACTCGTTTAGCTATACAAAAGATGATTTTATCTAAAAGCTGCGCTAATTATAAAAGAAAAAAACGGCAGGCGATCGAGTTTTTGTGGTTTGGAAATCCAATTGTAATGAAATGTCGGCCCGTTTTTCTCTTGACGTCACAGACGATGATTTTAAAGTTCCACGAAGAAGAAATAACCGAACAACAGTTAAAAGTTACACTGTCGATTTTGAAACTGCATGTGGTTTGCTGGGTCGCAAAGTTACTAGCTGTTGTTTGGTCTGTCATGCTGCTTCCCAATTGATCACCGTCCGCTCCTAGAACAAGAACCATTCATATTGTTTGCATGATTCAGCTTCCAGTCGTATTCGAAGATTTGCAATCTCAGCACGCACACAGGCTGGGCTAGATGACAAAGGCAAAGCGGTCAATGTATCCAACTTTTAGCTCATTCCATCATAAGTACACGCTCATTACGTGCCACTGAACTATTATGTCCCGCGTTGCGGCGGTCGACGATGAAAAAATGAAGCGTTCTTGCACAAAAGGTCATTAAAACTAATGTCCTCGCACAATACCTAAACGATTGTGGCAGGTAATGAACAAAGCTTGCGGGCGAGCGGCGGGCAGCAGCAACATCGAAAATCACCACAAGAATGGGTCATACAGGGCCCCAGACACAATTGGCCTGAATCGAGGAGACAACTTACTGCTTTCGACAGTCGACGACAGCATGTATGTAATATAAAAGTTATAGTCATAATTTACGGTTTTTTTATTGGGAATATGAACAGCAACGGCGGCACATATTGTTTCTGGCCAGCCGAATTGCATACGTGACCCATTTCGTTGGAAAGGTATGAATAATGTTTGCAGACAGTGGAGCCGAGGGTCTGATTATCAAGTTAGCAGCCCGGGAAAAATATTCGGCGCGGGGAGTGAGTGCGAGACAGCAGTGATATCCTTTCAGTAAGTTGCTCTATAAAAAGGCTATCAATCAAAAACACAAGTTTCATGAGAAGCAGTTTTTCATTGACGACATCCCATGGATGCAATGTGGGGGCGATGGACGTGCTATGTCCGGTTGAAATTTTTAAGGTTTCACGAGAAACAAGGTAGGAAAATAGAACTTCATAATTAGACATTCTACGGCGTTATGACTAATGATGACAAATCGGATTATTTCAAGGATGTAATCCATTATTTATCTCTAGAACACTTAAATCCTTCCAGGATCTCGATGTGGTTCCATTCGATTCGGTTCTCCTCGCTGAAACTCAGTTGATTGCAAAATGTCAGCCGAAATCGTCTGATTCATTGTGAAAGTAGTGCGAATAGCGATAGTGACAATCCGTAAAAATGCGCTATTTGTTATACAAACGCTTTGGTCAGCAAATGAATACAACTACAGACCCGTCGACCAAATCGACAAATCCCAAAACTATCAAGTATATTTTCGTTGCCGTCAGTACACCCCTTGGCTCCTATCGAATTCCCTAGATTGTTTAGCTATTGCAAAAATAGTGTCATCTACTAGACAATCTACTGCCTGCTCGCGTACATACATACATATTCGAAAAAGTATCTATGTACATTCCAGACGTGATACAGTTTCGATACGCTCGGTAGAAGCGAAAAAATTGTTTGTTATCATATTCATGAATTCCAGTCTGGGCGAATTGATGACGGGTGACACATTTCCATTCAAATGGGTTCGAGGCTTTATCGTGAAAATTGTAGCGAAATATCATCAGTTCGTCCGGTTAAGATTCGATGTCGACGAGACGATTCGGAAAAAATGGGGTGAATATTATTGTTGTCCGTAGCGAGTTGTTGATGGCACATCATTTTGGCACACTATCGGTGGTAACGAATATGATTCGGTACTGCCCGGAATGGCCTCTTCTACGGACGTTGATGTTTCGAGATTGAAATTGAATCATGGAAAATTTCATTCGAAAGCCTGAAAATGATTTTTTTTTTTTTTGGTAGGGTGGAATCGAACTGAATGAAAAATTTGAAAATCAATTTGATTTTGTTTGCTTGGTTGTAGTGAAGTCATCGGGAAGATATTTACATATTTTTAAATAATCGTGTTATCAAATGATGTCAAATGAAGGAAATAAACTTTGGTGTCGGAATAGTGCATTTTTTTCCGATTTTCATAATCAATGAATCCTCTGATGTTCCAATACACTTTTGAAAATTTGATATTTAATCAGGAGTATCCAGATTCGAAGAATTTGTTATTTCTAGGGTAAAAACTAGTCCATTGAATAATCAGGCCTCCAGCAATGATACAGTGGCATCAATAGAAATATGCATGAGAAAACGTTTAATGTCGACTGAATTTGAGCCATGTAACTTCAGAAATCCCACAAACCATCCGAAACATCTGAAGTCCCTTCCATAGAAAGGCTATTCAGTAAAAATCAAATAGCTGTGAAAAATTCAAATAAACTGACGGAATTCCTTAACGACTTCGAAAAAATGGAATCAATTTAATGTTGATCTATGGCTGTGACGGAAACTTTCTTGGGACTTTTCAAACTAGGAGCTCAAAAAATCAGTCCGGGCTCACTAAGTAAAAAACAGCTATGGCCTGCAGGGAAAGAAAACATTAATAAAAAAAGAGACGAAATAGATTATTGTAAATTATTTGTCTTCAACTAGCTTGTCCCAATTCTCCCTAAATTTCTTGAGAGTTGGAATATATTTGTCGCTAATGGTAGTTTCCTGAAATATCGTTTGTACCAGCATTAATGCTCATTTACTTTAATTCACTATCGCATAATATTGCACACTAGTATGCTGAAAATATTTCTTTAAGTTTCCTTTTATTTTTCTAGGCTGCATTTCAAAAACTTGCTGCTTTCCGCAAGCTTTATTTAAGTAAATTTATGATATTAGTTTGCTGATATCACATTCATATCTTTAATTAATTTTTTAACTCAGTAAATTATAATATAGAAACTAATGTATTTTCTTCTTCTTTTTCAGGTGTGTACATGTACCTAGTCGTCTACTAATTAAAAAAGTATCATGTAAGCAACCTCAATTTTTTATTTTTTCTGGTAGTGAATGCTGTCGTTAAGTCAACCACTGGTAACGATTGCAACTTGAACAAAGTGTAAATTTTAGCTAAAATAGTTGAAATCGAATAGTTGACATATAAGTGACATCAAAAAGTTTTGGAGGAATAAAATAGTTAGTATAAAGAAATTTAAATTGATGTTATAAAAAGCCATTGCTTCCCAAAAAATCATTCTAATTTTCCGTTTTGGCTCTGCAGGTCTCTAAGACACCTCTACATAAACTATATTAGTAAATAACTGGTTTAATATTTAACAGTATATCAAACATGTTTTCTGGATAAAGGGAAGTAAGATGTTAAAATTAGATACAACCTGGTGGATTCTGAATTAAATAAACGATTCGCTTGTCAGTTTTTATTGCGATTGTCAATTAAATTGTGAAGAATCTTTGTAGATTCATAAGTAAATACTGCAAAAAAGAAGAAAATAAATACGGTTTCAACCAACAGCCTAACTTCTTTTGATGTTACGGATTCTTTTCGTCGTTCCTCCGCTACGCATGTTTAATCATTCAGTTTTGCGAAACTCTAGCGCATAGAATCCGCTTTAAAGACCGATTTTCGATGAAAAGCACAGAAAATTTGTAGGTTTTGGATGCATGTTCTACAGCAGACGGTCGTTAATGCAATCAACCTGTACTTATTTCATGTACCACATTGATCCTATGACTACGTTGAAAGTCGTAGATTAGGTTAGGTTCCGCTGCTGCTTCCTTCAGACAAACTCCGGAGAATGTACACTTAAGCGCACCATGGTCTCATGTGATACCGCGTTGTGTAGTGCACAATCCTTATTAGCAGGAGAGCCAATCTGAGTCCTTGATGAACTGGGGGATCCTTTTAAAGTCCACCGAAGCTTTTTCGGTTAGGCAAGTAAAGAAGTACGAGCCAGGAGACTTCATACTTCATACTGGCATTCGTACAGGAGATGAAGAATTGTTCCTTCTTCTAGAACTCCGGCAGAAACCATATTAAGAGGCGCCCAACCGCGCTGCATGGTTGCGAAACAAACAGTCTTCAGTTAAGGCAGTCACCGCTGCGCGAAGTGAACCCTTTCCTAAATTGAGAAATTCCATAGTGCGGTCAATTTCGAAAGTTTTCGACTATTGCCTAGCGATCGCACAGGAAAGTCTTCCACCCAGGACTTCACAGCATTCTTTAAATATTTTTGGCTGATGGCCGGCTTAAATGAAGCCATCGGAATAGCGATCGGGAGGACTGCAAAGCACTTCCGGCAAAAGTGTGTCAGCCTTTGCAAGTTGATGCCGCTTCACAGTTCCCTTCAATGGCACTATGTACTGGCACCCAAAACAGTTGGATCATTGAATGTCTCGACAATCCATTAAGAGACGTACGGCCGTCAAGGACTAGCTTTGGGGAAGTGTAAACTCAAGCATGAGGCTGAATGGTCGCTTAGCTGTCAGTGAAAATACAAATATTCACTCCGAATATCTGATTACATAAGAACCAATTGGCCGCTTCAAGAATCGCTAACACCTTCGCTTGAAAGACACTTCAGTAGTCTGCCAAGCGGAAGTAAAGCTTCAGGTTTACGTCAGAGGAAAATATACCACACCCTACTCTATCGTTCAGTTTGCAGCCATCGGTATATATTTCCACTGGATCCACTCTTGCGAATAATCCTTAGTTAGCGAATAATCCTTAATCCGAGTTAGCACTAAGGCCGCACTCCGGACACCATTGCGATAGAATATGTAAAGAATGATTTAATCTCTCCAATAATGTCGAGATAAATTTCCTTGATATGACCATAGCGATGTCTTTGGATACACTATCACTTTGCATCCAGCTTGGTCTAGCTTTCTTAGAAGCTCATTAACTGTTAAATTCCAAAGTACGCGAAGCAGAATATCGTCCTGTGTAGTGCCTGTATTTAATACTCGCTTGATGGTTGTCATATGCATATTACCCGATATCTAAGTAGCTGATATACAAATGCTACTAACTACTGATTGAGACAGATTTTGAAGAGCATTTACAATTGTATGAGGGCGCATATTATTGAAAGTTCGTTCGATGTCTAGAATTGCAGCTAGCATGTACTTTTTGCAAGCAAGTATTTTTTTCAGAATGTCCTACTAGAATATGTACAAAATCAGAGTAGAGTCCCAGGCATTGGACCACAGCTCTCTCTAAAATCTTTTATAGAAAGTAGCTTAGAAAAATATGTGTATAGGGTGATTTATTATGAGGTTTGGTTTTTAATCTCAAATAAAAGGCATAAAGTTGATTACTATAGTTAAAATTGTATTGTGAGTCGAAAGAACAATCTATGTCATTTACTTTTTAATGAGTATCTCATTTAAATGTTACGCCACAAATGGTCCATCCTGAGGCTCAAATTTTGGACGATGCGTTCCAGCATAGCGACCGGTACCTCGCGAGCGATACGAGTAATGTTGGCTTCCAAAGCGTCGATTGAAGCTGGCTTATCGCTGAAGACCAGAGACTTCGTGTAATTCCAAAGAAAATAATCCAAAGGTGTGATATCACACGGTCTAGGCGGCGAATTTACTGGTCCAAAACGTGAAATCAGGTTCTCACCAAAACGATTTCTCAATAAGTCCATTGTTTCTCTCGCTGTATGTGAAGGTGCGCCGTTTTGTTGAAACCAAAGCTGACATATTAACAATTTTTGGTATTTTCGTTGTGATTTGTTTATCACTTGAAAATTTAATGGTAGCATCTTTTGACAATTCTATTCAAACTGCTTGACAACCCTATCCAAACTTTTCACCCGAAATGCTACCAAAATTGGCTTGCAATAAGGTCCATCTGCTGTGCTAATTTTATTTTAATCTGTTTATCGCTATGGATGATCAGGAGCGAAATGCTTTAATTTTTGAAGATGGCAGCACTGCCACAGGGCTGTCAGCATGCTCAATAAATTTCTAACGAACCTGGTCTAAAATAATAATAACAGATGGTGTAAGCATGATTATTGATTCTTTTAGGCGTTGTATTACATTTTCTCATTTAATCATTAATTTCATTGAAAGCTTCCGATTTTGTTTTATCGAAATTTCTCCTCTAAAACTTTAGTATAGTTTTAAATTAATAGGCTTTGGCCCAATTGCGAGTTAGTTTTTGTGTAATCTGTTAATCAACCTCCTAGTTAATTATAAATGTTCGAAATGATTTTATATATGTATATATCAAAAAAATTGAAAGCTTTTAAAATAGCAACAAGTTTTATATGGTGAAAGTCTATGTTTATAATTCTGCATTTAGGAATGAGCACACCTCTTTGATGATGTCTTATTAGCAAAATTTTTGGTCCCAGTGATAAAGCTAATTTTTAAATTCGTGCATCGTCTGCCCATACTAATCTGGGCTTTCGAAAATTTATCTATGAGTAATATAACATCCAGGTGTTTACTTACACATTTTTTTTTTCACTTCGAACTCATCACTAATGTTTACACATTTCCAAGTCGTCCGTCATTTGTTCAAGTATATGGCGAAATCTAGGTCGATTTCTAATCTTTCATCCCAGTTGTTATGTTTCTAATCTCCGATCGTTATGCACGCGACCAGACGAAAATACGCCAAAAAAATGTTTGATATCTTCTTACGAATGATGATACACGTGTGCTTCGTGGCTCTAGGGCTTATTTTTAAATACACGTTAGAAATGATTGATATTTATTTGTGCACTAGCGTAACGAGCAACGTGTAATTTGTGTCTGACTCCCTCGATAATTTCGGCTGAAATCGAATGAGTACACCATATGCTCGAATTGTAGGCAATGATTTATTGATACTTTGTTGAATATACCTACTTTCATTTAAACACAGAGTGTGCATTTGAAGCGGTGAACTCTACGTTATAAACAAAATTGTTTCTTCCCTTCGAAATTTAGAAATTAGAAAGTGACTTACGTGTAGAACAGGACAATGCTATTTTTTTTTATACAAAATTCGATTAAGAATTTAATTTTAGTTTGCTGATGTATCTGTCCATTTGATGAATAAATATCGAGCCTGATATAAGGCAGGCAATCTGACTTATGTGTCAAAGTGAGCAAAGATTTAAACGGTATCAACCAAATTTCTTAATCGAGTTTCCCGTATCAATTATTCTCTGCTTTGATAAGCTTTAGAGACGATATACGTTGTCTATGCGATTATAGACAAGAAGGGAACCGTGATCACTAATCAATAACCTTTATGAGTAAATTATTTCCATGGATATAAGTCGGAGATGTTAAAATTTGTCACAACCAGCGTAAATAACAATTAATGATTTCCAACTGCAAGTGGTCACACCAGTCAAGTATGCACTGTGTGCTGGTGTCTGATGAGAATCAGTGCATGCTTTCGAAACCACTTTGTCAAATAAAAAATTTTCAAGATAAATAAAAATTTTTTCAATTTTAATCATCCCGCAAAAACAATTCCAATTTCTTAAAGCTAATTTAAAGAATGGCAACCGTTTTTGTCTTATTCGAGTTCATTTTTACTGTATTGCTGTATTACTCCACTGCTTTTATTACAACTTGGAAAAGTCCATTCAACTCTTGCCTGCTGGCAAACTCCTGTTGAAATACATTTTTTCCATATTTAATTTCAGAGATTTTCTCCAGATACGAACCGTCTAACCATTTTACTTGTTAAGTGCGATTATGCGTATTTCATGTAATCAATGCAATTCATAGGCCAATAAATGCATGTATATCATAATCTCACATTTGCGTCATAACAACATTATCGTACACATGTGTGAAAAATTTGCAATTCAAATGCGTGTGTGGGATAAGAGAGGCAAGCGAAACAAGCAGGCAGTCTGTAGCGCAGCGAACTACTACAATCGGGCCGATAAAATAGACGCCAGTCACCGGAATGCAATGTGACGATGACGGCGTCGACAATGGCAATTATCATTTGCAAACTTAATGCATTTCTATATGCATTTCCGCATACAATACAGTGTATGGCTTGTATGGTGGTGCTTTTGCCACTGCTGCTGTTGTGCTGTAGTGCTGCTGTGCTACCAGTGCGCAAATTATACGCTTAAATCACAAAACCCTGCTGTGCTTTTCACTTTTCGATGAATACGAGCGGTTTTAGCATTTTATATTGGCATGAGAACGATGCCAAAGTATTATTGACCATATCACGTCGGCATTGTTATTACGGCCGTCGAATGCGTTGACAACGGTTGCTGGTGGGTTGATTTTGGTTTGTGCTTGATGTTTGGATATGTAAATTAGAATTACGTATGACACCTGAGTTTTTGGGTGAACCAGAAGCCGGAAATATATCACTTGACTCACACTCGCACCCGGCCAATTTTCATTCGATCAGAGCCAAAGCCCCATTACAGTGTGACTACACAGGTCTGACAACGTCAATGTGACTAGTTGTTGTAATCTCTGTACTGTCAATATATGCCTGCTACAAGGAAGTGTTCTGCATTCTAGTCTTAAAAATCGTGCTTGTCCTTCTTAATACCGTATACGGTAGGCTGAATGACCTCGACAGCTTCAATTAAATCCGCTCGCGACAACATCTACATGTCGTGCACGCGAGTTCAACTCACCTCGGACGTGAGGTACGAGTTTAAAATTCACAACAGCATATCGCACTCGTTGCATACATACAGAGGAAAACGCGTCCATACACAGTACTGGCAATGCTCATATACCACACGAAACATATGAATAAATATGGTACATTAACATTGGCAGCATGATAGATTTGATCCCCATCTTGGGATGGTTTATAAGCCTCGGGGATATAATGGATACCCAACTAAAAGTTTCGGTGATCCTAACAGGAACTTTGCTCACAAAAACCTCGAACTTGTAATCATTTTCCGGAAAGTTTAAAAACATAATGGGTTCGAGCTACCGGAAAATATTGAAGGATATGTTTTGTGTAAAATATGGTTTTCACTGTTTGCAAAGCTTCTTCCCAAATTTGAAAATTGAGTCCGATATCAGATGAACTACTATTTATATTTTCCATAATTTTTACAAGCAAGGCGAATGCCATTGAGAATAGAGTTAGGGAGCCGGTATTGCCTTCGACATTTATAATCCCTTTGTTTGTCTAGATACTCTTGTGATGGTTAGTGTATGTGGTGCGAAAGCAAATTAATTTTGATAAAATTGTAAAATTTCCAAAGGTCGCATAATGGAGTATAGTGTATCATGGGTTTTATGTTTAGTTTAGTTTCCAAATTAATCAGTAGTGTTGCGGTTAAAAGGGTGAGGTACGGTTTATCAAGTTTATCGAACAATTTATTGTTGCTGTCCGTTTAGTTTAAGTAGTCTTACATTGTATTTCTTCCAGCATTCATTCATATCAACCCACATATCCTTCATTGGCTCATCGCCCCACAAAACTTTATTGCCTTCTAAATCACGTTTGTTTTGGTTTTTTTTTGCAATAGTATTGTGCGTGTTAATAATAGCTCAAGTTGACGATTAATATTGTGCTGTCTTGCGATGTGCACGTTTTTCGCACAGCGTTTATAAGCATTCACTTGCCAGTTAAGTCTATACGGCCATTAGTAATCACGGCAGCGATGACAGCAGCTCAGCTCCCATCTGGCACTGCAACTGCAGTAAACCATGCATGCACCTTCCGATATTTTCATTGCTATCGGCGAATTCACAAGCATTCTTCGCCACCTGCACTGACTCATCGTCGTAAGAGTGTAAACCCGTACATACACACCTGGCAGCGAATGCAATCCGTAGTGTTTATCGGAACCCGCACAGCAATCCACAATAATCCACCAAACGAACCGATCCCAAGAGCCTCGTCAATGGCCAGCAAGCAAGAGGAATAATATTGCATTTGGATGCGTTCCAATAATAGCTTGGCTTCATTGGTGGTAAAATCGAGCGAAAGATACGCTCTGAGTGGTACGTACGTATGGAGGATAAACGTGTGTCGCCTGATCAAAACTGGAAACGAACTAGGAAAAAGATTTACGAAGGTATAAATAGGATTTTCTGAAGTGCCATCATATTGTGCCATAAGAATGAAGGAAGATTAAATTCTGCTCGATAAACTCGTACTGGTCCTGTTGCCTTGCATCGTTGCATCAAATGTGAACGGTCCAAGCATTTCGCATTCATGCTGAGACCGATACAATCGTTTGTTATCGCCTTAAATCACTTCACAGGATTAAGATTAAAAAGAAGTGTTATGAATATGGAATATTTTGGGAGCAGTTTCGATTGCGACCTATGGATTTGCGGAAAGTGTATTTTTGAGATATTCTCACTCCTTTTTTTGTGGTAGTAGGTATTTAAAGAAAAATCAGCGGCATATTATTGAGTCGTCATATGAATCATGAAATAGTCGCTCTATAGATTCCAACCCTTGTATCCGAAAAAAGTTGCCGTGGGCCAATTATCCTGTGTATGCTAAATGATTTAGATGGCCATGGCAATTGGTGATCCTAGAAAGCTCAAATATTTAAAGTAAACGGTTATTTTTTATAACCTTTAAATCGAAATCAGTCGAAACTATAGTTATCATAATTGGAATAGTTATCATTAAAATTGTCTTTTCAATTTTTTTTTTTTCCTTTCACGGTGATCGGTTTTATCAAGAAGGCAAGGAAGCTTCTGTTTTGGTCTACAAATTTGAACTTTTTTCAAGTGGTATTGATTAAATTAAGTGTATATGAATTTTGCACTTGGATTTTTATCCAACACAGGTGTAGTCTGGAACCATGAAATTCCAACTTTTGTTTGGATAATCCCAGATCACGTACTTGCTTTACTGGTAGTTGGTAAAAATATTGGATCACAACTGGTGTTCTCAAGATCGGATGAAGACTTACAATCACCGGAAAACATTTAGCTAGGAAAAACTGGTCAAAGTGCAGAAGGCAAATTTGGATAGCGAATTCTGTCCGTTTGCCATTTTTAAAACCCTTCTGTCGTCTCTAATTCGATACTTAGAAAACTATGCTCTTTGGTTTCCTCTAACACGAATCTAGCTTGTGATTTTAAAATAAATCGTAGGCATATACTAGGTGCGCAACTAAGTTTCCACTTTTTTTTTATCCATAAAAAATTGAAAATTAAAAAAAAATACAAAATACTGCTTATTCAAAGTAACGCCCCGAACTAGTTACTCAATTTTACTATCTCTCTGACAGTACGTGAATACTGCTACGGTAAAAAGCCGAATCTTTAGACCAAAACCATCCATCCAACCAATTTTGCACTTCGTCGAAATTGGCGCTGTAGCCAAGCAATGCCACATCAACCGAAACACATTATAAGCAAAAACAACCAAGTCACAATTATTTCCGTTTAGGACTCTCGCAGAGATGTGACTGCTCTTGCGATCACTGCTGCTAATCACACCATGCTTTGAAAATAGCAGTGAATAGTGTGATTTCTCTCTGCTCATGCTACTCAACAGCCCACTGCTCTTTTGCAGAACAGAAAGTTTAAAAGCAATGTGATTGCTCATTGCACATGCTGTTCAACAGCTCACTGCTCTTTTCATCTGTTCATTTGCTTTATTTTCTGTCCTGTGCTGTGGACTTATCATTGACATGATTACGGCCGCATGACAGGACTACCGCTGATTGTCTATCTACCACAATATTAAAAAAAAAAAAACGAAAAAAAATAGCGGCTATTTGAAACGATTTTTCGAAAAATCGTTTTCTATTCACTTTGTTTCGCTTGCTAAATTTTTTTGGGCTAACCTTCGGCCTATAGATTACCACACAAGATACTTGAATAAAGTAGTGCACCAAATTTGACTTAAATCGGTTCGGCCAATCCGGAGAATAAGTGTCCGCAGTTTGAAAAAACGTCAATTCGAGAATGCAATTTCATTTATTTATTGAATATTGTGTAAAAAATATGTTTTTATCACCTACAATTGCTCAGTCTGCAATCCCTGGACCATACATATGTATTCTTGAGTCCACATAAGCCAGTTGCTTTTGCAGTTGGGCAGTTTTTTTCTGGCCAAACGCGCTTCCTTTGCCGCTTTTTCTGCCTGACCTATGCGCTCTTCATCTTTTTATTTTTCGCAGTAATTAAAAGCAGCGGTCTGCCGTAACTTCTTTATTTTTGGGAATATCTCAATAAAATTTTGAGACGTGATTTCTGAAGGTATAATAAATTGAAAAATGCAAAAAACAAAAAACTGATTTTTTTCAAAATTATAACCGGTACTACCCCCTTAATCGAAGACTGATACTATGCAAGTAGCCACTATTGAAAATGAAATTGTTTAATGAGACGTGATCAGATGCACGTTTGCGTTTGTATTTCTACATGGGTATGATGTTAAAGAATTTAGTTTTGGGCTTTTGGGAGTTTTAATGGTATTATTGCTCTAACATGGATGTTTATTTGCGTAAATATTTCTAGTCTGAATGTGTGTAAATCACATCTACCTGTATACTATGTAGAAAAGGGGGATATGAAACAAATAAAAAACTACATTTTAGTTTTTTTGGGATTGGTTTTTATATATTGTTTTGTTTTTATTGATATTTGTTTATGTAAGTTTTTTTGAGCCCAAACGTGTGAAAACTGCATGAATAAACAATATAAGTAGAGTAATGGTGTATTAAATGCGTTTCGGCTATTAGTTTTCATTGAATGTTGTTCGTGAAGATGTAAATCGTTTAGCATTCAATCGCTAAGCATTCAATCTTAACGAGCCTATAAGAAATTCAGGTCCGATTACACACACACAGACACACATTCGACTCGATTTTCCATAAACTATTGGACATACCGCCCTATATAGGTTTTATAATTCACTATACAGACGATGAGTTCAAAATGCGTACTTTTCTTTTCGAGTGTATTATCGTTAATGGCTTCCACATATCAGAAGAACAGCGGGAAGCACTGATGTCATGAAGTTTGCTTGACAAATAATTTATAATTAGCTATCGTTATTACTGATAATGATCCAAACGTTATCAAGGCGGCAACATGTGGCTAATAAAAATCCCTTTTCGTGTGTTTTGAGTATAAGTTAAATTTTTTAAACTGTGATTAAAATCACTGCTATTTTAAACTGCTCTCTGTGATCACTACTCACTAAAAAGAGCAGTTTAGCACATCTCTAGATTCTCAAAATAAATAAATTCCGCATTGTAAGTAGCAATTTAATGCAAGATACTCTTTTTTTAAGGCCGCATAACTACAAATTTCATAATTGGCTCTTCGATTTGCCATATGTCTCTCAGTCAACTCATGCGATAACAATTTCCCTTCCTTCTGAAGTTTTCCCATGGAATGTAAATATTTGGAAATACCTTAACCGTAAGTTGGTCTTACGATTGGTCTGCTTAACTATACGATGTAATTTAAAGCAGAAAATCAAAACTTCTTGCCAATGATGTTAATTTGGCACTTCGTTGTTATTTTGATTGATTGATTGATTGAAAGGATTTTTTATTTTATTTTAATTGTACATTCTTAATCTAGCTTAAAGTATAGTTAGCTGCTGGCTCTTCTCAATCTTTTTATATATATTTTTTCTTGGACAGTTTTTATTTTACATACTAATAATACTACTCAGCCTGTACAGTTACTGGAGATACCTGGGCAATACTTGACTTAAAATCTACCTTACACTACAATTAAGTTCTAACCTATACCTAGTTATTACTAGCCTAAATTAATTAGACCTTAACCTAGATCTTACATCTAGCCCCTTCAGTTCGACGGAAAGCCTACATAACTAAACAGCCCATCAATGAGCTGTCTTTGAGCGGCACATAATTGACTCATAATAGCCACCTGCACCCCCAAGTGACCAAATTAGTCCGATGTCATGTCCGTCTGTAGAATTTTGTTGTTAATTTTACTATCCAATTTCTAGGTGCCTTCAGTCCCAAATCCCGATACAGAAAAAAGGTTCTTTGACCACCTCTTAGCTATCGGGCTGTAGAACCTGCCAGTGTAGAGACGAAAGACTCTCCTTTCGAAAATATCTGCTAAAGTATAGGCCGGATGAGGGTCTGATAGCAAATGGATTTAGCTTTGGTGGTCATGCCCATCATTTTGGCGAAAAGAGGCCTGATACGTTGGAATGCGGATTTGGCACCTTTGATTTTACGCCGCACATAAGGATTAAACTTCAGAAATTCGTGAAAATCAACACCGAGTTACTTTGGAGATGAGCTTAGAAGTTCCGAACGATACAACGAGTTTTTTTGGTTTTTTTTTTGCGAATAGTTTGCGATCCTCAATTTTTAGGAAGATCTTGAAATGTATAAAGCCTGTCTTACCGCTATTTGGTTTGTCAAAGTAAAGATTAAGTGATGTCAAGTAGTATTCCAGGCCCTTCGCTGCTTTGAGCGGATCTTGACTCGACACGAATAAGAGCATGTCATCTTCGTATGAACGATATGCGTTAGTATTTTCAAGCTCCATCACATTTAAACATGTTTGTTAGCCACATCTTTCATTTTTAAACTAACAGACATGTTTCTTTTCCCAGTTGCTAAACCTGACCTATCAGTCTCGTATAAAAAAATGAAATATTGATCTAATCATTTCCATGGCATTTTGCCTAGCTTTCTTTTCAGTTATCGTAATTCTACGTGAAAAACCTAACACCAATTGAAAAAATGACCCTTCCACGAAGCGTGATAGTAATGGGTCCGAACAAAACTATTGAGATAACCATTTCTTCATAAAAGCCGTAATTAGAAAGTCATCATCACATTTCCATCCACTTCTTTCACTTAAACACAAAAGCTTTTCTCCTTAACAACGTTCATTTGCATAAACTCAAACGTGAAACAAAACCAATTTGATTGAGTAACTCACTAATATCAACTGACACGAAACCCTACAAAAACATCCCCATATCGCGTAGGTTGTGCTGTGTGTTGTCCCCATTAAGAATATTAAAGCTATACAAACTGGAAAAATGACGAACAGAATTAAGAAAAAGTATCGAAAATGTAAATGCAACTTTGCCATGCTCATTCATCATAATGGCACAAAGCAACTCCTCCCATTCGAAATTAAGGACACCCAACCACAAAAAAAAAAATACTACTCTATGCGATAGCAAAAACCGTCATTCGCCACCCGCCCACTTGTCTTCACATTAATTTAGTGACATTCGCTAGTCATAATTCGGTAAAACCAACAACAGAAAATGAAAAGAAGCTATCTAATCGATTTATAACCAACCCGACCAAACTAGTCAACCCATCTAGTTAGATTCAGGTGTATAGAGTCCACATTCTATCCTATTTGCCGCTGAAGACCAATAACTAACAGGAACCCTCTCAAATATTTATGGCCAAGGCTAATGGAAATTGTCCAGACATGCATATGCTAAGTATTCAGAAAAGTTTTATATTACCGTTCCCAAGCTGTCTAGCGCTGCCACAAGTATGTATATAACAGAATATCGTGTAGACCTTCTTACAACTACGACTGATAATCGTAGTTGGAAAACTTCTCATATTCTCGAGTACGTTGTTGCTTCAACGCTTCATATAGTATGCTTGCACAAATTTTACTATAACCAAGTAGTGTTGTACGCCGGAGATCTATTAGGCGGTTTTGGTATTATCGATAAAAACTATATTTCAGGTTTATTCGCCTGAGTTGAGTTGTAAGTGATATTGGCACTCAATTGTTTATTATAAAAGGTCAGGTGAACTATAAAGCAAAGTGTCAAAAGTTGAATGAACTGGTCAAACAGTATATGAAGGCTAGTTAAATAAGTGGAAAGCCTGTGTAAATTTCGAGTGTATGAGGTTATTCTGCATTGCTAGGAAATTTCCCATGTTTAGATCGGGTTTAGTTTTATAGTTTAAAATAAAAAAAGGGGTTTCCTTCAGTTTTTTTTGTCTTAGTTAGGTGTATTGAACACGTTTAGCATCGAAACGTTGCAGCCTGATCCCTACACAAATGTCAGCAAGGCAAAGTCTCAATAGTTTTTGAGCACAAAACTACTATTTCATCTAATCATATTCACTATCTGGTTCTGTCGAATTGCATGCCCTGAAATGAGTTTAAATCCCTAGATTTGCTAATCTCACAAAAGTAAGTATGGTAGTAGAACTCAATTCAATGACGAAAAAAAATTGAAAAAATGTATCTTTCTCAACTGGCCGCTTCATAAATTCCGGAAGATATACATATACCGTCTAATTTCGCACAGCCTTGACCGCATTTTCACCTTCTACTGCTACATTAGTGCTAGCATATATGCATGACATTTGTTGCATGCACTCATTCGATAAATCGCAATACGAAATATATATTTTCATAATCATTATTGTTACAGATTTTGGCCTTCTGAAAATTGCACACAATTGCAATTATACTCAAAACTCTGCTAGTCAATTTACGCAATTCTCTCCTCAAATACAAGCTATTTTCCAGTGATTTATAATTTTGAACAAAAAAAAAACCAAGCAAGCACAAATTCGCATATTATTTGCAAAGAAATCTGTCGGAACAGATGCAATATCATTGCGCTCATTAGTGCTACTTTCCGAATGTGGTCTTGCAAGATAATTTCGACTGTTGGTTGGATTGAAAGCGAAATATGACTATCTGTGCATGTTGTCATTTCGCGCATTAAACAATAATGAGCTTAAGTCGAGTCGCGAAATATGGAGGACCTACTACTTAACCGACAACGATACTGATCAATCTTTTCTCTGCGACGATGTCTTAATTCGGACATATTTCAGCTTGCCGTGGTATATAAAAATTGTATATCTTTAAGAAAATCAGACCTCACTGTCTTATGGTGCTGACGTTTCGACACGACCACCGGAGTGGTCTTTATGGAAAACGAAATCATTTATCCAGGTGCGTTTAATGATTTGTATTTACGTCTGTAATCAAAAATTCATTAAGCTGAAGAGAACAAACAGATCCGATCCCCTCTGCTCCTGAATAAGTCGCAAAAATGAACTCCGGCTAACTCACCCTAGGGATGCTGGAATAGTCTCAATAATTTTTCACTGACGAAAATGTTGCCACGACTAAGCTACAATGCTGTCAGTACTTCATCTCATGGATTATCCTTGGCGTGCTTGTCCGGCTGCTCTTTTGTACATGCCCTTAATATAAAACCGTCAACTAGGAATTTCGACGTACCTGAGCACTTACCCTCCTGGCTAAAGCATTATTAAAATACTCCCTGGTAGCAACGTGGTAACCAACTTGAAAGCCTCGAAACAAAACCATCAAATCTCAAATGAAACAACGATAAAACGCTTGTATTTACGAAAAGCTTCAATTCAGTATTAAATGCACTTTCATGTTATATTGAAAGGAAAAAATTAAAATTCAACTATTCCATAATTAATGCAGTGGGATTTCGTAGTCGTCGCATGCGTTTCGTTTCCTGCTGTTCATCAGTCTCACCATAGCTTGCTAGGTCGATTTATTTGCCGACGTGCTTCCATCTGTGTAGTCTCATCGAGAGGCAGTGTTTGCTGTCCATTAAAAGTCGAAATATAATTTATAATGCCGCGGAAGATACCGCGAAACGATTCTTTGACGTTCGCAATTCCAGTGGGCTTTGTTGGCCTGCCTGCTTGCCTTGCTACTGCTGCTGCTGCCGGCTGTGAAACCAAACTGAAGAGGGGCCAAGTGTTGGCGGAAATAGCAATTGTTACGGCAAAAGTGATGATGCTTCATGAAAAAGAGATTCGTATCAGGCGGAGGGCTCACGTTAAACATTAATTAATAAAATAATCGTAAAAAAATATTGAAGGTGCTGTGTGTACGAATCAAGGTATCTTCTATCTGCAATCAGCATCGGGCGGGTAATTGATGAAGACGACGATGATGATGCTTTCCTTACACCGTAGACTAGCTGGCCTGGTCTAGGTTGCGTTGCTGCCGAACCCATGCGCCTTAATGAACCGACCGCAAAAGTTTTAGATTTACATAAAATGGTTTTGTATTCAGATTGTGGTTAAATACCGGAAAAGACGTAAAGTGCGAAGATTTTCAGCGAACGATAAGGAATGGGAATAAATGTGTTTCAGTTATTCCGATATTCATATATGGTACTGGTTTGTTACTTTTAGAATCATGTTTTTATTGCGGAAAAAGATGTGGAATTAATGAAGTTCAGTGTGCTGCGATGAGAGTGGGAGAGTTTCGTAGTTATGGGTAATGAATAATGTTTGTTTGAAGGGCAGATCTTGATGTTGCGGTAATGGTTCGTTTTTATGAAAATCATTGAAATGTTCCTTGAAACGGAAAAGAGGCGGTTTGTAGTTAGAAGCTTGGCAAGTTCGGTTACTTTGAGTTTGGAAACGATTAGAAGTGTAAATAGAACACTGATGGAGGACTATGTGGTCTTAATTGTCGCCTATTAATCATTAAAAAATCTCGTAAATTTTTTTACGAAAATTTGCTGAAAAAAATTAAAAAAATTTCAGCCAACCAAGTATTTAGCTTTCTACCCCCCAGAAAAATTAACGCTATGTATTTTCAAAGATTTTTATTTCATAGTACAATGTTTTTTTGTTCAGAACATTTTCGTGATTAGTTGAAATACAATGGCGACATCGAAACTGTCCTTTTTATAGATTACAGGGGAGCCTAGGCCTTCCAAAAAGCGGCTCATCTGAAAACAAAAAGCAAAATTGATTACCAAATGCTAAAATTTTAGCCATCGATTCGAGCGTTTTTATTTCGAAAAAGTAAAATGGCAGAATACTACATTTTTCGACCTTCAAAACTTTAATGTCTTATAACTTTGATAAATAGTCATAAAAATAGCTAACTATTTCAAAATAACCTCCGGCAAGTCAAAAAATACCGTCGAAAAATGTCATTTGTTTAAGTGTGTTGCTTTTAATCAGTGATTGCAGGTCCATAAACAATTCCTTCTACTTCTTCATCGGCCTTATTTTCTCTTTTCCTGACATTTTTACGGGCCATTCTACTTTCTTTTGTAGCATCTAGGGTGCATCCATGGAACATTTTAAATTGTTTTTGATTTAGCTGATTCGCATAACACTGCGTTATTTGACCAACTATCACTTGCATAACTTGGATAATTTTTGAGAAAGGTTGCAAATGATGTGTTTTGGAGCAATGGCCTCAGCAAAACCCATTATTGTTGTATGTGTTCACAGTGAATCATCTTTGGAGTAATCAAAATCTGATTGATGTTTAAAAGTTTCCGAATCATTGTTTTTCTCTGCATTAAAATACTTGTACCAAAATCTTATCGGGTAATAGTAATGCTGCGACATTTTTTCCCCTGGTGTAGATGGCCAAAAAAAAGATATGCTTACCAGATCCCTGCGGATGAGTTTTCACCACAGGACATGTTAGGTTTGACTCACTAAAATAAAGAGCATCTACAAGCCCACGAAGTTTAGAATCGGGACCCGCTTGAGCATTGTTTCAACCCGGTCGTGATGGCTCACCTATCGGTAAGCACGAGCTTCAGAAACTGCCACAGCTCATGGCTGGGTAAAGCAACCCTCCTCCTGCTTTATACACAGTACCACTGTGGCCAGATTGGGCTATTTCCCGCCAATTGGGCTATCTAAAATTTGAATTCGCGGGACGTTTTTTCATTTCGCGGGTTGGCGGTTTTTGGGCTATCTATTTTTATGAAAAACTATATTTGGGCTATACAGTAAAACCTACTAATCGGGACACTGTAAGACCGAATCTCCTGAACAATTGAGCTATAACATCACCGCACAGAATATTTTTTGAAGAAAATTCACTCTGTAGTCGGGCAACCTCTAGAATTAGACTGTGAACCAGATTAGCTGCACAAAAATTTGCCTAGTTGTACTTGCTAATCGGACCGAAAACGGTTTTAAGGCCAGCATGAAAAATTGTGCAAAAATTAGTTTTCCAGACAAATATTATCTGTTCAGGTCAAGAACATTTTCGAAAAATTTCTGCATAACTTTCTGCTGAAAAAATATTCAATGTGTAGAATTCGGTTCGTTATAGATCGCTTGAAAAATCTACTATGAGTGCAAAATACAACGATCTAAGTGTTCGCAATAATTGACAAACAATTGCTCATCCAAACAAAAACTGCCCATAGCTTTAAAATTAGTATGAGTCAGGTGCATCGTATTTAAAAAAACAAAAACCAACTGAAACGGAAATTAAATAACGTAAACACTGGGAGAAAGCGGTTGAAATTAAATTTACCATACTACCAGATAGATAAATTATTGTATTAATGGTCTTCTAAGATACGCTGCAAATATTTGCCAATATCCGGCCAGACACTTCACAGTAAAGCCCGTCAAATCACTACAAAATTAAAATTTTGTGATTTCAAGGCCTCAAACAGAAAGTTGAAATCCGTTAAAAAGTACTACAATATTCACTACGGCACGCTTTGTGTTGATGAGACAGGACTATTTTTTAGAGCAACACCTCAGAAATCACTAAGTCTTAAATAGGAAAAATGTACATATGGAAAACCTTGAAAGAAACGCGTGACAGTTGCAATGGAAGCTGCATAGGAAAAACCGAAAGACCAAGATCGTTGGGAAGAATTGACATTCAGCGAAGTTTGGGCACAACTTGGCGAACTAACACAGAATCTTAGATGGCGGGTGCTATTTTTAAAGAATGGATGCACACTTGATATTGAAATGCAAACACAAACCCGAACATCATCATCTTTTTTGATAATCTGGATGACATCAAGCTACAATTTTTCCACCTATTTGCACTTCTTATTTACAGCCCTTAGATCAAAGTTATACCAAGCATAAAACTAAATTACTGCACTTATATGATGAACCTCATATTGTGAGCTCTGGAAAATCCTGAGCGTTTTTCAGACCCAATAAAATTGGTTTCTGTATTTGAAGCTTTCTGGTAATTGAGAGTTCAAATTCAAAGTGATGATAATTCAAATTCAAGGTGATTAGAACTCAAATATTCCAGTACACTGAGAAAAATGAACTAGTAGCAATGAACGAAAAAGTGCATCGAAACAAAGAGATTCGCGTTCAAAACGGCGCCAATGGCGAATATGTTTGTTTCAAAAGCAACGATGTTTTTAAACTGAACGTGCAATAGTTAAACGCGAAAGTATTTACCATGAACGAGTTGTTAGTTGTTTTGACTGTGCAAGACGTTGCCGTTTGAACACTTTTTTCGTTTCGATTCAATTTAATTTGCATTCAGAATGAATATATATAATTTTTACATCAAACTAATTAAGCGTTCGGCTTAACTATTCTCAACGCTCACTGTACAAAATTAAGCACTTATGTTGAATAGGCAACTCTGCTCATCTCAAAATCACAATCGTTTATTATGATCGGGAAGAGCTGTTGATTTGAACGTAATTCAAATATTTGGATTGAAAATGTGGGAAATTTATTTGAACATTCTGTTGTTTTTTTTGCAATTCGAATGGGTGGAATTGCAATAAACACAAAGAGACATATTATATTAGTATATACTAATGATGTGTTCGCCATCATACTAATTACAAAAGAAACTTACAATTTCTTTGCAGATACATTTATAATTTGATTTTTATCATAGGTAAACAAATGAAATAGTTTTTTTTATTATTTTGGTTTCAATGCAATTTATTTCAGAAATAACTTTTGAGACTAACATATACTTAACATCTATCTAAATAGAAACTATACCAAACTTAAAGCTATAAGAGCAGTGCATCACCGAAGGTTGCTTTGCTTTCTCCTTTACTTCAAAAGGGTTAACCATTTTTCTGAACATAATCTCACACAATCAATGAACTTGAAGTTCTTTTTAATTGCAAAAACATGCATCAAATACGAGTAAATCATAACGGCTAATTACTTAAAATTTTTTTTGGTTAATCTAAGTATAAATATGTACAGGAAAACGTGAGAAAAAGTTAATTTTGTGAATTTCGAAATTGCTCGTCATAGATGTTTTCCCTTATTTACTAATATTTCTCAGGTATGCTATCAAACCTGACACGTGAGAAGATGCTTTTTTTATTTGGACACATAAAATCTAAAAACGTTCTTTGGATAAATATCCATACTCCTCTATAGAGCTCCGGATGTTCTAAGTTAAGGATATGGAGCGTTTTGAAATGAGGAACATTTTAATTTAATATTGTCAACGTACACATAAAACTCTTCTAAAGAGTTGATACTTTTCCCTACAACTATAATTATAGGCTATTATAAGGTTTGGCTCGATAAGTCAATGCTTTTGATGTGAACAACTAAACAATTTCTAGCATCTTTGATTGTCACCTTCCTTCTTTTGGAGTCGCTTATAATTTTTCGTGTTTTTGGCAGTAATAGTGAATTTAGCAGCAATGAGACGATACAATCACGAAAATTTGTCAAAACCTTTTTGTGTTACCTGCAAAATATTTGTTTACTAAGAAAAAAATAAAAAGGACAGCTGAAATTGAAGTGAATAATCAAGTTCACCATCCTGATTAAAAGTTGTCAAGGGAAATATATATTCGCTGCTCAAATGAATCCCAACTGTTTTAGGAAATAAGAATACTTAACCTTTCAACTGCGGAAATACGAAGTCCATGTCTCATGATTTTAATTGATCATGCAACTTTCGATCCTCTTCGTTCGTCACAAACGTTTTCACCAAAACCACTCCTATGTTTGCAAAATTATTGCAGTCCATAACACTTACACGCACTTCTATTCACTTTTAACTATGAACTACTAAAGCAAACGAAGCAATCTAACAGATGATTTGAAATTTTTGGGTTGATTGAACGCCAAATGCATCATATTCAACGCGAAACGCGTTCATATCAAATGAAGGAATATTTTAAACTTGTACATTTTGGAGCAACTGAAGTTTTTCCGACAACAATAACCGTTCATCAGAACAAGAAAAGTGTTTGAATTGATCTGGTGTAAGTTAAGACAAATACATCCACCATTCATACTGAACAATAAAGTGTTCGAATCAAATGATTTCACAGTTTAAAGTAATTAATGTGATTGAACGTTATTTTCAAACGCGTCAATGTTTACGCGTTTTCTTGAAATTGCTTGAATCGAACAATGATTTGGTCTAGCTGAACGAAAATTATTCAAATCAAACGGATTTTAACAACCGTTCTTTTTGAATGCGGCAAATGTTTGTTATGAACGCACGCTTTTCTCTGAGTGTAGACATTCAAAATTTGGCAGGATACGATCAATTTACGACCACAAACGAATCTCTCGCGGAAGATTGAGTATATGTCGTTTTTAAAGGATGATGATGTCTTTTTTAATTTTAAACCGAAGAAGCCATAGCAGCTTTTGTTAATTCGGATAATGAATTCATATCGCAGTCATTCAAAATTCAATGTTTAAAAATTATTCATTTTATTTCAAAGCACACTTCAATTTTTTCGCGAAACCTCGCTTGGAGACCCACAAGTGAAAGTGTTTGACGTATGTATATCTCCTTTTGAAAGTATTTAAACGTTTAAACATAATGTTTACAGCTTTATCGTCTAATCGAAAAAATAATTTATTTCAAAACTTGTGCTCATAGTTTTGAATGTATGAAATCGGATAAAATATTTACATTTTAAATAAAATATTTAGCCTTTCTAGGCATTAAGACTGTTTCTTATGCTAATTGAATTTTTGTGCCACCCAAATTTGCAAGTTGTTTTCGTAAACTTTTATTTTCTATGCGAACATTCTAGGAAAGTCCTTGAAAAAATAAGTGCCCTTCTACATTTATTTTTTCAAGGAATTTTCTAAAAATTTCCACACAGTTCCTGTAATTTATTCACATTTTTCCCTTTTTAAATACGTTGTGAATAAAATTTTATCTGTATATAATATCGAAGATTTTTATTGTTTCAAACGACTTCTGTGCTATAATTAGAGCATTTATGTTACTTTGTACGAGTTTTACGGATTTATATATTATAGTTTAATCAGCTTAAATGAATTAATTTAGTTATAAATCTGATGTGGCGGTTTTTGGGCTACAAATAAAAAATCTTGGCTATTTTGGGCTATGAAAATTTGAAATTGGGCTATATTTTCTCGCAAATATCTAGCCACACTGCACAGTACTTTCTCAACGTATGTTGAGACTGCGCGCCAGTTCTTCTCGTTTCGCAGCATTGCAACCACGATCGCCTCAGGCGTGGCCAGGCCGAGCGTGGACTCAATAGTGCGGCTCAAACTTACAAAGCGACTGCATATAAAGAATGTGTGTTGAGCATCATCGAGCCCAGTCACACTATATTGGCTGTACGTTGTGACTACCTTACCCATTCTGATCAGTTGCTGAAGTAACTATGCCCTGTCAAGAATTGATAAAGGTAAAAGTTTACCTCTCCGTGGCTACGGTTAAGCCAAGGCTAAATAAAACCAATATATTCTGCTGTCCAGCGTTCTTTATCGCTTTCACTCCAACATTGTTACCAAAGTTAGAACGTTATCGTACGCGCGCGCATCAGAGCGTTAGTTTTGCCCAGCTCTGAGCGAAAGAGGTACCCTTTCTTGCGCTCTCGTACTAGTAGATCGATCAGGATTACTCCCGATACAACCATCGCAGCCTCTTCTGAGATTTTGCGCAGGGCACCCCTGCGCTTGACACTGGCAATTCGCTCCGAACTAAGAAGCTCCGAAAACGCATTGCCGGAACATTCCCGGAACAAACTAAATTTTGGGTCTCACCATATAGTGGGTCCCTGGGTCCGCCGACTTGGCCCATTAGCCTATTCAGCGAATTGATGATTTCTAAAGCCCTGTCATATGTCCTGCGGATATAATTACAAAATGTTAGTTTGGTGTACAAGGTTACTCCCTGATACCCGACCGACTTGCTGATCTGGACCATGGGTATGGTCATGAGTATGATAGTTGGTATCCTCCGCTTCATCAGCATCACAATCTCTGTTTTTGAGACTGCCAGCTGGAGGCCGTACTCGGTCATCCACCGATCTACCCTCCTTATGGCTTGGTTAAGTCTGAGTTGAGCGAAATCGGTAGACCTGGAATTGATTACCGATCAGCGCAATCTACCAGGGGCGAATCCGCAGGTATCTCTAGGCTTAACAGATCATCGTGCATGATGTTCCAGAGGTCAGGTCTTAAGAGTGACTTCTGTGTCGCATTTGAGCTGACAGGCTTTACTTACCTGGTGCAAGGGTTATCGTGATTGCGAATGCTGCGACTTGGCACCAGTATAACTTCAGTGATAATATGTGACGTTTTGTTGAGTCTGGGCTATTGAATATGGATATACAATAGCGTGGAGATAATTCGTTATTGAATCTGCCAGATAAATCAAAAATTTTAATTTGTTCGTCCTTTTTGTTTTCGGAGTGACGCCCTTTTTGTGTCGTTTTTTAACATCATCTTCCAAAGCTTTTATTTGCATTTATTTTAAATGTGTTAGTTGCTTTTTAGCTTCTTCAGCACGTTTAAACATGCACTTTTTACGTGCAGATCATCACCGCAGGATTTGGAGGCTTTTAATAATTTGAAAGTTTTTATTTCATTGTTTTGGCAACTTCCTCCTCCATTAGTCGAGGACTGATAAGCAGTTCACTTATTCTTAGCTTTGAATTTCACAATCTTGTTATCGTCAGGATAAGCTGTACATAATTGACAGATACTCGACATCACAATTTCATCAGCAACTTTATTCAAATATTTCTGCAGCAAGCTTACCAATCCAAGGAACATCATCGGATACTGTTCGCTTATTCTTTTCCTAGCCTTTTTCTTCTTTTTCTTCATTTCTCGCTTTATTAAAACATATTTGAACTACTGCTTTTGTAGCTGTCTAAACATGATAGATTTTATCATAAAATCTACTAGGTGAAAACCTATTGCAAATGTCCATGAACCCACGAAAAAATGATAAAAAATGAAAATTAACTGCATTATAAACTCAAGTCTTCGATTTATTCAGAAAAAAGAATGTATTTGCGTGCTCGAAGGGATAAAAATTATTTTCACACCGACATTCCATATTTAATCTATTTTTTCATCTATTTTTGCTTTTTGTAAATAAATAAATTAAATATTAGTGGTTTATCCATATTTTGCAGAACTCAATTACCGCTTGGAAGTTTTAAAGATCAAAATTTCTTGTAATAATAACACAAAAAAGCATTGTAGTGTAATTTAAAGTGGAATGAACTTTATCCAAAAATTCGTATTTATTTTTTGAATTTTTCGAGCCCAAGCACCAGTCAAAATGATATCTCTAATAGATGTATGCTTAATACCGCGAAAATTTGTTTGTTTTAGGAGTGGTTCTGTCTCAAGCTCGCAAATTTATTTTGGTTATCATCCGGCAATGCAAATAAAAAAGCATAAAAAAAAATCGTACTAAAACTCAAAACTTGAACTGAAATTCAAAAGAACAAAAGAGTCTTGAATATTACTTGGTGGCGAGTGGACGATTAGAACGAGCATATGGGCGACGCGCCAAATAAAAACAGCTGTGGAACTATGGAAAGCAAAGATCTAAACAATTTCGCAGCTATGTCCTCATCCTTTAACTTTTTTCTTGGTTTTCAAATAAATATTGCCGAATATTTAGAAGAAAAAAAATGTAAAGAGAATAATGATTCTGAAAAAAATTCACTTTGAAAAAGCTCTATCTTTCTTATTCGCAACTTCATTGCAAGCTAAAACTGCAATTGTTTGCCATTTGCCATAGTTCGAATCGAACACCCATTTCTCTATCGATTCAAAAGTTCTTCGCTTCATCTATTAGCCAGCAACTTCTGCCCGAAAAATATGTTGGAGATAGCTAGTGACTTTATCAATTCATAGCAAAATGAATCTTTCCAAATGCTTTGTGCTGATCCAGTAAATTTTTTGAATCCTTTCGTTCTTGACCAAAGAGATAGAGCCTGCTTCTGCGAGAGAAGCGATCAAAGTACATCTTTTCATAATTAAAACATAAATAGTAAATATATTAAATAATTCCGTCTTTCATTTATCATTTCTGCAGAATTTATTTGTTGCTCTGAAATTTGGAAAAAAAATTCTGTCGAAGATTACAGCAGCAATACTATTTTCAATGAACAGGACACCGTGCATAAAAATACGGTGAGTTAGACAAGATTGTAAGCTGCTTAAAATCAATCATTCTCTTCACAAGTAAAATATTCCCGTCTGCACAATATACTCAACAAATTGAATTTTTCAATTTCGATTCACAGAAAAAAACGATCCCAGTACAAATTCAAAAGGACTTTTTCGTTACAAGTGAAAATCAACATAAATAATCGAATAGAAAAAGAAAACACCTAAACGTAAAAACAGAAACAGAAATTTCTCAAGTACTGGTCACAGGTTGTATATGCATGTTGTCCTCGCTACTACGCCAGACAGCAACTAAATTTTCAAAGAAGACATAATTAAACTTGAACGCTTCGATGAATTTATTTCATTCGGTCGCTGCCGTTGTAAAGCGAGAAATTTTTTAGCTTCTATCTGCTAACTTTACTTCCATTTGCCAATGTCCCGTTAACTCGACGCTTTCTGTCTGTACTGAATTTTCATGGACAGCAGCGTTCATTTTCTATTGTATCACCCCCCCTCCGTGGTATTGCCCGTAAGCCGCTTCATGAGCTCGGGGGGTCTGTCTGATTTGTGCTTGGGCCTTTAAAAACAAAAGTTACAGTTCTATGAAAACAATGCAAAACCGTTTTCTATGGCGCAAAAGAAACTGTCCCTAAGTCTTGTAGATTAATCCTAATTAATTGACTAAGTTAATGGTAACTTGGACGGTCTTAAACTCACAATAATAATAGCTCCATAATCTGCCACGGATGTTACCCAAAGTATGTACTACGCGGCACCAGCTTAGTGCCTGTTCTCTCTATATTCGAGCCAAGAGCGAGGAGGTATGGCGAGTGTTTTAAAACCTTAATATAAATTAATTAGTTCAAACAGGCATCATTTTGTCGTTTCAAAGAAACGAACATTGAGAAAGCCGTTCCTTCTTCGCTTTGCGCGAGACTACGTTATTGTTCCTTAGTCGCAACAGCAATAAGAGGACCAGCATAAAAGTTGGTCCAGTTTGCATTCAGATCCAGTTAATGATTCATTGGCAGTTGTGCGTGATTAAAGAGGAAAGCATTTCCGGACCCTGTGAACGAAAGCCGTTTACGATGGATTTTTATAATGTCATCCGACATCGTATCCGTATCAAGAACTTGGCCGTAAAGTGGCAGTAATTCCACAGTTCGAAGAGGGTCATCATCGTTGTCATGTGTATCTTCCGACCACTCGATTTAACCATCGCAGCATCGTGTTGGCTTAGCTCGAAAGATTGTCTGTCGTACCTCGTTTTATTGGATTTAATTGATTATGTCAATTGACTAAAAACTAATTTAATGATTGTTTTTCATTACACAATTATGTGTCGTGGCGGAAGCCGATGTGCACATTAACCCTGAAGCATCGAAATCAAATTGCGGAATCAAATCGTTGTCCCAACGGACTGGGGCTAGTGGTACCACTTATCGGAGATCTCATTGCTGAGACATGAAGTATATTTATTTTGCATGGTCGTTAAAAGATACGAGTATTTCACTGCCGTGCATACAAGTGCGCTGGCGCCATGACAAAACTCGATCTAATTAAAGCAACGTCTGCTTGGATCCGACTTAGGGTTAAGCTAAACTATTGCTGCCACAGGCATACAAATGTTAGATATTGAATGCATGGCCTCAAACCATCGAAGCAAAGAAGCAACGCTTCAACCTTGGCTCCAATGTTTCGAAACAAGTTCAATAGTTTCAGTTCGAGCACTCGCAGCAGTGTACTGCTGGCGCCTCAAACACACTACGTACATAAAGCCTGATACCGCTTTAAGTAAGTTTGTCGATTGTGCACTACCTTGTATTTTATGATCCATACGAAAAGTGCGTTAGCTTGCGGCTATTGGATTATGCTGGCGTCGGCTGCAAACACCTTAATCTCAGGGTTATCTGCGATTTATTCAGCCGTATCTATAGTTTTGCGGCAGTATCTTTCAAGCGAAGTAAATTGACTAATATACAAACTGTAATATTCGAACTCCAAGCACACAGCTGAATGTATTAGCTGGCTGAAGCCTAGTAGAATAACCCTAAATTAAATAAGTGTCGTGTCGCAACATTTGTATTTCGATCACATCACTAGACGTCGCAGATTATGAAGGCGACAGTGACGCCTAAAATGAAGATTCGAATCGATCAGTAGTTCAGTAGTAGTGGCGTCAACGCTCGACTGCACCGCAGCAACGCAACAGAAGAGGAAATGCACCTCAATAAAAATTAATTTAAATGTAATAAAAAAAAAAAAATTATAATCAATTCAGGATGCAATTGCTTTTGTACGTTGTAGTTGGAATGCATGGAGTGATATAAAGTCGAGTCAAGACTGCATTAGGAATAATGAAAATTAATTGGAGAGCAAACGAATAATGGTAGAGTGCATGATCAATGGGTTGTTAGATTTGTTTGTTCAGATGTCTGTTTGGTCTCATTGATCCGAATAGGCAAGGCGTAGCAAAAGCAAGATTATAGGATTATCTGAATGAAAGAGGTGATCAATGTTGAAAATTTATTTATGAACACTGCATTATGACCCCTAGACAATCTTGTCAGACTTTGACGGCTAAAAGCTCTAAAAAAAATAGCAATAATAAATAATTCTTTTCCTCGAATTGACCTTAAAAGTCCGACGAAAATTCCCACGGGATAGTTATTCAAAGAAAGACCGTCGAATTTAATTTTTGTTCTTTTTTTGAGGAGGATTGATTTTGAACTTTTGAATTGCGGCTGTCAAACTGTTATTTTCTAAGTTACGTAAATGATACTTTAAACGTCTTACTTTCTATTCATGTAATATAAAAAGTATATCCGTTTTCACCATTTTTACATATACATAAATGCATCCTTAAGTCTTTGCTATGGTACCAAAATGCATTTTGTTAAATCCAGCTCTTGCTTTTTCTGTTTAGGTTTCACAACTTTATTTTTAACATTATACTTTAGTCTTAATTTTACAGTATTTTTTTTTTAAACTTTGAAATGTATATTTTCGCTTCAAAAGCCCCCGAAGCTAAGTGAGGCCACCCATTGCTTTTTCCTTCTTTCGAAACGGTTACACATATATATCGTTTCATTCAGTTTAGATAGCTGTACCACAACATTCTATTTTTATTGCTTTATTATTAAGGGGTTAGTCCACTGTTAAACTGCTCCAAATGAACTATTTTTTTAAACAGCTACCAAAAAAAAACTATTCAAGATATCGATTTGAAATTTTACATACACCTTTATTGAAGTTAAGAGTTAACATTTTCATTGGAAAAAATTATTAGAAAACAAAATGGCGGCCGCCCCAATGGATCGCCGCAGCACCGCCGAAAAATAAAAGCAAATTGCGCCTCGTAAATTCCTGGACAAAATAAGCATCCGTTTCATTAGTTTTGAGTATAAAGGACTGCACGGGCCTAAATTTAGAGCCCTAAAGCGATTAAAAAAAATTTGGTATACTTTTGAATCAAAAAAATGAATCAAAAAATTTTTTTCAATCAAAAAAATGTTTCCCAAATCGTCAAAAATTTTTTTTTTGTTCTAAATTTAGGCCCGTGCAGTCCTTTATACTCAAAACTAATGAAATATTTTTGGTGATTTGTTCACAGACGCTTATTTTGTCCAGGAATTTACGAGGGGCAATTTGCTTTTTTTTCGGCGGTGCTGCGGCGATCCATTGGGGCGGCCGCCATTTTGTTTTCTTATAATTTTTTCCAATGAAAATGTAAACTCTTAACTTCAATAAAGGTGTATGTAAAATTTCAAATCGATATCTTGAATAGTTTTTTTTTGGTAGCTGTTTAAAAAAATAGTTCATTTTGAGCAGTTTAACAGTGGACTAACCCCTTAAACTACTTAGGGGAAGGTGGGGTAAAATCTGGACCCGAGAGTAAATACTAATTTAAAAAAATATCTTGAAAACCACAAATCATTTATATTAGCCTACGTTGAGTGTATTTTATCAGTCGAATGTTTAGCTAATGAGATCATGGTTTTCGTTGTTCTAAGTAAGACAAACTAATCAATTTTCAAAAGCTAAGATTTAACGGTTTTGCGCCATGTCTGGCCAAAATCTGGGTATACCCACATCTTATACCTGACTTTGCCTCTCAACAGCGGAAGCATTTGAACGCATCAAATTTCTCTGGTTCCCAATCAGTACAGTCTTCATGGGCCTATATCTTAAGCCTAAATTACACTCTCCCCGAGACATGGCAAATGTTGACGAGGTGAAAGTGTAAATGGTCTCTTCATCTATCCCCGCCTATTTTTTTCATGGCAAGCACGAATGTGTAAATGGCTTCCTCGTCGACTCTCGCCTATGTTATGGGGACGTAATGAGCGTTTTATGGCTGTCTCTGAATGTTTACGAGGGTCTCGCCTTACCTCGAGGCCGCTTGAAATGATGACGGTTTTACATATCGAGTCAAAGGGATTTGAAAAATGGTCTGGTACTGGCTCCGATGATATTTACAAAACCTATTTGGTTTGCTTATGAAATCATAGGCAAGATGCATCATATCAGACAAGATGATTCATATCGGACATTATGCATATCGTGTAGGTAGGTATCCTTTCAAGAGATAAGCCATCTTCACTATATGTCGTGCTGAACGTCTCGTCGACTGTTTTGTCGAATGACCTCACGAAACGTTTACCATATATGTAAACGCGGCATTACACTGAAGACATTACACTCACACATCATTTTTTCCCGTATTTCGATATATTTCAGTGCAATAAATATACATGTCGTCTGAATTCTTTTTCGGATTTGCTATGTCACCACTTAATTTCAGGACCTTTGTGGTTCATATTTTTAGCGTGATTTTCTTCGCGTTCTAATTGATAAGCTGATGAATAATAACAACCCTTTTGCATCGACGAGCATTTGAAGTTACTAGTAAAATAGCAGCCGGAGAAATAGTTAAATTTTGATTTTCTTTACGAATTGTTCTTCAGCTGACTTTTTTTTGGTAAGCTCGAATGTGGTGCGTTTTCAGCGCTTTCTCTGCCTTCTTTTAAGCAATCAAATTTATGCAACTTCTTTGCGCAGTAAAATCAGACAAAATTGAGGAATTAATAATAATATTTTTGAGTAAAAATTAGGCAATTAATATATCAGGTCTGAGTGCAGTTGAAAAAAAACTAATTTACAGCCTGCTCAAATTAGCCACATATCCTCAATTTGAATAGCAGACTCATCAAAACCACGTTCGAATTTCATCAAAAATCATAACCTTCTAATAAAATCTAGTTATATGCCCGGCAACATATCTGCATAACTTGCACTTATTTCCGTTCGCAATCAAAGCTTTAATCCTCTTTAACTTTCCAGGACAACGTCAACTTTCTAACAACAGAAACTCATTCGCAAAAACCGAGGATTGTCTGATCCAGACTCCATTAAAATCCCTTCAAAAACTTTTAAATCTGTGCACATTAAGTTAACACCATCAGTGCACCATCATTCCGAATAATATTCCTGCCGGTCCGTTGGGTATTCGACTCATAATGCGTGTGGCTTGAAAATCTATATTATGTGCTAAAAAAAAGAAAGAAGAAGAATGTAGTCTGTGAGAACTCTATGAGCACAAGGCCAGGCTTACGTCCTGGTTGTGTAAAATAATGCCACAGACGGTTGTTGATTAAAGCGCCCCATAACTTACACGAGAAAGTTTAGTGGAATCATCACAAAAGGATTTAACTTTCCACACAGGCTTTTGTTACAAACCGTTCCTTATGATCCTTTCTCGTTTCGAGTAATCATAAATTCACGTTAGAATGCTCGGTCGATTCGTTGAATCGTGGTCGAGCAACTAGTCAGCAGCTCGCATCGACTAACTAACTAGTCAAACGGATCAAAATGAGAAGACTATTCCAGACCAATTGCAGCAGTATCCGTTCAGGATAATATTCGTTCAAATAGCCGACTCACACACAAACACACACATGTAAGGAAGGATTTCAAACGCTAGCATACTTTTCTGTTCGCTATGTCGACGATTACTCTCATGCTCCGCAAAAACCGAGACTTGCCCAAAAAAAAACTGCAAAAGAGGAAAATTGCAAAGACAGCAAAAACAGTAAGTGAGCAAACAAGGATAAAATGGTGGCTGTAGTCAGAAACAGGCACCCAAGCCAAATCGTTAAGATAAAGTTGAATGTAATTTAATGGCTTACAGCGCATGGTGGCGGTCGATTTCTTAGGTTTATTATCGTAAAAATATGCGATCAGATTGCATTGCAACTATGCCATTTTATCGTATTGAATGTGTTTTTAGACGAAAAAAAAAACGCAAATGAGGACCTTTATCATGACCTTTAGTTGAAAATGTCATCTTCGTTAATTTATTCAAAGCAAGAATACCCTTTTACGAGAGTTGATCAATAAATAAGTAATGAATATAAACCAAGATGATTAAACTTAAAAAATCCATTTATTTTTCAACATGGTCTCCTAACAAGTTAATACATCTAGTTCTTCTTTTTTCCAAATCCAGCATACCCTTAGAAAAAAATTATTTATCTTGACTCTCCCGAAATGCCTCAACAGCAGCCATCACTTCGCTGTCATCTTTAAATTTCTTACCTCGAAGGCGTAGTTTGAGCCGCGGAAAGAGGTAGAAGTCACTGGGACCTAGATCTGGCGAATAGGGGGAGCGTTCAAGCAGCTCGAATCCTGTTTCTTTAATTCCATCCATCGCAACTGCAGCCTTGTGAGCCGGTGCGTTAACTTGATGAAACTGAACTGCAACTGAACTGCAGCAGACGCGTCTTTTTTCCTTCATTGCCTCTCGCAATCTTCTTAATTGGTCGGCGTAGTAAGAGCCTGATATAGTGGCTCCCTTTTCCAAATATTCCATCACAATAATTCCTTCAGCGTCCCAAAAAACTGAAGCCATAACCTTCCCTGCCGAACTCAACATTTTGAATTTCTTCGGCGTCGGTAAAGAGGGTCGATTCCAGGTCATCGATTGCATTTTCATTTCTGGATCAAAATGGTGGATCCAGGTCTCGTCCATGGTCACGAAACGTGACAAAGTATTCTCCTGATCTGCCTGGAACTTTTCGAGATTCATCCTTAAAATTTCGACTCGTTTCTTCTTATGTTCGTCCGTTAGCATTCTCGGTACCCAACGCGCAGAGACCTTCTTCATATGAAATTTGTTGGCAAATTTTTTTTGAAGGCTACCATATGAGATCCCTGTGACCTCAGCTACATGCCTGGTGGTCACTCTTCAATCTGCCAACACGACATCTTCGACTTTTTTCACGTAGTCTTAAGTGAGGGGTGTGAATGGATGCCCTTCGCAGGTTTCATCTTCTTTGGATGTTCTTCCCAGCTTAAACTCCTTGGCCCAGCGTGCAGCGGTGGAATATGGAGGAGCAGAGTCCTCTAATGTTTCCACCTTGTCGCCGTGTATGTCTCCGGTAGACAATTTTTTCAAACAGAGATACTTAATGACACCTCTAATTTCGTTTTTCTCCATTGTCCTCCTCATGTCCTCTCTTCGACTGTTCGTATTCAAATGAATGTACCTCCCTGGAATCGTAGCCTATTTATATGATTTTTATGCTATGTGGTGGTAAAAAAACATTTTTTTGGAATTTTATGCGAACTGGAAATAAGCGATTATCATTACTTATTGATCAATCCTCGTATATCGAACGCTCTTTTGACGAGTTGTGCCTTGAAACATTCTATTCTGGACTTCCATTTTTCCAAACATTCATTCCGATTGTCTCAATTTATTTTTAGGATATAAGTAAAGCCGTTTTATCATAAAATAGTAAAATATGCCAAGATTAATAATAAATTTTATTGAGGGTAGTTTTTTTAGTTAATTGCTAGCTTTCTTCAACAATAATTTGTGCCTTAATAAATAATAATTTAATATTGCTGCCCATTTGACCACAAATAATTATAACCATGAATTTCTTGTATTTGCCCAACAAATTCCATTTATTCAAAGTTTAATGGGACAAAACCCACTTACACAAAATATCAACTTATAAATACATTTCTATTCAATGTTTTCAAAGATTTTTTTTTTATGAAAACTGTAGTCAATCATTGCTGCCAAATGGTTTCTTCGCAGACCATAACAATCCATGCTACACCAATTTCAAGTCCAATGTGGCGTCTAAATCCCTTAGTGTAAAACACATAAAACAGGCAATATTTAATTTACTTACCATTTTTCCATTGGGATTGCATTAGCTTGACGACTGATTTATCGTATGCTTACCAATCGTTGGTATTTGCCGAACCGCCAGTGTTCCAGATGGTCCGATTATTAGGCAATCTGCTTGCCATGCTCGTATGTAGCCCGCCAGCCAGCCAGCCAGCCAGCTAACTAGCTAGTTTGCTGACTTATTTTCATGTCGACCAGCTTGCCTATCTATTATGGTATATGCGTATAGCTGTACTCTCCTGAGTAACAGTACTTTGTGTAATGGCCAGCTGAGAAGTTACCCAACTTTGTTGATTGATAGACGCGGCGCTCTTTCAGTTCCGCGCGCTGTAGCGAAATGATATCGCACAGCATGGACACAAGCTGCTCGTCATAGCAAAGTACGGTCGCGAAGGAACCATTGGGAAAAATGTTGATGCCGTCAATCTTCTGGCAAGTTGTTTAAGTTAAATCAACAGCATGTTGCAAAAGATAATTTCAACAGTTGTCTGTGTTTCTGAGGCGTTAAATTGGGCCACAAAATTCGATTTTTTTGCGAAACGATACAACTGCAGATATCTACATGATCGAAATATGTCACTTTATCTCGGCATGTTCCGATTCAACCATGAACTGACAACATTTCAACCTCAGGCCACGCGAAAACATCCACCAAACCAACCATCCGTCAAAATCTTCTTGGAATTCCCCCATGAATACAGCTTGAAAATATTTCGTAAAAGTCACAACTCATTAAAAATCCCCGTCACTTTATCCACTCGTCAACACAAAAATTGACATGACAAAATCGATAAGATGAAAAGAATGTGGCTTTCCACAACGAAATGTAATAATATCCTAGAGCGATGCCCTGCTATTCACTCAGCCTTCATTAAATTACATCGTGACGAGAAAATTGCAAAGCACATTTCAAACCGTCACAGCCCCACCGCTCTGATTCCCTAACGGCCGCCGCGCCGCTACCATCCCCAACTGAAATGACTACGACGACGGGCTTCAACGATGACTGCCTTTAACAAAAGGACTTTGAAAGCGATTACTGCCTGCAACAATTAAATTCATTCCAGCGTTTGAAACAATGTGGCTTTCTGTCTGTGGAGTGAATTCTCGAAAAAATATGGCTTACCGAATGGAGGAAAAACACGAACCAACAAAATAAAAACCCAGGGAATATCCAGCAAGCTGTCCGGGTCTTAAGTTCCATATTCTATTGCAAACTTAGATATATTCTTCTTTTTCACGAAATTCAACCGTAACTGTTGCTCCTCAAATTACGAAGGCTACGAAAAACAACGGCCTCAATTCGGTTCTCAATGCTCCCAAATTGGCTAGAACAATTTCGAGAAATAGAAAACAACAAAGCAGTGTCGAAAAAAAAGGAAATAACGAACAGATAAACCGTTTGGCCAACTATAAAGACAAAAAGGAAAAAGGAATAAACTAAAACTGGGAGAATCGAAATGTAACACTCGGAGCGCTTATAAACACTTTGAGATACATTTTCCTAATTAGTATTCGGCACGCTATCACATTTAGCCCGAGAGCTAGTCAGACTGCCTCAGGCTGCCGACGAAACTGCGGCAGCGGTCCTGGTTGGTGACGGTGGTGATGGTTGTGTATCGGAGCCTTGTGATGAATGCGAAACGAGCGATCCTTGTGTAACGGAGTTTAATTATGTTAATTACAGTTCGGAATATAAGCGCATTGTACTCTGTCTATGAATCCAAGTAAGAAAATATATTCCCAGATTTTCCATGGTACGAAAATTTATTAGAACATACAGTTCCCGTAGTCAGCAGAAATAAAATACATTTTCTCTTGATAGCAGCTAGGCAATCGATTTGTCGTTCTAATATACATAGAACAAACTGTTGTTCTAGGCGGAAATAACGATTTATCTATAGGCACGTAAATGATATTGATCCTGGGGACAAATACTTCTCCCTTGTTAGAAGCAAATAAGCTTGGGATATTAATCGGCAATTTATGTGTGCTTGATGCATTTTAATTAACTGAGCTCATTTTGTCTGTACGATAAAAGTTAGATACGCCGTCTTGAGCCATTCAGAAAGCGTATTGCGTAGTTTGAACAATTAAATTCAAGTAAAGTTTCGGCCGACAACTCCCTTTGGCGTGTTGAGAACTGCGTAGAGAAAGACAACAGTTGAGATTGATGTTCCCATATCATCTCATATTCTCAGTGAGAGTAAAACGTTTTCGTTAGGGTTGAATGCTAGAAGCAATCATTTTAACACGAAAGGTAGACGGAAATCCGTGAAAAAAACATCCGTTACTTTTCAAATGTTCATTGTTTTTAATATTTTCAAAAAGGCCTTCGCAACTTCCTATCAAAATCAAGCTGAGCATCAAAAATTGGCAGCAGAATAGGCAAACCACTAGTTTCAAACGAAACTATGCTATACCACTGTCCGCGCTCATACATCGTTTGAAACTACTCGAAATCAAAGTGTGCTAAGGTCATTTTACTTCCGACTACACTAATCTCGTAACCACAACATATTTTCTAGCTAACGATGCTTACGTTTTATGGCATTTTAATTTGAAACTCCACCTCAGATCCGATTGTTATCAGTTCCAATTGACCTGAGTCGTTATTTTTACTCAGAACAACAAGTATCCATTTCGGCTTGGATCAACATCTTACTGTGTTCACAGTATCTTAGATTTAACACCAGCGGGTATTTGATGAATTCCTCTGGTCAGACGATACAGCCATAGAATCTTTCATTCGCATCACATTAGTAACTACGACGAAAAAAAAAAGTTTGAAGAATTTATTCTCACACTACACCCCAGTTTGTTGATGCTGTTGAATTTTTTTTGTCTGAAGCCATAAAGAATCTCCAAATGTATCTTCGTATCTAATGTGGATTTAAACCGACCGACGTAAAGAATGAAAAGACATAATTTCAATAATTGCTTTCACAGTTTTTGTTTGATTATTTTCAAGCGGAAATTCCACAGTAATTTTCAAATTATGCGTTTTTCCTACCCATTTTGATGTGAAGGTTCAAGCCCACGAAAGTGATGCGATGATGATGAACTATTTCCAGGGCTTTGGAAAGAGAACAGACAGTAGTTTGGCTACATAAGATTTTGAATGTTTTGTTATAATGATTGGTTTAGTACTGTTGTGTCTATTCGAGCTGTGGCTACAAATTCATTAGGAATATTATTGAGCTAGCTAGTGCTGGACATTGGTAACATTTTCTTTTTTTTTGTTTTTGAGCATCAGTTTTTGGAAATAATTAAGATAACACTCAAAATAGCCTTTCCATCACGAAATGATAGAAACAGTAATTAGTAATACGGTATCCTCTCCAGGTATCTTCCTCGGCTGTATCTCTTGTTCGATGCCTTAAAGACCAAGATCTACTGAAATTTCCATCTAAATTTTCTGTGATTTTTAATTGATTTTAATCGTCATACAATCTTTAAATGCGGTGATATGTCGGTTTCGTGATAAAAGTTCTGTTCTCAAATTGTCATAGGCCGCTGATGAGCTACTTAAAAATATTCCAAAAATTTCAGTATTGACTTAAAGACTAACTTTCACGAAACCGACAGAATAGTTCTATTGAAAATTCAGCCAAAATATAAGATTCGAAAACCATTTCATATAATTTCTATAGAGTAACAGATTGTCGGACAGGATAAACGCCTGAGCGAGATTCAGATGCAGAGTCCCTCTCGACTAATGGGTTCAATGTCAGGAATACATCTGATATGGGTAGTTGTTTAGACCTGCCAACTTTAAAAACTGAGAGAGTGAGGCGGCCCTAGCGTTGGAGAAAAACCTCTATTTGATCCTAATTGGTCATAGTAAGGGTACTTCGAATTATCCTCCTTTATTTTAAATTGGTAATATCTGTCATGTTTCTTCGCTTTTCAAATGCAGAGAAACAATTAATATTAATCCCAGATAAAACAACTGGGAGAAGTGCGAATAGTGGGGTTTCGGAATCATTCCTATAAAGACACTTTCCATGTTGTTTCATTGTTTACCAACTAATCTACTAATCCTACACTGTCGTCCTTAGCTAAAAAGTATTAACTCCACTTTTGTAGTTTTCAGAAAATTTGAATTTTTGTTTCATCCATTTGGCACAATGTAATAATATTGGTACAATGTATTAAAAGTTACAAAGACGGAGCTCAATGCACTCTATTACTTCATGAAATTAACCCCCAAAACTGCGATTGGCGCTTAAGAATTTTTTTCTTAACACGACAGTACAATAACGTGGCTATTGTGGAGTCAAGCCGAATTTGGTCATGCTGGGGTTCTCGCTCCAGCGGACGTCGACTATACGTCTCCGAAAACTCCACTGGATTTCAATTATTCAACTCGCAAGTATTTGGAGTATTCAACTCCTGATAAGGATGAATGGAAAGATGGTGTCACCCTCGCCAGTGGGCACAATCGTATTTTTACTGATAGATTGAATTTGGCAGCGCTATATCGTCGGATGAGCTAAATTTACCGATCTCATTTCGTCTTCTGAACCCCTGTAGTGTCTTTGGCTATTTTTCAGGCTTTTCGACAGACCTTTGATTAATCGAATATTCGAATTAAATATTGGTTTTCTTCACAGATAGCTCAGCGCTTATTAAGTCCTTAGCTAAGCATTGTACAGTGTCCAGAGTTATTGCTGAATGCCATACATCTCTTAGGGATCGCAATTGATTTGGGTAGGCGAAGATCTCCAAAAGTACAGTGGCCTGAAGACCCTACATACTGTTTTCAGATATGATCGCAATCGTGATTTATCGAATAAAGCAGACGGTGGTGGAGCCTTAATTGCCATTCGTAAATCTCTGCCTAGTTCCTTTTCTGCAAGCTCCGTGGTGTTTCATCCTGTTGAGTGCATTGTTGTCCGTATTTCCCTGTCACACAACGTCTGTTTATTGTATCTGTATATGTGCCTTGTAGTGCATTCCTCTGCACGTATGGAGGTTTTTTTAGTGAGCTGTTTGACTTTATTATGTCTTAGTATCCCCATCCACCTATTGTTGGCTGTGGCGATTTCAGCTAGCCTTGCATTCAGCGGAACCTCTCGTCCTTAGCCATTTTGTCTAGATGTGCTCTTTCCATTTCGCTCTCACCCTTTCTTTCTTTTTGTTCTTCATCCCAGTTTCATTTCATTCATAATAATAACAATCGTTTGTTGGACCATGTTCTTTTTAATCTTCGTTCTTCTAATCTACCTATTTCCGCATCATCCTTTCCTTACGTAAATCCTGATCCTCATCATCCCCCCTCTTTCCATCGATTTATATTAATTGAATAGACCACAGTGCCGTCTTTCAATTTTTCAAAGCTGATTATGAACAAATTGCTGCTGAACTCCTCAGTATCAACTGGTTTTCTTTCATTCGTGGGCAATGAAGAAGTGAAAAAAATGAAGCTCTTGCTTCTTTTTACTCTCTATTTCATTTCCTTCCATCTATATTTACTCCTGTGTGTCGTACTCGTCCTAGTGTTTGTTTTCTTTGGTTTTCTGTGTCAGTCGCTCAGACTTTGCGTGAGAAACATAAGGCCCAAAATGATAGTTCATCTATTGAGGCTGTTCAGCGTTATTGATCTATGCGAGCAGTGGCTAAAAGAACTGTTGAAGAAGCGAAACATGCGTACTGCGCCCATATTGAAGCTTGTCTCTCTTCAAATAACTCGAAGCTATAACTGGTTAAAACTAGTAACTGGTTTCCTGACACTTTTTTTTCTGGAGGAAATTTCAACGTCTATTCCTCAAGACATTTCTGATTTGTTTGCTTAGTTCTCTGCTTCTTCCTTTTCCTCTTCTAATTCAGGGAACTCTGCTGCGACTGTGTCTTCGCATGAGGATTTTGTGATGACAAATCGTCTGTAGGTAGAAATTCTAATATCCTAGTTGGATCATCCGGCGAATAGCGGCCTTGATGGTATTCCTTATGTGTTTGTTAAGTCTCTTGCATCTCCCTTATGTGTACCTTAGTATATTTTATTTAACTTGAGTTTGTGTTTTTCCTTCTAGCTAAAAAGCTGCCAAAGTTAGTCCAATTTTTAAATCAGGGAATTTCGGTAATGTTGCCAACTACCGTCATATATCCCTCCTGTCTAGCATTCCTAAGTTGCTTGAGCGGATCGTTCATGAAAGAATTCATAGTGCTTTTAGTCCCTTATTTTCTAAAGAACAACATGGATTCATTAAGGAACGTTCTGCAACTACTAATTTGGTCGAACTAACTAACTTCGTCGCGTGTACTTTGGACTGCGGTCTTCAATCTGATGTTATTTACACTGACTTCGCGAAAGTATTTTTTAACAGGGTAAACCATTCAGTGCTGCTAAAAAAGATTTGTAATTTTGGTATTTCCAGTTCCCTTAGATTCTGGCTTTCTTCCTACATCCGTGGTCGCATCTGCCGTGTTGTTTTTAATGGTTGTCATTTTTCCCCTTTCTATCATCTTTCTGGTGTTTCCCAAGGTTCGTTCCTTGGTCCCCTCCTTTTCACGTTGTTTATCAATGACCTTCCTTGTAACGTTAAGTCTAAATCTGAATCTCTTTTGTACGCTGATGACCTTAAAATTGGTTATGCTATTGCTTCCCGAAATGATTGTAGTCATTCATATTGCAATGTTAATTTTAAAGTTTGACTTATATTTTAACGTCCAATTACCTTCTTAAAATGTTCTAATCCTCCAAATTATCCTTTCCTTAAAAACAAGAAATGTGTTGGAACAGTTCTGATTCTTAAAGTTGTTCCTTACGTCAGTACAAAGTTGAGGGCAGTATTCGGAACTCTCTCAGTCTTTGAGAAATACCTTACTCACCAAAAATCTTTTATATAATGATGCTCCTCAAAATTACGACCGATATACAATCTAAATATTCAATTCAAATAGTTTGAATATTTAGGCTCTTATGAAAACAATCTTCACTAGCTAGACAATTAAGATTGCCACTTTCTATTTCATTTAATCGCAAAACTATGGTTCGAATCTTTTAAAATTGCAATTGTATCTGTTTTTTCGTATTTGCCGTCATCGTATTATTACATAAATGACTTTATCACGATCAGTATTACCTAAAGTCGATCGACTCTTTCGTCGATTTCACGGAGAATGTCAATAAGCATTAATAGCAATAGCAAGATCGTGTAGTAACAAGCCACGCAAATCGATCGACGATCAGGATACGTAAAAGTGATCGAACAAAAACGATTGAAATTGCAAATAAATGTAATGAAATCGATTGTTCACCATAACTTATTAGTAGAAACCGATCACTAGTTTAGATCGATTGACAATCGCGTTTTTCTCATGTCACCTTTTATGGTTCAACCTTTCTACTACTATATGATGCCCATGATATTGATCACTCTACTGCTACGTATCGCGATCACATTGAAACCAATTAAAGTTAGTGTTATATATATATAAAAAAAAAGTACTTATTGTATGATGATGATAAAGTTTGTGAGGAAATCAAGTCTGGAGTCTGGCAGCACGTCTAAGTAGCGATAGAATAAGAGCTGGAAACAATGTGTTGTACGTTGATGATATGATTTGTGAAGTTTCGTCCTTATCTATTTTCTTTAACCTATTTCTAGATTACTTGTCTATAAACTACATTCACATCGTTCAGTTAGGAAAACCCTCTGGCCGAACAAAGACAGGCTATCTGGAGGAAAAAAAATCGGAAAAAATCTTCAAAGTCAGTCCTATTGTTTTACCAGTAAAATATCGAAATTGTTTTGTTCTACATTTGTCGTTGTCGCACGAAATAATCAAGGTGAGCACTTGAGGGAGAGTAAAACAATAGTGACGCCGACGATAGTGTAAGAAAATTCACTTGAAGATCACTGCAACGAGATGCATGCACTCAGTGTGTTTACATTGAAGATCACGTTCGTAAATGGAAAACAATTGACTTGAAGGTGTCTTTGAGTTTACTCTGACCTCGATGGCAGCGAGAATAATGCATTCGAAAGACCTCCCGCAAAATTATCAAAGTTCAGATCGTATAAACAACACGGTTGTGTTGTGCGATAATCGATTTACCATGTGTGCATTGCATCGATTCGAGAGTGTAATTGAAACCTACCTATGTACATATGTATATCTTCGGGTGATAGCTGGTCGAAACAAGCTATTACATGAAAATTCAAAAGCTAAAATTTACTGTATTGCTTTTCCGTCACCTTGAAAAATAATCACGTCAAATCAGAAGACATAATCAACAAAAGCGATCGTACGTGCTGCGAAACCCATAACAATGTAACGGACGCAATACCGATCTTGTCGCCAAAGATAATCGTGATAACGTGACGTGCAGTAGTAAGATGACTATAATGTAATGGTCTGATCACCAGCACCAAGCACCATCCAAATTGAACACTGACTGGTTTTTATCATCGCCACGTCTGCTCTTCTGCTCAGTGAATGATCATCACATTTTAAAATCTTCACACCTATGCAATCAGTTTGCCACGATATGCAATTATCTTTCATTAAATTCCACAATCTAAAATGCAATGCCAAACGGTCACTTGGCCATGCAATTAGCCAGCAATCTTGGTAACAAGTTGAAGTGCAACCGCCGCAAACGAAACGAACGATGAAGCGCACAATGAAGTGTGTATGTGCAACAAGATGATTTCGCCAAAGTGGAGATTGTGCGGCGATTCAAAAAAAAAAAGCTGAGATGTTTTAAATGGATTGAAAAATAAATTTGAATGACTCGAGTAAAATCTCGGACTGTTGTTGCTAACGTATGTATATGACCAGACGCGCAGGTGAACGTTTTAAAGTCTCTTCAAGAAGTGGAGGTGGCCGTTTGTCTGGTATACATTGCGAGGGTTTTTTTGGGGAAATTAATTCACTTAGATTACCATCATTTGCACAAGATCGAGATTGATCATTTCAGTTTGGTATTTAATTTTATTGTTGAATATGCGGAATGATCGAGGAAAAAGATAAAATAGAGCTGAAATAAGGGGGAAAAATACGATTTGTATAAAAGAATGATCAAGATTTATCAGAACCGGTTACTTTTACAAAATAACGCAATAATAAATGCTGAAATTATTGTATACAGGTGTTTTTTTGAAAATAGCAAATCGAAAGAATTGCCTGGTTTTTTATTCTTCTATTCAACTATAGATATACATGAGATTCTTCCTATCCATCTAATTATTCATCTCCCACTTACTGAAATAACGACTAGAACAACATCCAATAAGAATTACTACATCTCACATTCACTTATCAATTGATTTTTACTTAAGCTCTGATAATTAGTAGAAAAAAAAAGTTATTTCATAATTTAACACTCATTACGTAAACGAAATATTTCAGATTCAAATTTAAAATTCTCATTAGAAAAGTATTTTTTCCTACATTTTTCTGATATTTCTGTCGACAGTCATAATCATTTACTTTCAAGTTAAATCAGATACCACTTAAAGCTGGTCACCTGTACTCAAAAAAAAAAAAAATTAAATTAAATTAAAATCACACTATATTCAAATCATTTTCGTAACGCTGGAGCCAGACATAGTTGAGGTTTTGTGAAGTCGTATGAAAAAGCGAAATGTGACCGAACGTTTTGCACGTTGAAGCAGCAGCTCTGTTTCTGTTTCTTCGTCACGTGCACTTTGAACAATGGTTTTCAAGCTGATGTGATTTACACTGACTTCGCGAAAGCATTTGACAGGGTAAACCAATCAGTGCTGTTAGATAAGATTTGTAATTTTGGTGTTTCCAGTTCCCTGACATCCTGGCTTTCTTCCTACATCCATGATCGCGTCTGCCGTGTTGTTTCTAATGGCTATTCTTCCTCCCCTTTCTATCCTACTTCTGGTGTTCTCTAAGGTTCCATTCTTGGTCCCCTCCTTTTCACGTTGTTTATCAATGATCTTCCTTGTAACTTTCAGTCTGACTCTCTGTTGTATGCTGATGACCTTAAAATTTTCCGTGCTGTCGTTTTAAGTAAGTTTGTTGTAAGTTACAATCGGATCTTTTCGTTTTAAGTGATTGGTGCTCTATCTTTTTCCAATAAGCCTAATCCCATTTCCTTTGAATAGGTTTTGAGTAATAGTCTTTTGAAGCATGTAGTTCAACATGTTTCTTTTGTTGTTGCTAAGTCTTCAAAGGTAACTGGTTTCGTTCTGCGCTGCTCTCGCTTTGCAACCAATATCAACATATGTGTTCGTATTTTTATTTCTCTTGTTCGATGCATTGTTGAATACTGCTCCCAAGTCTGGTCTCCTCGTTTTGTGTACCTGTCTAATGCTGTTGAATCCGTTCAGCGTAAGTTTACTCGTTGCCTTTTGTACAAGTTTAATGTTGCTTATCGTCTTTATGATGACCGTATGCTTTTCTTAAATCTTCATTTGCTGAGTACCCGCAGAATATTCCTTGATGAATGTCTTCTTTAGAAGCTTTATCATAGCTTACTCTCTTCCAACATTCGCGTGTGCAATTTCTTACGTGTGTCTGATCGCCCGGTTAGAACTCAATAGCTTTTCCTTTTTTTCTCTTTACTTTTTCTTCTATTTTTATTATTTTCATTCCTTTGTTTTGCTTTATACTAACGATTTCTTTTTTTCTGTACCTCATTTTATAATTGGATTTTCTGTTACATGAGATTTGAATAAATAAATAAATAAATACAATGGCGCTCTCTTTCCGAACTAACTATGAATAAGCTTTGCCCAGTACGAGAAACGAAGACGGTTCACAAATATTTGTGACAGGTGGAAATCTTTTCACATACATATATTTACAGAATATTTCGACTATGTCTGGCGCCCGCCTAATGCTAATCCAAAAACACTTCGAATTTTTAGTACTCCGACGTAGAGAGGTCATCGACAACATAAAAATACGCGTTCATATTAAAACCATCTGTTGTACGAACGGCCACATCCACTACTTGCCCTGAGATATATGTACAACAATAAAATTAATATGAGTGCGCAGTATCTTGTTAATGGTATGTGTATCTAGCGTTTACTAGTACTTTTGTTTTTTTTACTGCCGGACGCTTCTATTTAATTACCATTAAAATTACCTAGACATCAAGTTCAAGTCGTAAAACTAGAATCTAGAGAGTAGTTGAAGGAGTAGGTGAATTGCTACGATAAAAACTAGTTGGTGGCTTTTTAATTCGAAAATCGAAAACAAAATTTAGATTTATTAAATTAAAGCCTATACGAAGCACTTAATTCGTGGTCTCTATATAGATATGGCAAAGATCTTGTATTTAACTTGACCTTAACAGTTAGCCATCTCGCTATGACGCTTTATTTGTTAGGAAAAAAAAAGTCATAATGTTCATTTTGGGTCAAAAATTTGTTGTTATTTTTAAATTATGCTGATATATATTTTCTAAAAAGCTGCATCAGTGGTTTTTAGGAGTTTGAAATGCACAGACCTATCCCATATTATTTTATTTGTATGGCATTCGGTGTGTACGCGGGAAATCAAAGTTGATTGAAAAGAATGAATAAATTACTATAAATTAGGTGGGTTTCGAAAGCTCAAAGAAACATATTTTATTTTCTAGTATATGAAATAAAATATTTTTTCCAAAGATATACAAAAAAAGATACACATTTGACAAGTACTTTGTGAAAAATTCATTTAAATTTTTTGAAAATTTATCCGTTGTGGCCTCATCTCCCTTGACCTGTCAGAAAAAAGATTTCTCAGCGTTCTCAAGATAACTCGTGACAGATTAATATGAAATTAAAAAATCAAATATTTTCTGTTCTAGCTCGTGAAAAAAATTCAAATTTGAATTTTTGGCGGAGTTGTGAACAAAAAGTCCCGTTTTTGGTAAAATTTGTACCACGTATTGCCTTTTAAAATTATTTGTGATGATAAAAACATCCTTGGTTCAAGCACTAGATAATGTTATTTTGAAGAAGTGTGCGAAATTTGAGCAAGATGGGCTCATAACTTTTTGAGAAGCCATGACAACCGACTTCAAAAATAGAGTTTCGGGATAAACGCGATTAAAGTTTTAAATTGAAATAACACACAACAAATTTTTTTTTTTACTTACATAGCATCGTCGATTCCGGCACCATAAAGTCAAGAACCTGCTGCAGCGGCAACGTCCAGGGCATCCTTTTGCTCTTGCCTGTGACGAATTCTTGCTTCTCGAGTTCTAGCGTCAGCTTTTTTCGGCTATAAGTATGCAATTCTCATCCTCTTTTCGGGTTTATTCGTTGCTGTTTCGTCCAAGTTTCAAATCCATACCATGCATAAAAAGTAATAAAGCTAAGATTCCTTCGTTGAAAGTGCGAGAAGTGCAGCAATCTCGACTATATTTGAACCAGCAGAGTATTTTCTTAAATTAACTGGTTAAAACTTTCATTATTATTTTGCGTAAAGCCACTAACACACCGCTCCAAAAGTTCCTCTTAGCTGAGTTCTTCATAAATGGGCTTGACAGCTGATGAAACGTTACTTAGTGATGGATCATAATCGTTTACATAAAATAGGAACAAGAGTGGACCGAGAATAGACCCCTGAGGAACAAGAGATCGCACTTGTGCAGGGGTACAATTGGGAATTCTTTCTAGTGAGATGGAAATATGCTATCAGTTAGCTATTCTATATATATGACGATGACTAATGAAAAGAAGATCGATGTAAGACCGTCAGAACGAGAACTAGTTGATAGCTTAAGACCATTTCCCATAGAATCAATAAAATACTTAGATATGAAGGAATGGATAGTTGGAGAAGATATAAGATTGAACAGGGCTAATACGAGGTGAAGCAAATATGGAAGCACAACCGAATCGGGGAGGGTTTTCAATTAGGTCTCCATATAGTTCGTCTAACCGACTTGAGCAGGTTAAGGCAGTGACTTTTAGAACAAATATTGCTAACAAACTCCAGCCTCTGTACAGTCTGCATGATACCGGTACCGTGCAAAAATAAATCGAAAATACAAAATACAAAAAATAATTACAGCGAATCGAAAGGATAGAAGCCTTAACTGAGCCCCTCAACTTAACCGAAGTCCAGCAAGCAGCCTGCCATGAGTACTATCATCCAGATTCTCCATTAATTCGATCAATCATCAGATAAGCGTTGCAAGGTTTCCAACAATAGGTAGATGCGCTTCTACAGAACATGAGCGCAATAGCGGATCATTTGGATTACCTGAGCCTTCCACCACGGCCAAGAAAGCTGGAGCCTCCATTGGCCGTAGAAGCCTCATCGTTTGTAGCTACATAGATGGCAAACCGCCCTCGTAGGCCTAGAAATGAGACGGTCCATTTCCATCATGAACGAATGGTCAGCATAGTGGAAGGCTCGGGGCTTAAGTTTTTGGGGAGAAACTTACCTGTAGAGGCTTTTCTAAATAGGGTGTCTTCCCTTATGCGAAAGACCCTCAGAGTAAATTTCGCGCTATTGTGCCAGCATTTGCACCAGCTATTTATAGGTCCAGTAGCATATTGGGACTCGAGGTACCGCAGATCCAGAGAGAGACTTCGGCCACTCTCTTTAGGCTAGAGTCTGTGGGCGGCGTGACTTCAACACTATCAGGGGTATGTAGCCTCAATATCATCAGGGGCCTGAGGCTGTCTGCCTCCTCTCAATCAGATTCTTGGATGGAGGCAAACTTTTCCTCTGTAGCTAGTTAGATGCTTTGTGACGTCTCAGCTGGGTCTGGCTTGCCAGCCTATGCCTGAGAGCTAAGCTTAGTCCTTCGCGGACAAAATCACCTTTTCCCTAATCTTTATATTGCGGATATTATTTATTTGACGGATGAAATATACGTAATGTCCCTCATTTGCTCGGGGCTTATCCACCTTATTGCTTCAAGACCCAGCCCAGCTGCGGAGAGCTACCATCCGTCGTGGTTGGATAAAAGAATGCTCCGCTAAGGCTAACTAGTGGACTTCACGGCCATTTCTGGGGCAGCCTACTCCAGGGACAATTATTTTTTTTTTGCTCTGTTTAATGGTCTTAATCAACTCAATCCACTTGGCAGGCTCTTTGTTGTACTTCGGTTCTGCCAAGGAATTTTGGAAATTCGCTACATAATATTCCCACATTTTCCAAAATCATTCCTTACAAGCCAGAAGACCAAAGTAACATGGATAAAAATTAGTATGTTGCACAAAAAACATTGATCAAGTTTATGTGATATAAACAAACAAAGTCGTGTTCAACTTCATTGGTCGCTCAAAGGAAAATATATCCATATTATTCCGATTTAATCGGTGATTAAATCGAAAGTATTGATATGTTCAAATGCAAGCTAATTGAAAAATATGAAATGAAATTACCATACTATCCCTTCTAAATGCACTAATTTAATATAAAATGTTTTTACTGTAATCTAAGATGTCTCCGTTTGAATTATCTCGAACTTTTTCCAACGCATTCGTTCCTTAACTAGTAACTTAATTACAGTCAGCGATTTTCGGTTCCCATATCGTGGAAAATTTCATCTATACGAAAATCATTTGCCATTGCTAGCGCACATCTACATCAATTGAAATTAATTGATAAATGAATTGTTGCCTCGTGTAAACAATTTTCTTTGGCGCGGGTCCAGAAAAAACGAGCAACACAAGCGCAATTGCATCTAGCACTGAAATATCACAGAAAATGCAGTTTTCTCGATGCCAAAACTCAAACAAGATCCACATGGCATCGTAGCTGCCTTGGTCGCTTCAAACGCCATAGTTAATGTATGTATGTAACTTATAGTCGATGTAATGTGAAATATACAAAGTCAAGATAGAAATCATCATTCCTTTTCGAAATATCTTCTAATAGCTTCTGACCCAGGAGTGATCTTTAAAAGTGATCCCGTGCGAGTAGGTACGCACCAAACATGATTGCCGCTGATCGATTATAAATTAACCATTCGTTACGGATATTCTTGATTATCTCTCCTACCGTTAAAACATTGGCGATTTATTGAAAATGGCAATGGAAAATGACGGAGAACAGCTCATGCCGCTCGCTGGCAAAGGAAGCAACTATTCATCTTGCAATTAATAAATAATGGGTAGGCTTTGATTGAACACTGTTATAGATATTTCCTTTCACGGTTCGGTGGAGAAACACTTGGCCTAGGTCTCGAACTATCTATTAAGTTCAATCTTTCCGCAAGATATGTGAAAAAGTTTAGATATTTATTCTCAGATGGATTTTGGTCTTCCAGGTAGACCAGAAATAAATCGTTTTCCATCAGATCTACTGACGACGCAACAAAACACTTTTCGAAATGATGTTTTCGTTCATCTATCAAAATTGATTAAGTTGAAAGAATATTTAAATGCTTATATAAGTATTAATATTTTCTGAAGCGCAAGCTGTAATTTTTCTCACTAACTAACTGAAACCAATCAACCGCATTTGGCTCGCATCCTGTACTATCAACTATAAAATTTTTTAATAACCTCTGCCGGGGTGCACATATGCGCGCATTAACCTTGATTGAAAAATGCAGTAATCACCTAAAGCTCTTTATTTTTCGAAATGCACTCGTGCACTCGACGGCTTTGCATATAGTGGAGCGGTGCAAGCAGCATGCGGTGCACTTTATATCGCTTCGATAAGATTCGCCGTTGATGCAACGATGATCCGATAAAATTAGAAATTGAAATTGGCCGAGCGTGTAAGGTAAAGTGAATCGCCAATCTAGTGACGACGATGACGACGACGTGAGCGGGCAAACGCACACCAGCGCCTTGTAGCTTTTTCAAAATCGAAACGTTCATTGCTGACGTCTCGTTTTTATTTGCCTCGTTTTTCACATACCTGCATTAAAGAAGAGATAAATCGTTGCGATTAGACGTCATTCATTTCAACGCTTTGGCAAACAGTGCCATGAAGCTGCCAATCTGTTGACTTACTACGATTATTAGAGGTACTTGTTGTGATTTTTTGCCGTTTACGTGCATTATTCTGATGCGAATGGAGCGCACTAGTCCACGGTGCTTCCCTGTTTTTCGCGATCTTGCTGTCGTGCTTGGCTTGACTTGGGATCTCTCGTTGCGATTGTGAGTGACGAGGCCGATCGTTTGATATAATTAATAAATTGCATTTAATTAACTGGCTATTAATTAAGGTTTTGCCCTCTTACGGTGAACAATCATTCCGCCTTCTTGTTAGTGGTTAGTCATGATCGCTTTTGATGGTCTGATCATGTAATCTTGTGCATTGGATTCTCTGATTTGGCATGCATGCCGTGTAACCTGGCTGAGATTTTTCATAGAAGTAGTTATGGATACTAGTACGTGACTACTCCATATGGAGAGGCGTCATCTGTGCTTGGTTTTATCGTAGTGGATCGATCTGCGGATACAGATAAAGAAAACGATTATATGAATAGCTCATAGATACTTGGCATCTAGTTATTTATGTTCACTGAATAAATAAAAACCCTAGCGCATCAGAACCGCTAGAAATACTAATGTTCGAAGAACAGTAGAGGATTTGTGCAGATTTTGAGTGTATTGTTATATATTGTTGTTATATTGTTGTTATTGTCTTATATATTATATATTGTGTGTATTGTCATATATATTGTTATATATTGTATATTCGCGATGTGAATACTTAATGCAAGCATTTATTGGTACGAAAATAACAAAAACACCTCGTGCTAGCAGTCCTTTCCTAGCACTGAAGCCAAAAATAAGTCATATCTGCCTCACGTTGAAGTCAACCTGCTCTGCGAATTTCGTATTGATCCGATTACTGCATTGGAAGTTATAGGGATAAAAAGAAATTTAGGGTTACCATTCGCAAGAGCTTTCAAACTTTCTAGATCTAAGTATTTGGTGTGTATTTTCACTACAAGACCACTACGATTTGAAAACTTTATGATAAAATCGCTTACTAAAGCTATGTCAAAAAATACAAAAACAATCATAGCTGGCAACCCTATCATTGTTTTTCAAACTAGATTTCTACTGAATATTGTCTACAATAATTTAAATCTGCCATATGAATTTCGTTATGATACCATGACTGTACTGGAGGCTATAGGGCAAAGAGCTTTATTCAAATAAAATAACATTATATAAACAATTTGGTGCAGTTGCACCAATTTTTGACGATTCTAAAAGCGTATAGATATATAACTTAGATGCTTTGCTTTTATATAATCTTTTAGTGCTTTTATATAATCGAAGTCGTTTGTCATAAATTATGCTTACCATAGAAGGGGGATGATGCAGATGAATAAGCTAATAAACTTGGTTATAGATTCAAGTAACAAACAATAAAATTTTCAAAACTCGGAACATTTAAATATCGGTTGCTTATTTTATTGTAAATGGTTTGCTTATGAATAGAAAATGGAAGCATCTGTTGGTGCGATATTTAAGAAATTGTCCGGTGCTGGCAATCATGTGCTAGCACCATAGCTGCTTCACGTTGTGTTAAACCTAGCCTATGAATTTCGTTTCGATTGAATGGCTGCGCTGTAAGTTATAGGAGTGATTTAAATTTTAGGGTTACCATCGTCCAAACTTTTTAAATTTTTGAAACGTAAATATTTGTTGTTAATTGTCATTGCAGGATCATTCCCATTTGGAAATTTTATGATAACATCGCTCGATAAAGCAATGTAAATAAATTACGAAATTCATCATAGCTGGCAACCCTTTCACGGTTTTTCAACGAAATTCCTACAGAACTACAATTGCAACAAGATATGCTTTTCACATGAATTTCGTTTTGATTTCGTCACTGCATCGGATGTTATAGGGAAAAAATCTTTATTTTCCTGAGCAAATTTACAATATTTAGGAGACAAAAATTGCCGTAGCTGGCGTCCCTACACTAATTTTTCAACCAAATTTCTATGAAACCTATCTTAGAGTAAGGTTCGCCTATTGCGTGAATTTCGTTAAAATCTGGTGGCTAAATCGGAATCTATATATAGGCCAAAAACCATTTTTTTTTCTCAGCGATTTTTCCAAATGGCACCACTGCCACAGTGTTGCTCATTTTTCAAAATCACTTCTATCAGACTTGGTCCTAGCAAATTCCAACATGTCCTGTAAATTTCATATTGATTGCATTATCCGATCGTCAGTTCTCGTGAACAGAAGTTTTGAGTGCTGAAAATAGAGGTAATTTGATCACGGGTTGCCGTTCTTGTTTACCGCGGAATTTTGAAATATTTTATTTGACTTGGTGGACAAAAGTCAAAATTTATCAATAATTTGAATTTATTTTCAAAAATCAAAAAATTTTCAGGAAGGTCGATGATTTGAAGGATTTTTGTTCAGGAGCCTGCTGTAGCTACAGAGTTGCGCGCACAGTCTTGAAAATCCATGTGTGTAAAATTTTAGTCTATATCAATACGCTCTAAAAATTTCACGATGATCCATTGTTTTTCTTAGAAGTTATGACAAATCGAATTTTGAAAAAAAATCCTTGCCTACTTTTAGGCACTCAGCGCCTACACAATGCTCAATATTTCGACTTCTTTATCATAAGCAAACTTAAAACATAATAAGTTTTCATTCCTAGTACTTTTTTTGAACAAAAATGTACACCGCTTGGAAATATAGGAGCACCTGAAAATTCACTTAAATGCCCGCCGCCGCCAAAAGGTTTAAGATATCTGAATTCTAGCAAGTCATGGACCTACCTGTTATATACATCTATGTTCTCCAAAAATTTCAGCTCCATCGAATCAGCCACTCCAGAGATTATCTCTCTTAACCATTTTGCTGATATATATACATATATATATATATATATATATATATATATATATATATATATATATATATATATATATATATATATATATATATATATATATATATATATATGACGTATTTTCGACGAAGCGATTTTAATACTAATGTTCTTCGAACATTAGTAAAAACAACAATTAAGAAGGAACATATACTCAAGTAATTCACGACATTGTTATTTTGATCTTGAATAATTTTTTTTAAATCCTTGCCTTCCAATTTAATAGCTTGCAACAACTATCCATCTAATCTATTTTCTACTTCTTTTATTTGCAGACAAAAAAGCATAGTCCAGGTCATATAAAACGACCGATGAACGCCTTTATGGTCTGGAGTCAAATGGAACGTCGTAAGATATGTGAAGTCACTCCCGATCTACACAATGCCGAGATCTCGAAAACGCTTGGTGCTCGTTGGCAGAAACTGACAAAAGATGAAAAGGAACCCTACGTCCAAGAAGCCGAACGTCTGCGCAAGCTTCACTCTAAGGAATATCCCGATTATAAGTATCGTCCCAAAAAGAAGCAAGTGAAAAGTTCGAAAACCGCAAACGGTGCAACATCTCCCAGTTCGCAAGCTGTCTCGCCAGCATCGAAACGTAGTAAGAACAGTAGTACTGCCACTAGTAATTCATCAAATAGCCGTAGGCAGCGTACGTGCAGTCAGACAAGTCAAACAAGTATTGCAAGTATCGGGACGCCAATCAAAAGCGAATGTAGAAATGACACAAATAATAACGAAGATATTAATATGATATCACAAACTTCGTATTTCGATAGGGAAACTAGTGTATGGCAAAGAATAACATCGGGTCAAACATCACCGAACGGTGCCGATTCGCTGCTGGCCCAGTTGAACACACCGAACTCCCCTGAGAGTGCTCGAATCATCGAGGAAAGCTCGATGTTGTCAGGTGACCCGAGCGAATTGATGATGACCGAGACATTCTTAGGCAACGGCGATATGGAAATAGCAATGGACGATTACCTACCTTATGACGACATTTTCAGTTCAGGACTCACGCGCCAGGACTTTGATTCGACGCTGTTCAGCGACCAGACTCGCGAATACGACGACGACATGAGGATAATCGATGCCAATAGTCACTCACGAGTGTTTCTGGACAGTGCCGAGACCATCGACACCGATCATAAACTTAGTATTGTAAATGATGCCAATTTGAATCCCGCCAGTAGATTATGCCCGCTAAGGACGCCCTGTAACAATTTCCTAGCAATACAACCTAGCCAGTTGCATGGAACCCTAACGATAGCTTCAACTGCCATCCCGCACGTGAATACTGGTGGCGGCGTCGGAGAAGTATATCCCATGTTCAATGCCAGCAACTTTTTAAGCAATGTGAACGGCATGAACAACATGGTCAACAATCCCATCACACCGGACATGTTGCCCATCTACCCGTTGGCCGACTCGGACCACATCCGTTCTGCACGCCAAAACAATGATCTCAGCTGCTTGGACGTTGGCAATGTGATCTCCGCTGATCTCCGCAATCTAATCGATTTGAACAATTTCGACGATTTCCAAACGGCCGAATCGTCCAGTTCAGGTAGTCATTTAGAGTTTAGCTGCGATAGCTTGAAGTTTGAATAAAATACGATATGTAAGGTTCACTCCATATATAATATATACATACATATGCACTATATTAAGAAAACTGAGATGAATATTATGCATTATCTACACATAGAAGTGCGATTGTTTCGCCCGAAACTGATTTTTTACGAAAAGTAATCTTAAGTTGTTTTTTTACTTTGTACATGTCTTCTTCATAAGTTTTCCTGCATTCTGCCACCTGAAAGCAATGCTCCAAGTGCATTTGCGTTGCGTTGTTTGGTATCAGTTCGATCGAGCCCAGCGCAGCAAAAGACGAGGATGCTTATCACATATATATAGAACATAAAAAAAAACTATCATACCATCATCATTTTATCTTTGCTAAGATTTAGTAGGCTAATCGTTTGGAAATTATTAAGTTTTGACAAAATTTTCATGGGAAATTCTAAAACCTGAATCGATTCAATGTTTGGTAGCATCAATTGCATTCAATCTAACTGAACAAATTGAAACAAAATTCACACATATTTTATCTATTTTAGAAACACACTAGATGGTAACGTTGTTGTAAAGTAAAAATGCTCTAAAGCGAATGAGATAAAATGAAAAGCAACTACAGATTATGCAACACATGAAAACTTCATAATTTTATATACCATTTGTTAATGATAAACTTTCGATAAAATAATTACAAAAATCAAAAAAAAAAAATAAACACACCAACCAGAAGTTAAGCAAAACGAAATTATGAAAAAATTTAAACAAAAAAAAAACAATTTATAGTCCTACTTTTATAAATGTCAAGTCCTTAAAGCAAGAGATCTTTGTAAAATACGTCAATCAAACTGAGAGAAAGAGAAGGAAGAAGTATAATAAACCCTAGAGTATATAAATTTACTATTATGTAAAACTGTATAGTTATTGTGTATTGTTGAATCGTTTTTTTTTTATTATTATTATCTATTATTATATTATTATTACTATTATCAATAATAGTTTTTTCTATTATATACGTTTAAAAATGATGAGGAAAAAACTACGCGAAATCCGAATTTTATATGAAAATGAGAATGAAAAAACTTTCTTTAAAAATAGAGAAAAAAAATCACAAAAAACAACACTACACCTCAAACTGAACAGATTCAAAATAAAGAAGCTTGAGTTCCCAAAAAAAAACCAAATGATTTTTATTAGTTTTCTTATTTCTCGGATCGAATTGGTTTTCCGGAATAGCTTTTCCCGACTATTGGAGTTGGTTTTGTTCGTTTTTTGATTGGTTGTTGTTTTAGTTTCGTTTCAACGGATGGCAAGTATACGCACAGTGATCGGATGTCGTTTCAGTTTCGATGTGGGCTTTCAGTTTTGTTCAAAAACTGTTGCAAGTTTATTATTTTTCAGCTTGGATACTTAAGTTATGGAATGGATTATCGAATTGGTACAGTATAATTTCTTTCTTTTATGATTTTACAGCATGGATTATGTCTATCTATGTATGTGGATTAAGTCTATCGCAATAAATTTGAGTTTTTGCTATGGTTCTAAAGTTGAATTTATCAAGTTAGATCTCTGAACCAAATATTTGAACGAAGGCACAATTTCATCTACACGGAGAGAAATTTCGGCAGTGATTTTTACTAGAGTGGATAATATAATTTACTATTCCGAAAATTCCATATGAAAATATGAATGTTATGACTAATTTGATGAAAATTTACTATTTCCCTACAAATAATGGTCAATTCCATTACATACTACACTCACACATGTTCATTGCGCTGTAGTAAAGACATTCATGTATACATAATTCACACCAAAGTAGTAAAATGTGTAGTGCAATTGATTACAAAGGTAATGGGGTAAAAAATTACTACTATTGCAATAAAATTAATTGCAAATTTTGTATAATTTCATTACACTTTTCTCTCCGTGTACGCAAAGGTGTCTAAACATGTGCATATTTTTAGCACAATTCACACGCTTAACAATATCTCGCTTGCCTATATTGATAAAAGGCGGTTTTTCCTTAGTAGGATTGAATCTTTCCGACGAACCTACGCACTTTGACTGATTTTTTAGTTAAGTCCTAGACATCGGATTTTCGCATAATTTCCAGCAAAATTTGCAACTAACAAACCGATGCTCTTCATAGTCGAATATTGACGATCGAATATTGACGATTCGTATATTGACGATCCGCATTAAATGATTAAGAAAACGCATCAGTAGGAACGGTTTCCGTAACGCAACAGCAAATGAACAGTACGAATAAACACTAAAAACTGCCAGTGAAATAAACAGAGCAATAGAAACGCTAATAAACAAAATCAAGCAATCAAACGAGGAAAACACGATACAAACTTCCAAAAAGAAGCATAAGCCTTGCAAACTTTCCACAAATATAGACCTCTTGCAAAGAAGAAACAGAATTAGTAGAAGAGCTAGAAATACGGGTGATTCCAGCATTAGGACAGAAGAACTGGCTTATAAATGTCACCAGCTGTTGAATCACGCAGCTCTGCAGCGAAAAGTGGTGTTTGAAAATCGGTTCTGTATGCCAGACTTTATCGGAGACAGACTTTATTTACGGACCAAATATAAAATTTACGTGCCCCCGAACCACAGACCACATTCGTTAAATTACGACTAATCGGGCAAAGGCGAAATATTCTTAAAGGTGCTGGAACTTCAACTTCAGGAGAACGGTTCTTAATAGCAAAGATGAGAAATCTCTGTCTGTTTATCAAATACTTACCTTCACGTCAACAGGAGGCTTTCGAATCAAACCAACTAGCATCGAAAAGGCCAGAAACTAAATACCAGATTACACGTAACTAAATCACCTGTTAGACAATATATTGATGATCCTAACATCCACCAAACCTGCCATTTGTTACACGTGTAGCTTCCCAGAAGTTTGGAAGACAGCAATTATAATGGTATTACCTATACTATGACCTAAATGCCTCCATTTCCTCATAAATTGGATACTCATCAGTCTTTTTTTCCCGCAGGAAAAGGCCTGAGTGTTTTTTTTTGGATCAACTTAGGTGTTATGACTGCCCCAGTAAAATTTGACAATTTTACTAAAGCATCTAAAATGAAACCTTTCGAATTGAAGAAAATGGGAATATTTTTTTGTTATAGCTTACCTCTTACAGATATACAGGAACTACATTTGCAAGCGTTAGTATCGCTTCGAGTGAAAATTTTGAATTTTTCATCAATGATTGCGTATGCTTTTCTCGACTTTTGCTTAAAATGAGACCCATTTTTTAGCTTTCCCATTGCTTCTTTCAATACTCGTTTCATTTAAGCCCAGTATCGTTCTATTGGTCTAAGTTCAGGACAATTTGGTGGGCTGGCCTCCTTGGAGGCAAAGTTGACGTGGTTGCTTTCGGACCAGTTCAGCATTTTCTTAGCGTAATGACTACATCGACAAATTGTCTGCTACACCATGTACTGTTTAGAAAATTTACTGGTTTTCTTCAGCTTAAATACTTCTTTCACCGCACCTTTTGTGTAAAATTCATCACCAAGAATCTGCCTTAAGTGCAATTTGACATAATTCTCGTCATTTTAAACAACACGATCGAATTTGGCCGCATATTGATCGTATAATTTTCGAGCCCTCGTTTTTGCTTCTTTCTCCTTTTCTTCGGATCGATCTAGAACTTTCTGCACCTTATATGTTCTCTGGCTGTAACTTTTCTTCAATCGATCGACCATTGGCTTCAATGTACCAAGAACTACTGCCATATCTTGAACGAAAATCATGGGTTTGGCCTCGAATTTTCTGACAGTCTTCTTCGCTAAGTCTATACTTACAGGCTTTCTACATGATCCACCACCTTTTCTGGTAACAGCTAGTATCTTCTTAAAATTCGCTGTTGCTCGTTTGAACGTTGCAAGTTGTGTTTCAAGGTGCTTAACAATCTTTGAAAACTTGATTTCAATCATTTGCTGTCGTACTTTTTATTGTTTCGATTCCATGCTGTCAATTAAGGAGCACCTGGATGAATGAATGCTAATATAGTTTGATGTCTTTTATATAGAAGGTTACCACAAGACTCAAAGACCTGGAGCAGGTAAACACGCGGCAATATTCATGAAGACAAAAGGGTTCAATTTTACTGAGACAGCTCTTAGTTGGGGAAAAATTAACCATGCATTCAGCTTCAAACCACTGCTCTCCACAGAGCTCCAGCTGACACGAATAGTACAGCACACACATACATGATTTAATTAAAGAAAAATAGCGGATTTTGCAGTTTTTGATGTAATCAAGGCATTCGGTAAAGTCTGGCATACAGGACTGATTTTCAAACGACATAAATTCAAAACTCCACGCCCATTCCTGCAGCTCATTGCAGTCTTTCTCCTGGGCAGAACTTTTTGTGTTAGAATTAACAACCGCATCTCTAAAACACGGAAAATAGAAGCTGTGCCATTCTCTCAAAAATAAAACTGCTACGTTTGTCTGATAATACTCAACGTTAATAATGTAAATAAATATTGATTCAATAATATCATTAAAAAAATGATGTAAACGTAGAACTTTCGATAATTTGTAACAATATCTAAGTATCATTTGCAGTGTTTTATAGTTATTTTTCAGTGATAGAATATAATTTCTTCAAAAATCAGAATGCTTCAATTTAGGAAAGGAATAATCTGCAACTCTTAGCCAGTGACACCGGTAAAGAGTGCCAGGAGTCGAGACTCTAAAAAAAAAATTAAAATTTCCTGTGTTCTATCTGACGCCAGGGAAAACTAGACAGCGCTACTGCACTAAGCCCTGGTTGATGGGCCTCATACGTGGCAGAGTAGTAGTTCATGCAAGCAGGCAATTACTAGCTGCGAGGTTGTATGAAACCCACATGATGCTTGTTGTCCTACAGGTCTGAGTCACTCGCCATTTGTGCACTGGAACCTCCATCATATTAAAGCTGATCAAGCACTTAATCCTTTCGATAGGAGTTGAGATGCAACTAGTGGAAGAGTGGTCCGGGCTTGACAAACGCATCAGATTTATCATTCCAAGAAGCCAGTAGATTATGAATTTTCTGTTGTAGCTCTGCCTGTTGATGATTTAGAGAGAGAGAGAGAGAGCAGCACAGAAATCTGTGAAAATGTTTATCTTAGAATCTGTAGTATCCTTGAAGTATATAAGCTCTACAGCTCTTCGTATAGCAAAGACCTCTGCCTGGAAAAACTACAGTGATGAGAAAGAACGGAGGTAGTTTCTACATAGCTGTCTGCAGAGTATGTTGCAGCACTCACTCCTGCTGCTGTTTTAGATCTGTCTGTTCAGATACTAAGAGCTTCTTTGCTCAATAACTGACTCTATTCCTTCCCATCTCCTACTATAGCATTCTATTTTCAGTTGAATTAAAAGGCGAGGACCAAGTACTCTGTGCATCTTGCGTGCCCCAGTTCAATACTGCTGTGGCCTCAAAATCTTGACTCGTAGTGTCCCGATTCCTCAAACATGCCCGCAACTTTTGCAATATTGTTTTTAATAAAGAAGTCAAGCAGGGGAAGATTATCCAGGACGATTAACGCAGACGATGGAATCGTGATTTAACCAACTGTAGTACAGAGAGCTGCCAATCGTTGAACTCTGTTGGTCATGTGAGTAAAGGTGATTCTATCCATTGCCGGCCACCAGACCAGGCAGCTGTAAGCAAGGACCAGTCTGGCTATTTAGTACGCTAAAGCAGGGCTGGGGCCCATGCATTACCATGCATATACTTGCTGGTTTAAATCGCGTTGGAATAGAAACACCTTCCAAGTGAGTAAATCGCGCTACCTTTAGATTGACCTTCTAGGTAAACCGGTGTCCGAAATGAGACTCAATTATTAGTGTGTGAGTTCAAATTTAATTCAGTGTAAAGTAACCTGTTTGGGTTTACTTCCACAATTTTTTTCTATATCGGAGTTGAAACCACAGCCCACGGTGTTTGTCCATTCATTAATCAGCCCTAGAGTATACTCGGTGAACTGGTAAAAGTTAGCCAGAAACCTTCCCCAGACTATGATCGCAATGTCATCGGCCATTAGTTCTTTGCTCTCTAATCTCCTGAAAACTCTATTTACCACCAGACCCCGCGAGAGGAGATAAAACTCCCGCTTGTGGTGTGCCCCTATGAAACTTTGTTGATGTAAGCGTCTGCCTAAACTTGCTGCTTATGAGTTCCATTTTTTGTAACTGTGTTGGGCTATGTTGGGCTGTATCTCCTTAATGTATCTCCTTAATGTAGAGATCTTAAACTATTTTCAATACTTTGCGAGGTCCGATTAGCCTGCAGTCTTTTATATACGCCTGGTAACTTTTGCTTGCTTTGGATTTAAATACAACCTTAGCGGTGCTCTGGGTTTTAGGTACATAATTGAACATTAGTCATTCATTTTACATTGGTATAAGACAGGAAAGGGTGAATATTTTTGGCCTCTGAAACATGGGAGACTTTGTTCCATCTTGACTTGGGTGGCTAAAGGATTGATGGTCCTGCCTGGTAACAACTTCACTTATTTCCCTTGTATTTTGAACTACAAACAGATGTGGGTGTGGAGTTATCTAAATAGGAGGTATCTAAATAATCTATAACGGATCTTCAGCGGCAACTCCAAAGTGCCAAAGGTAAAGGTGAAGTTACGATGTCAAGCTCTTTAAATATTTCCAATAGTAAGATATTTCTTTGATTAATGAAGACAACATTCATAAAATTTTTCGAGAAAGTTGACACCGATGAACCATCATTTTTATTGGTGTTTTAAAAAAAATGAGAAACTGGTTTTTAGGTTTGCTCTTTGAGTCTATTTCTTCAATTGGGAGGAAGTATGGCGATATTTGATAGCGAGAATCATAAATGGTTTTATATTAAAATATCCATAGACATTTGCATTGGAGACTAGAGAAAAACGATTTTTAGCTTCACCATTTAGGAGCCCATTCTGATTCAGTGATCAGAATTTATCTCTGCGGACTATTCCAAAATTAGAAATTATTTTTCCTTTGAAACTGTTACTCGACACAGATGAACTTAATCGATTCCAGATTTCCAATCATATTTCCAATGTTTTTAAAATTAAACTGTTAATTTTAGTTGCGTTGTTTCCGAAGGAATAAGGCGCAACTTTTTTCTTGATTTCAACTTGCTGCACTTTAGTGACAAAACCACTTCACGCTGACCAGAATATCCATGGTATCGTGTTTCCTTAGCAAGGGCTAGTTGCTCTGTTTTGTTTCTTCGATAAACTGTTAAAAATAAACGCTAAACTGTGCCATCTCCCATCCTTCTTTTTAACCAAGAGCCACTACCTGAAATGCCCACTTTGGGTCAAATCATTGGCCAAAAAGTTTTTCAGTCCACGCTAGGCCTGGTCAAGACTGGCCTGGTCAAGACTGGCCTGGTCAAGACTGGCCAGGCCTGAGACGATCGTAGATGCAATGTTGCGAAACGAACTGGCACGCAGTTTCAACATATGTTGAGAGAGTACTGTGCATAAAGCGGGAGGATAGTTGCCTTACCGACCCATTAGCTAAGGTAGTTTTGTAAGTCCGTGGCCATCAATAGGTGAGTCAGTACGACCGGGTTGAAGCAGTGCTTAGGCGGGTCCCGATTTGGAGCTTCGTGGGCTTATATACATATGTAGATTTTTTTTAGTGAGTCACACCTTACATACCTCGTGGTAATAGCTCACCCGGGGATCTGGTAAGCAGATTTTTATAGCCACCTACAATAGGGAAAAATATAAAAAAGACACTGTAAGCTTACCTACTGCTAGATTAACCACTGCCAACATGTGGCCAATGAATACTGCCAATCAAATCGGTGGTCAAGTAAAAATTAAGTTCAGTTGCATCGAAGTGGAGCATTATAGTGACAAGGAGACTAGACTGCCTTATTAGGAATATACACTTCGCGATTCAACCAATTGATATTATCATTAGTGTATGATATTAGCATTAGGACATTATAAGTTTAATAAATGTCATTTATCAGTCAAACGAAGTGCCTGTCTAATTTCTTAATTTCTTCATCACACACTCCCAGGATGAAAACATGTTTTTCCGTTTCATTCCGGTGTTGCAAGCAAGATTTCTTTGCACACGTCCTAAGCTGTGGATGATATATTTCCTTCAGGTGGTCTAGCCATATTTCATGTCCAGAACACTCATCAGACTACAAAAACAGGAAGAGTTGTTCACTGGAATGGTTTGAAGTACTTCTACTGCAGCTTCTTTCAATGACACCATTAGAGTGGTTGTACGCTCACGATCGCTCCGGCAGTAGCCTTTTGCAACAACTTCAAACTGCAAAAGATGAGCCAAAAAGTTTGTCCGTCGAAAATAGTTGCTTTGAGTGTTTTGCTGGCAGTTGATTCAGTTTATTTCAGCAGATATATTTCTTATAGTAGTAACAAACTTTCACCATGCTTGTTGAACTGTTTTTTCACTTCTGCTACTCAACTGTTTAACCGCAGTTGTATTTTTTTAAAACATCTTTCAGCCACTCCTCGCTTTTGTTAATTTACTGTTCCAGTTGTTCCTTAATTCTATCTGTTCCTTGTTTTTGCTCCTCTGGCTCATCGGTCGAGTTGTCCACAATTTGCCTGCCAAGTTTCTGATCATGTTTCTGGTTCAAATCCATTTTTGCAACCGTTTTCACACCGCTTCATTCTTCCTTTAAGTGTTTTGGCTGCTCCCCGCTCTTGGGTATTCGAATATTTCGCATCACTACCTCTGGAAATCAGAGCTATCTTGAATTGTCATGTCAAAACAGCAATCAACCACGATAATGTCTCGTCCGAAATCTGTCACTTCTTACTTAGTCTACACAACACAAATTTTCATATACCTTAAAAATTAACTGTCCGCAGCTTAGACAAGTCTCTTGTTGAATCTCGAACGCATAAGATTCCCACTTCTGACACCAGTTACTGTTTTGTTCACTTGAAACTCACTACGTGGGCTCATGATTGCCTGAGCTCTTTTGTCATCAATTAGAACGCATTCATCCAACTCGCGCACTACTCGCTCTAAATTCATTTCGCCGTGTAATTTACTCGATTTTCTTTTCACTCCTTTTCACTTCAAGTCCAGATGTAGGACTTGGCAGTCAGGACTGATATGATAAGAAAGAAATGATAAGCGTACGTTAGTTAAACACTCTTTTACTGATTTTCCTGAAACAACAAATACGGTAACGAAACTACCAGGTACAGATGTATATACATTTTGAATTATCTTTTAAAATCCAGAAGCACCACAACGCAAACGTGATGACAAAATAATCTTATTCAAGGAGTATCATCTTTGCGAACTGACAAAATAATTAAGGCTTTTATGTAGCACGATTACGTCCCAGAGATCATATAATGTTTTCTCTTTGCTTATCCACCCAAATTACTGTAGTCAAGCCTCACAACGTTTTCATTCTGTTAAGTAAAATACAACAGCGCCATATATTAATGGCGAAACAATAATTCAACGAAAGCGGAAAAACAATTCTAAAGTACTCATGCAAATGATTTCACGTACAGCTTCAAAAATTTATGCATGCCATTTTTACCGTCGGAAAAGCTCAAAATGAATCACTCTAACTGAAATTCCGTCCAACCCAGAAACCCCGTAATGTTCCTCGTTTATAATTTTATCATTGAACGGGAAGTTCTATAGCATCCGCAGCAGTAGCGTGCAATCGGAAAAGTGTCAGCGGGGCACGCGAGGAGGCACAGTTGGAGGACACTTGAATATTTCTGGCATGATTTTCAATAGGAATCGTTTTAATACATAAAATATTATATGTTTTCCTGAGTTCGAGGTTTTCGGGGAGCAGTGAACGAACATCTTCGTTCGTTGACTGGTGGAGACGCTATTTGCCCGTGATGACTCTATTTACAAGAATTAACAAGAAAATATGGGGAGATGACGGATATCACACCCACTGACTCTACTTTCAAGCAGCAGATTTCAGGGCACTCGAAAAATCCAAGACCGATATAAAGCGGTAAACAGATTGCACGACGGAACTGTTTTAGCATGCAAATGTCTGGAAGTGGCCGCCCCGCGTTCAACTGTTTTTCTTGAGGAGTTTCCTCCTCCACGCTCCTAAAATGGTGATTGTTAAGATTTGGTTAATCTCTGTTACAGTTTTTGAGTGATTGCTCACGTTTAAAGTGAATGGGTTTGAAATGGTCCGGCAAGATTAACATTCTGCTGATGTTTGACTTACGGCTGCCAACACGTCCTTTGTTCTTCAGATGAATGTTGAGATGTTTGTGCACTCCGTGGACCAGCACTTTCTTTTTGATCGGTTATCTGATAAATAAAACATGTGTATACCAATTATGCAAACGTCTTCTAAATTATTTTTGAATTATTCTGAAATTATGTCGAATTACGGTGCTTGAAACTCATCTCATAAATTATGAAAGCCTACGCACATATTCAAGTACCCAGGCATTTTGTGGAATAATGCTGACATACGCGGTCATCACGGAAATTCACAAACGGCCGCCTGCCTGACACAATAAAGTAGACATGGTCGAAAAGGCTAATAGCTTATGGCTACCTGCACGTGCTGCTAAAAATCCAGCCCAACTGTCTGCTTTGAGATGTTCGGTACTCCTACTTGATTCTGCAACGGTAGAAATGCTGATTGCAAATCAAAAAGAAAAATGTTTATTCGGCAATGTATCTATGGACGCAATTTATATCTAATTAGAAGCTATCAATTATGTTGCAAGCAACCGTTCGTATGATAGTTATTTTTCGTAGGTCATCAGTACGACTAGTTACCAAGATGAATCTCCTGAGACGTGTTCTGCTTACGTAGGCTGTTTTGCTACTGATTGAAACAGGGGAAAGTAAGGGGATGAGTTATGGTGTGTGCTCGCTGACCATATTGTAGTTAGAAAACAATGCAAGATTTTAAATAGAAAATATATAACATATTTGCATGCTCGCTAATACATACCGTACTACAATTACAATTTGTATTTACATTTGAGATTATGATCTAAGAAAAACCATTTTTGGAATGTTTGATATAATAGGTGCGTTTTTTTGCTCCGATGCAGTGCAGAGTACAACTGTGCCGGAAAAGCAACGATCTAGTATAAAACAGCAGTGCATTCGCTAAACCTGACATAGGTTGCTATATTCGCTGTGGTCCCACAAAACAGCTGAAAAAAAGGGAGAAAATAACGAGTATACACTACCACATTCGATAGAAAATAGAAAAAAAACTAACAGAAAATTAATTCCTTTAACTTTCTACACATTATGAGGGCCTTTTCTAATTTCTTAACTACCAAAACATTCAACATAACCATGAAAACCGAAAGCCACCTCACAGAAAAAAATACAACTTCTCATGAGCTTTTCTTTTTTCTATCAGCACATTCTACACTTCAACACGTGAACTACAAATGACGCATAGAATTTCTGTACTAGTGAATTCACTGGTGTAGGAGTGTTGTTGTTTTCAATGCGTCTACTCTACTCTCCGCTGGATAGAGGAGCAAAAAAACGCGCCTAATATCTCAAGTGAATATCCATCTCTTTCCATAATCACATGACCATTAAAGTATCTATGAAATTGACTTAACTTCAACCATTCAAACATGAAAAAATGATAATTCAACAATTCGACCCAAAGCTGTAGTGTTTCCAAAAAAATTCCAAGACAGCTTCAATTTATCCAGTGATAATGTGCAAACACCCCAATTACGAATTTCAGTAATGGACGTAAAAATTACTCGGTAAAAAAAATACTTTTTTCATGTACTTTTCGTATGCAAAGATACTTGTTCTTTTCCGTCAAAAATAAGTATACGTAATAAAATCTTCAAATTACAACCTATTGCCAATTACCATTTCTAATGTCGGGTTGTAGGTAATTTGAAGCTCAGCTCATCTGAATACGATTAATCCGAGCTTTTTGTAGACTTAACAGTAGATTGACATGAACTACAGATTGCTTGCACGTACTGTATATTTTCAGTGAGTTTCACTCATGAAGCAAATGTCAATTAATCGTCAACGAGATTGGTCTGACAAGATCTTCGAAACACAAACAATAAATCGTATTGATAAAGTTCCTCATTCAATATCCTGAAAAATATGTAATTAATAATAATGATAGTCTTATCGTGATAACAGACCATAATAGAATCTTGCTTGCGAGTCCCCAATGAGCTTTGAGCTTCTCGAATCTTGTCTCGAAACCTGTAGCCGCGCCAAGAAAAAACTCGAGGTTCGATGTTACAAACTATTTATAAAAATGAATATTTCTGAGAAAGGAAATATACCAAGGGCTTTTCCGAATTGATGTCTTCGCCCACGCCTTTGCCTTGGACAAAGACGTGGTTTGATGAGGACAATGACGTGAATTCGGAAACGCCCCAAGTCACAAAAGTACACATAAACCTGAAAAATCTTCAAAATTGTTTACTATCAAAAACTACATATACTTCATATTAATTATTTTTTCAACGATTTTCATTTTTGCGTAGAAGAAAATTATGCAACATTGAAGCCAATGCAAGACAAAACAAAATTGCCAGAAAAATGTACATGCTATAAAAAGTGGTAGAATTTACAATTTGTTAGTGGGAAGAATTATATTCAATATGAATTAGGGCCACCATTTGCCACTTTTGCTGCTTGCAGCTTTTCAGGCATCCAAAGGACGAGACTTTCTCTTGCATTCGAAATAATATCATTATATGTATGCCCTCAAAAAAGCATCTTCGAAAATCTCCTCTAGGATCATGATATTTTTTTTGTATCTGTTTTGCCGCCGATCGCTAATAAAAATTATTGTTTTTGTCGATCGTGAACACAGAACCACCTCAAGCTTTAAGCTTACACCCAATAAAATTCGATGTCCAGTTACCAATTATATATTTCTTAACATACTGAATACTACTCGACAGCTAACAACTGACTACCGGACTAAAAGATTTTTTGCAATGGTTCGGCTCGGTTGATGATATCAATTATCCGGGGTTTCGTTAATAGCACGTTTTATTATTTTCCGGTTTATTATAATCCCATGGGGCTATCGTATAACCAATAATTTAAAACTTCAGGTTTAAAATCGTTTTTAGGAAATTTCAGATTAAGGAGGGGTAATTCCATGGAAAATCGACAAATTTTATGATAATTTTTGTACTCACCTCCTTGAAATTCGGAAACATTTTGGTATCAAGAAGGGAGGGTAAGCTTATTAACGAAAATGAAATATTTTCGAAAAATATCGTATATTTGCGGAAATAAGGCCTTTTGAAGTTTTCGAGAAACTTCGGATCGTGTTGCATTTGAAAAGTATGTATAAAATCTTCTACTTAACCTACAGCCATCAAATATAGCTTGTTGGAAAGAGTAAGTTGTAGGTATCCTTGAAAAAATTGTGCAACAAACATACTGACCAAAAAGGATAAAAAGGATCATTGCAGTGTCCTCTATCTTTGAATATTTCAAAATGCGTACCTACGATTTACTTCAATTATTTAGCCCCTTTAAAAATTTTCATACAAATGTACTTTTACGAGCTACACTTTGAAATTTTGCACATTTGTAGCTTACATTACTGTTTACAATATATAAAAAAAATTAGGAAAATCGATTTTGCGCATTTTGAAATATTCAAGCATGGAGGGTACTGCAATGATCCTTTTTAACCTTTTGGGCCAGGATGTTTCTTGAGTTTGTTTTTACCTACACCTGACCCTTTCCAGCAAGCCATATTTGAAGGCTGTACGTTAAGTAGAAGATTTTATACAATTTTTTGAATGCAACACGAACCTACGTCTCTCAGAAACTTCAAAAGCCTTTATTTCCGCAAATAAACCATATTTAAAAAAAAAAAAATTACTGAGCACATCACTCAACTACTTATATTTACAGTCAAAAATTCATTGAAATCTGACGATAGCGATCAAAGACCGTTGGTCGATTTTCCCTGGAATTACCCGGATAATCTCAAGAGTGGCTGGTCCGATTGAACTGAAATTTTTAGAGGACATACATTTTATAAACCATACATGAGAATAAGGGCAACCTTGTAGCTGAGGCAGCTACATGAAAAAAAATTCTTTAAATCAACGACCCTCCGGAAAAATATTGGCTTCTCTTTTAAAAAAGAAAATGCATACGATGGTATTCATTTCCTAAATGTACACTCTGTCAAGTTAAAATTTTCAAAGCACTTGTTGCACAAGAACGGCAGCCCATCATCACATTATCTCTATTTTCAGCAACCGAAACTTCTGTCCAGATCAATAGGAAATTCGCAGGACGTATTTATTTTAAACAATAGCAGTATTAATCTTATAAGAGTTATATTGAAATATAGGCAACCCTGTGGCAGTGGTGCCATTTCGAAAAATCACTAAGAATGCCCTATAAATTTTGATTAAGTCATCAGGTTTTAACGAAATGTACAAAACAGCTGGACTTTATTCTAAGCCAAGTTTGGTAGAAGTTTGGTTTTTAATTTTATTTAATTAGAATATATATACCTGTCAACTATGGTAATATTTGTCTCTCGAATCAACATAGGCCAAATTTTGTAGGAATTGAGCTGCCAGCTATGGTAGTTTTTACATTATTTTGTCATTTGTTTTCTATGCGATGTGACCATGAAATTTTCAATATAAAACAAATATTTGGATTTTGAGAATTTTAAACGTTTTGCGGGTTGTTACCCTTAATGTCTTTGTATCCCTATAACTTCCAACGCAGTTATCGGATCAAAAATTCATAGAGTTGGTTGACTTCAATGTGAAGCAGATTCGGTATATTTTTGGCTTTGGTGCTAGCAAAGGGTTGCCAGTACGAGGCATTTTAGCTATTTTCGTACGAATAAATGCTGATGGCTGAAATCTACCCTGAAAATAAGTAACTACTGTTTAAATTCTCAAAAAACTGGAATTTTTTGCGATAGTAGCTTTCCATGAAGTCATCGGATGAAAACAGAATTAACAGGGTTTTGGTTACAATGCTTGTAAAGTGTTGCTATCATTGATCAATTTCATAATTTATATTATAGAAGACGCGGCTTTCAAAGTTTTGTTAGACTATCATCCGATAATGAATAAGTGACAGGTATTTTACTCTCCTGAATTTTTAAGCTAATGCGATTGGTAACCCAAAAACCTTTCCATCCTATGATTTTCAGTGCATTCGTTAGACCAAAGTGGTGGTCAAAACTGCGAAACTAGCTGTAATAAAAAGTACATGTGGAAGAATATACATTAAAATACAGAACAATTCCTCTACTTTTCTTCAAACATTAATGTTTTTAGCGGTTCTGATGCGCTAGAGTTTTTTGCCCTTGTTTCTTTTCGATGGCCTAATTGCAAATATCCTCCAATAATTTTCAGCAATTTTTTCCGGCAAATCTCAGACGAAAGCTTTTCAACCACTTGGTTTTCGAGACACATGGTCACGAGAAATTTTTCCACAGTGATTTGGGTTTTGATTGCTGTGATTGTTAGTTGAATACTTTGTGCTCAGCAAAAACGGAGCTTAGATTGAAATCGGTAGAAACGAATTAGCTGGCATCGTATTAGGTTTTTTTTCACTTATCCCTGAATCATACTTGAAACAAGCTCCATGGTTCTATTGTGGTAATAGCCAAAGTGTTGAAATATGTCCATTTTCGCGACAGCTATAGCTTTTGATTGATTTCTTCGTCAATTCTGTTTACTGTCTTATTAAAGGTCGACTTTTCTTAAGCTGGGACTTTGCTGAAGCCAAAAAAATTTGGTTAAACAGTGCCATCAGACACGTAGCCATAGTGAGTTGGTTGATGGTGCCCAAAAGAATTGTTGTGGACCAATCAATATATGAGAAAGTATGTGTATCCAAAAGAGTGTGTTAAGGGACCAACTTCGCCGATGTGAATAGCCTTTAAAGTTCTGAGACCACACAAGAGGTTAATACAGGTTTTCACATGTATCATTACCTTTCATTTTTGACAGGATATACATTCTCGGCCCCAAGTGGCAATGTCCTTGCTCACCGAAGATTAAAAGAATTTGGTTCGTATTTGCTTCTGCGAAGCACGAATACCAGGGAAGTTTAGCTGTGTTCCAAGCAAAATAATGTTTTCTGACTTTGGAGGGATTTAAGGCCATTTTACTGGGCCAGCAACTTCACAAAAAGTATTAACGTTCTCACGAAAGAAAGATAGTTCCTTAATAGTGTTTTTGAAGTTGTTTTGGATCTTTTGAAACTTTTAATCCGATTTTTCGAGCAAATCTATTAGGATAAAATAGAAGAGACACTATAAACAGCAACGTTGTTTCAACTTGAGACATGCCAAAAGGTAAAAATTATCTTCCTTAGAGTAATGATACATTGGTGGTATTGGTATCAGGGTTTCAATACCACGGTATCGATAACTTCAGCGGGTGATACACTGCGCCTACGTGGTATTGTGTGACTTCACCTGTCAAAAGTGAAAACTGTCAAATCGAGTGTAGAATCCAAAGTGAAATGGAATTGAAACCAACCTTTATTTTTTGCAAAATTTGCGGGATAAAATGGTTCTTTTTTTAAATCCATATCAAAACTAGTGACACTATCAAAATAAAACCATTCAGTGACATTTTTTAAAGATCTGTATTGGAAAGTTTAATTACTACCCTCACTGCTGGCAGGAAAATCTTCGCTAAACTGGGTAAAATTCGCCCGGTATCTATACCGTCCAACGGTCTAGATACCCCGTATGTACCGCTTTGCTGAGCTGGTATTAGCCCAGAACTGGGTGATATACTGGTAGTATGCACGATACCATAGTATCAATATCAGCAGTGTATCAGTAGTTTTATGTAACTTAGTCAGCCAAACTGACGAGGAGTGGCTTTATCTAGCTTTTATATGCATGTGAATGTTTATGGTCAATTTACAGCGCAAGCTTCTAGGTCTCTTGAAAGTATCTCAAATAACAAAAGCTCTGATAAGCCGCTTAAAGCTCACGGCAGTAAGAGCCCAACGGGAAAGGTAATGCATCAGCATATATTCGGTAGGTTTTCCGTGTAATGCATGGAAGCATTACCGATCCATAGTCAGCTAATTTGTTTTTAACATTGCATGTCCTAGGCTGGTAAGGCATAGACTTTGAGGAACTTTGAGGAGCTATGAGCTTTCAGTTTTAGAGGTTTATAAAAAGAACTTTTTGGAAAGTGCGGCATTGTATTCTTGCGTGACCGTCATGTAGGCAGAATTCGTGTTAAAACTTGACCAGTCGATAGGCTAAGCACCATCCTTTTTAGAACAGCAAAGACTAGTGTGAAGTGATTGATGTACCTCAGCTGTGTGAAGAAGAAAGTGACAATAGAAATTGACTATCCCCATAAATCTCTGTTTCGAAGAGTTTAACTATTGAACTATTAAGCTTTTTGCCATAAGCTCATGCCTAAAGAATTTGAGTGCATTTTCATGGAGTTGACATTTCTCGAGGTTGATATTGACACGTTGTCCTCAACACTTTTGGACAGTTGCTCTAAATAAAGGATGCGTTCATCTGTGGAAGCCAAAGCTACGAAAATGCAGTCGAAGTAAATAAAGCAGAGTTTCAGTCTGTTGTGGAGAAGTTCGGAAATAAATGACTGGAACGATTGTACCGCATTGGATAAGTCGTAAGTCATTTTTGTGATCTCAAGTAATCTAAAGAGTGTGCAAGCGGCAATCTTTCGAATATCGTTCGGCCCAATTGAAATTTGATGGTAGGCCGTAGTCAGGCCTTGTTTTACTCTGTGGCTCAAGACAGTAATTATGGATACCGGAGATCGGGTAACTTTTAACGGCAATTATAGCGTTCAGGTGTCTGTAATCACCTCAAGGACATCATTGCTGAGAGAACCAAGTGGTATGCTAGGGGTGGCATATAGTCTGCTCTTGTTGTAAATCGAATTCACTTCTAGCCATCGCGGGTGCTATTCGGTGTGGTGTTAACACTATTTGAGGGCCAGTGATAAGCTTATTTATATATTTTCATTTTCATAATTCAGCTAGCTATCAGGCAGAAGCTAAAGGCATTGTTCAGCAACAAGTGAGCTGTTTCCATTACCTCTGAGCCAACCGTGTATATCTTTCTGAGCCCAATTAGTTTGTACTGACAGCATGAATAAAACTAAATTATGGAATAGTAAAAAAGGATGAGAGCAGCTTACTATGAAATCAATCTTGAGACGATAGAAACATGGTATTATTGCCTGGTTTCATAGAATTAGCCAAGAACTTGGCGAATATTTAGGCTTATGCTCCAGTATTTCCGGGTCGACATATGTTTGACAAATAATCTAAATAAACAATCACACAAATCTAAAAAATTAAATAAACAATCACAAAAATCAAAAGAAACATATTGGTTCTGATTTCGTAATTAAAGAGAGCATAAATTGTAATTTTTCTCAGATACATTCCCATAAAATGCAGTTCAGCTATGGCCCAGATGTGACACAGCAATTATATTACTACAAACGCCAATAGACGTGTCAATATTTAAAAGTGTGCTTACATCATTTCATATCATAATGCTTAATTGACAAAATGATTCGTATTGCAATCGAAGGAGTCGTACCAACAAATTTAAATTTACGTACCGGCAGTATGTCGTGCTCCCAATTTGAGTAGACCCGGTAATGAGAAATGCTGATTAATTAATCACGACTCTTTCAACATTAGGAAACTTCCTGATACAATTAAACGTTACCGTTAATTGTACGGTTTATAAGCTGTCCTCGAATAAGCTCAGTGGTAACACTGTAATTAGTGCCAGAGATATATGCTGAGATATGAACATATGACGCATTTGTTTCCCACTAGTTCGACCTAATGAGAAGTCTGAACATGCATATCCAAACGTAGCAATCATACTAATACAAAATTTAAGGTCTGTCTGGAATGATTAATGATATGCAACACTCGGCTATCACCATCAGCAGATACAAAAGCAAAAAGCAAAAAAAAAAAAAATCACCGAAATTAAACATGGCAGTATGTATCCCACAAGTGGACAAGGACCGAACAGAGTGCACTCAGCCTGGCCCTTTACCCACAAAACCACAACATTGTGGAATAGAGAGCTGTGACCCGGCTAGCTCAAATCGAAATTAATTTTCTGTTTGGCTATCATTACTGTCGTCACTACTCATTACTCATTCCTGCCCAGTTCCGAACTGAGCGCATATAGCCACCTTTATTTTAATGGGGCATTGTACCGCATTAGTTCTGTTCTGAATGAAAAGCAAATTGCTGAGTGTTGCTATTAGTTCGTACTAGACAATGCCATTTGCATGCAACATGCTTATTTGATTAGTGTTACCAGTTTTTGGTCATCACAAGGAGTCCTACCGTAGGAACTGATTTACCTGCCGCACTATATTGGGATATCTGGAATATACGATCGATTTTTGGTCCTGGTGCGAAAATGTTCAAAATCACGACGTAAAGCCTAAAAAGCTACTATTGCAAAATTTATTCTATTTACGATTTGAAAAGCTTTATGGCAACTCGACAAGCGAACAGAAGATGTAATATGCAAATTGAATTTTAGATTCATCCAGAATCTGATTCAAACATGTTCTTCATTTTATTAATGACCGCGGGGGCATTAGACAGTGGCCCTTTGATGTTCCCGGGAACGAGTGATGGTTAGTGTCGTCGATTGACTAGACAGCAGCACACAAATTAAATAAATGACAACGAGCTGTAAAACGACTGTATTTTGTCACACTCCAAATCGAAACCAACATTTTTATTAGGGTTCTTAATCCAAAAATCTTAACAACACTTCAATTCGGAGAGAATATATCACCAATGTGGTAATAATAGGTCTTGCCGACGTTGGCATCGTCGTCTCTGTCTTCAGCCTCGAGATCAAGAGCACCATCACTTTAGGCAAGAGTGAAAGAATGTCATATGTCGACCAGATGACAAAATTTTAAACGTAAATTTGTTAAGATAATGTCGAAATGAGCGTGAACTAATAAATTTGTCCACATTTTATTTTCGAAAGTGATGGATTTTGAAGATAATTTGATTGAAGGCGTGACATGACACTGGCGATAGAAAATAAAATTTTTTGTTGTATTTATTTCCCTACTACGCAAAGATATGATGAAAATTTGAGTATAATAAATCTTAATTTTAAATAGATACAATAAAATACAAGAATATTCCTTGATTATAATTAATGGGGTAACCAGAGAAATTGACGAGTAGATAATAACCACAGATGATTACCACAGCTACAATCTTGTTTATTTGTTGTTTTGTAGTATATGCAAGTCAGAGTGGAATATATGAAGAGTATCTAATTTCCTGCATATATTTGGGGGAGTATATGTATCTCGTAGGCATTCTTGGGGATATGGTCAGAGTCCTGTGCGATTTTTTTAGAAGTAAGGTCAAACAATTGATCTGCCCGACATGTGGTCCCTTCAAATATTTTATAATTCTACTGGATATGACATTTCAACTAATATTTTAAGTCTTATATATTTGAAAAAAGTATTCGTATTCTTTCCATTAAAAGCATAAAGAAAATCTTTTATCCAAAGCATATGATAAAAACAAAATTTCTTCCCCTACGGCCCAGTAAAACTTATAGGTTGATTTCGAATTCTTAATTGCCTTTCAGAAATAGCGGAGCGGACAAAAAATGACAGTTGTTTGATATCCAGCAGGATAAATCAATTTTGTTTAAGTGAGGCCATTGTATGCCAAGAAAGAATTTATAAAATGATGAAGAAGATTTGGTAGACAAGTTTGATAGCGCAAAAATGAATAAATTGGATTCGTAGGATTGTACTGAAGTCCATAGAAAATCGAGCTGAGAGTTGGTATGTCAACGCTGATGAAGAAAAATGATGTAGGTTCAAGCCAGACAATTGTTGTCAATATCAGACAAAACGTCAATCAATGTGAAATAAGAAAAAAATCAGCAAAGGAGTATTAACTAAAATATTCAAAAACAGGTGATTGGCGATGTTATTAGAGTCTGATGAGTGAAACCTCACAAAGTACATCGGACACTTTTAGTATAAAGTACTGGTGTTTTTGCTTGCAGTGCTTACAGTGCATTTTTCCAAAACGTCGCTGTAAAAGCGTGCGGTGAGCGTTTTCGCCCATCTTTCGATATATTGACATGGGTTGAATGTTATTCGGCAACTGGTGCAAATTCCATCCAGATAGCCTTTTTGCCTTTCATAACGACGGTCAGGCTATTATTTACTAGCTGATTGAACATGCATTGCAAACAGCTTCCTACTCTGGGTACTTCCGAAACTTAAAACTGAAATTAAATGGATGGGCATCAATAAGCAAAAAAACACTCAACTTCTTCGAAAAAATCGTGACAAAATTATTTTGCACATCCGCCAATCATCATTAGTAGTGATGCGGGCCAACCATTGCACTAGGACTTCCCAATTTCCCTATTCCTACATCCAGCTATATCTTCAGCATTACTTCCATTAGCCGATGCCTTCAGTATTATGCTGCCTCCTCACTGTGGGCCATCATGTGGCCCATTATGTAGACGGGCGATGGCTTGCAGTGGCCGACAGTGGCGCAGCATGGAAATGGCGATGGCCCAGGATGGCTTTCGGAGCGGTTTTTCACACACATCAAAGCGGGCCATCATGCGCAACCGAAAAACCATGACTGTGACAGTGTGTGGAGGCAAATTTGTGATGGTGACCATAATTGTGGCGATCATTGCGACCATTGCAGTGGCCGATGATGGCCCACAGTGAAGAGGCAGCATTACGTCGAGTTATGTCATGACCTCTCTTTACAATAATTCTGAGCTTGTAGACGTCTTTAAGGGGGTCGGATACCAAAAATACCGTAGAATTAAGCATAGTTCAGCAACTATTTGATTGAAAGTAGGTCTCCCTGGAACTGAAGAAAACAGTTACTGATAAAGAGATGAATTTTTTGAGGGACATGAATCCTATTGATATGCTAAAATTGTCATAGCATTTTCATGAAATTTCTCTTCTAACTTGAAGCACATAAAAACTCACAATCATGCTAAAAAATAGCACACCATTTTTCCATACAACAAAATTAAAATCATTAAAAATAAAAAGAATTTTACGAGACCCCTGTGACAATTTTAGGTGACTAGTAGGCAAACCCACAAAAATGAAGCATCTAGCTCTTACAGTTTTGGGGAAACTTTGCCCGTAAACTGTGAAAAAAGTTTTGAGAAAAACATATTTATAGTTTTAAAAAATTCACACCAATTTATTTTCTAGTTTTTTGGAAAAAAATGCCCCAACACAGTAACTATATCCTTCTTTTTCAAGTTGTCTTTCTTCTGCTTCCTGTCCGATACATCTTCTGGCAATTCTGACTTGTTTGGTTGAAGAAAGTGAGTGCCTCTGTCCGTGTTTCACTCTTTCTTTATCAATGGCATTCACCCAGCTTATCAGGTACTTTTCTGCAGTAGCTCGTAATGTTTTTAGGACACTCACCCGGCTTTTTTTGCCCATCATTGAATGTTAAGTCAGTCCCAGTTTCAACAATAAGCATTGCACAAAAAATGCTTTTTGTTCTTTCCAAGTAAGTAAGTTAAATGACTGGTGTGCATTTTGGGTGAATCCAGCCATATAACGTGACAGCAAAGGTTCATCATTAAGTCCTGTGAAAGTTTTCTTAATTACATCCATGATGGCTACAGGGATTGATGATTGGTGTTTGTAAGTCTGCACTGTTTTTTTTCACTTACAGCCTGATTGCATTTGCAAGTACAATCGGAGGTATTTTTGGGGTACGGATGGTGTTGTGGGTTACTATTTGCTGACCTGCAAAGAAAATTTGCATTAAGGATTTTCAAAGCAAGTTAGAAGAAAAATATTAACAAACCTGTAATGATAATAGATAGCTTAGATTTTATTCGCTGCAGACATGCTGCTCCGGACTGCATTCCCATAGATGGTGGCTAATTTGTCGATAGTATTATCTACTAACCTTCCTTTGCATCTAAGAGTTTTCCCCCATCTGCCAAATTTTTTTCCACTCCATTCCTCCTTGACATGATCAGTATACTCAATCGGAGAGAATGCAAAAGTCAGATAAGCTATAGTTTGAGAATAAAAAAAAATTATTTGATATTCTTGAAATGCTTACGTTCCCAGGATGGCATCTGTCTCACTATACTTTATAATCCACCACATTCTTGAATGTTTTATTGTCTCCATCATCCATGTAGGTCTTGTATAGCACTTTTACCCTCATTTCACACCACCTGAAAATCCTCTTAGCTTTCATCGTATCAGCAGGCCCATAGTCATTGATAGAATACTCTTAATCATGACAAGCTTTCCATAGTTTATATTCATTTTCCATTTCAGGTCCCTCGTAGGAGGAGCAGTCTCGGCATTCTGTGGACAAAACGTTTCGGTCCATCACTTTCCCAGTCTTAAGGCCGATGATAGACACCACATCGTTTTTTGAGGAAAATTCTCGTCTCTGCCATGCGCCGTCACAACTTCTTGACACTTCATGTGATTCTTCAGCTTCTTCTCTCATCACCCTTTTCATCGACAGATCAGTTTCTGGAAAAACAGCTTGGTGAATGTTGGCAATTTTATAAGCGTGACGGGAGACTGTAGAAAGATTTTCATGATGGCATACCATTATGTAGAAGAATATTGAACTCATGATGGCCTACCATTTTGTAAGGTCAGCACAGCTCAATCCTAGGCTCTTTGTGGTTCAGACTATTATTCAATTGACTTTCAATTTTTATTACAGCACTGCTATTAAGCTCTTTCACGGGTCCAGATGTTTGACATGTCATGGTGAAGGTGGAACTCAACCCGACCCGTTGAGCGTCTGCAATATTTACAGGTTTCCGGCACAACACACAGAGCAAAACCTCGCTGCTTAGGAGGCCGGTGTTAGCCATTGAAGCCGCTCCAATCTTTTCTCTAATATCATTTTTGGTCCTTACATCTATCAAAGGCCTTGATGGTTTTCGGTGTGTATTTGTTAAGTCTCTATCTTTACCCTTAAGTGTTCCTCTTTCTTTTTTATTTAATCTAAGCTTGCTCGCCAGTGTTTTTCTTTCTGTAAGGAAAGACGTATATGTTTTTCCGTTCCTCAAATCGGGGAGTGTTAAAACTGTTTCCAAATACTGACCTATTTCATTGTTTCCTGCTTCCCGAAATTGCTCGAGTGAATCATCCACAACAGGATATAAGGCGCCATTAACCATTTGCTGTTCAGCAGCATGTATTTATTCCACGTCAACAAACTTGGTCAAACTTGTCAATTTCGTTGCCGATTTGTTAAATAATGGAAAACAAGTTGACGATATCTACACGGATTTTACTAAGGCATTTGACAAAGAGACTTTACTATGTTGTTGGATAGACTGCGCAATTTGGGCACATCCAGAATACGTCAATTTTGGTTTCCCCTATATTTCCAACCGTACTTTTCGTGTTGTTTTCAATGACTGCGCTCCTTACCCTTTTCATCTTACATTTGGTGTTCCCCAAGGTTCCATCCTCAGGACGTACCATTTCAAATTGTTGATCAATGATCTTCCCAGTTATTTCAATTCCATTTCCCTCCTCTACGCAGATGATTTTCAGTTACTATACTATTTCTTCTTTTGAAGACTGCCTAAATCTTCAGACCTTACTGCATCATCAGACCTTACTGCTTGGAGTGATTTATGAATTGTTAACTCTTTTTCCCTCAATATTTTTAAATGTACAGTTAAATCCTTTACTAAAAACCAATTCCTATCCACTTTGATTATACTCTTTTAGTACATTGTTGCCGCATAAGGACCTTGGCCTTATCTCCAGTTGTGCCCGTCTATTCATATTGTTAGTACATAGATTACTTGAATTTGTTCGCAAGTATGGTCTCCACGTTTTGTTTACTTGTCAAATGTAGTCGAGTCTGTCCAACGTAAGTTCTTCCGTTTGGATATTAGAATCGGATGTATATCTGTTAAATGGTTTCCAAATAAATTGACAGAGTCAGGTCAGCATTTCCCACTGAACTTCGACCTTCGGTTTCTCTTTCGAACACTGTATTAGGTTTTCGATACTTCTCCAATCGCTGCATGGGTCCTTATCATTGCAGCTGTGTATTATGAGCAGATTGACCAATCGACAGGAATTGAGTAGTTCTTTGTTTGGTTTCAAATTTTACCTAAGTCAAGTTAACTTCATTGTAGTTGGACTATTAGAAATCTGCATTCTACTATGAAGATTTTTTTAGCCTAGTCATTATTCCTTATTCGATATTGGTTGCACTCTCGGTTTGTTCAAATTATTCACCACCAGACCCATCTTTTGAAGGTTTTCAATACGTTTGTGGATGCTTGCATCAGGATCAATGTTTCACATTCAGAGTAGAGTACCAGTCTTGTTATTAAATTATAGACTTAGAGCTTTGTTTTCCTGTGCAAGCAACTCGTGTAGTATAATTAGCATGGATCGGAAAGCTTTAATCGTAAGCTGTATTTGTTTTGTTTCGCCAGTTTCTTTTCATTTTTCCTTCTTTTTCTTCTTCTTCTTTCTTTTCCACATTATTTTTATGTCCATTGGTCAAGAGCTACATTTTGTCTACTAGAAATCTCTTTTCATGCGTTCGCCATGATTTTTGTTATCATCAAGGTGACTTTCAGGTCTTTCGCTTCGTTGTCAAGTTTTACTAATGTCATCCGTATAGGTGACTACGTGACTGGATCGGTGTTGCCAAGCAGCTTCCTGCAGATACAAGAGCAGAGCTAAAAAATAGGGGGAGGGGCCTTAGCCCGACATTTGTTTCAAAGGCCTCATACAACTGGTTGTTTCCACATTAATCGACATTTTCGTCATTCCAAACCAGAGCCTGGGCGTTCATCATTGCCTTGTTTTTCTCCCTTCTCATATAAGGAGAGTGAATTGAAGGAGGGACTTCTTCCTTCATGCGATATTGGGACTTCATCAGAGACATATATGAACTCTGATTTTATTGAGCCATGTGCAGGATTATGAGTTTCTTTAAAATAACGAATCTATCTCTTCTTTATCCAACTAACCTCGGCGCTGAAGTTGCTGATATTAGCCTCAGAGAGCCTTATAGAGTGAGATCTGCGTCTTAAGCTTTTGACTTTTTTGTATGCTTGTTAAGCTTAATCTCTCATTAAATTTTTGTCAATACTATTCAATTAATATTTAAACACAGAATATCATTTTCAAACAGGAATATAATATTCAGCTAAAAAATAAAATTCAGTATGTATGGTAACGGATACATTACCACGCTGATAGCTTTTAATGTACAAACAAATAAGCAAATGAAAGCAGTTCATTATAGATACAATTTGCAGCTGATTAGTGCGAAACGTGAATACGGTCCTTAGATGTAGAGCTCAAATATATTTTGTTACTCAGAATCGTTGAAACGAGTTTGAGTCGGGGTAGAAGCCATGCCAGGATGTGAATGAAGGAGTGAAATGTTATAAACTGTTTTGTACGGATAGACCATTATGTGAATTTTTCAGCGCTTTGAACATAGTTGCTATGCTAAATTAAGTCGTAAATCTGCACTTTCAGATATACGACGAGCTGCAGCTAGAATTTTAAGAGCAACGCTAGCTTTTAAAAAGGGACTTATCCGTGGGGCATATCAAGGAATTAGGTTAGATAGGAGATCATGTTGCATCAAATTCGCTTGATTCCGTTTGTTCTGGCCTTTCAGTAAGTTTAAGTAAAACTTTAAAATCGCCTTGTGTGAGTGATAGAGAAGACAAGTGAATAATTCAATTCATATTTCTAAGTAATTTCACGAAATTAACAACTTAAACCACTTTAATAACGATCTAGTTAAAGGCATTTCACAATTGGTGTCATTAATTTACAGAAGAACGTTGAAACCTCCGCAAAGTACACTAAACCGCTGATAATTGCCATCAAAGTCACATTATGAATGGTATCATAATTTCATTACCGGATTAATTAATTCTATACACCGCAGCTTACCATGACTAGGTCTTATTGAAAAGGAGAACGCATAAAATACCTTGATGTGTTAACATGAATGTACATACATATGTGTACAGACGTCGTTCGATTTAATTTTTTTTTAGGAAGCTCTAAGGTATTTTAAGTGAAGACGGTATTAATTAGTCGCGTCGAAATCCAATTATACGCTGCATTGCTCTCTAAATTACAATCTCATAGACTTTTAATACCTGTTGTATATATGTATATACATATCTACATATATGCCTTGCGAATATCTTCTGTCACTCGATGGGATTAGTTACAGTAGTGTACAAGAAGGGTTCAAAATAGATTCTCATCCCATCCGAATGAATATGCATTTCCGCGACTAATTAACACACCTCACATTGGTTTGTGGTTTATTGATTGAAAATCTATATATCTTGGCTAGATGGATTTACTGTGAGTGAATGATAAGATAATACTAGGTGAAATAGATTGATGGCATGCACGTGATTGACCAGAGGAAATGAATGGCATTTGGGAAGAGATTTTATCAGAGCAATTGTGGTTTGTGATAAGCGTTGCTCCGAGAAATTCACTTTAACTGATTTACAGTATGACTAGTTGCAATGCCAATCTACTTTAATATCATGCGTTAGCAGGCTTTATTTTCAGTTTTTTATTCGGTAAATTTTTAATTCATGAGCTGATTTCATTGAGAAGACGGTTTCTTTTACCAGTGCAAATGCACTAAATAAAACAAGTGCGATTTGCCACCACGAACTACCTTAAAGCTTTATTAGTAAAGTCACTGCTGCCTGTGAAATGTATGTGGAACTGGTTAGCGTAAAATCATGGAGATCAGTGGTGGTTGCACCTGAAATGATGGCTGAGACACATTTATGAATCAGAGATTTGCTTTTAGCTCGACTTTCTTGAGTACACTACTCCACATTCTATTAATTTGACTATACTACGGGTGCTGCTCTATAAGTAATGACAATGATAAAAAAAATGTCTGATTTTCGGCAAAATGTCTTTTTATTTTTCAACATAGTCTCCTTTTAACTCAGCGCTCTTTGTCCAAAGTGTACTGTCGTTAAAATAATTTTTTTTGGGCTTGAGCAACCCTTCGTGAAGCTTCACCGCAGTGTGCAGTGTGGACAGCGGACGGTATGCTGATAGATTGCTCAGGCTACCTTTCTTTTTGTTTACAAGTACCAGTCGAGCTTCTTTCCACTGCGACGAATTTACGATGGATTACACTCGCAGTGTAACCTTCCATCACTTTCCCGCTGATGATCACCATAAGACTCTTCGATTCCATGGTGGTATCGGGAATAGATTCACCAAGTTGGCGTCGAGACCGTATTTAATACCACCAAACCCAACCTGGATGTCATTTCGACTATGCGCCGCCTGCAAGCGTCTTCGGTGGGCATGTCCCACACGTCTGCCTTTGAATTGAAGTCATCCCCAACGATGACATTGCCGGCAATGCCACGAAGAGAGTCCTGCAGTGAGTCCTGCATTCGGGGACAAGTGGTGGCTCGCAAAGTTAATCTTTTCGTTTATTAACTACATGTGACTGTCCTGAGCGATGCTTGCCGGTACGGGGCCTGTACCCGTCAGCACTCCAAGTCACCACGTACCCCGTAGCATATGCCTACCAAGTGGACGAGTTCATCCCTCTGTAGGACTTACTGATCAATACGACCTGAGCCTTATGTTCGCAGATCAGCTGCGTGAGTGGGTCGTCCGTTACTTTGTAGGCCTGCAAGCTGCTTTGAAAGACTCTTACGTTCTTCCCTATTTTTCCTTCGCATCGAGTGCGTCTCTGAAAACCCGACACGCACTCGATCCCATTCAATGCTTGGCACCATTTGTGCCATGTTTCTCTGGGCATATTATGCACTGAGCCCGCGTAGAGCAATCTAATGACTGGTGGTCGTAGGCCAGGCACCGGTAACAAAGTGCCACCTCAGGCCACCTTCGCACTACGGTGCTAATCATTTCCACTCGGATTCGACCAGAATTGACGACTTTACGATTTTGGATGTTGGTCATCCCCAACCAGCTCCACTAAGACCCTCCTGTTCGCTGGTGTGGTTTTCACCTCGCTGGCTCCTTCTTCTCCACTCTTGCGTTTGATTCTGATTCTGAGGCAATCGAGGCTCAGAAGCTCAATGTTGGCGCTAGAAGTCAAAATCTTCACGTCTCCTTGGCCATATACGACGACACAGATCGAGCACTGGTCATTGCAGTGAACAATTTCCAAAAAAACGTGAGGTCATTCGTATTCACCGTACTAACTCACCAGTTTCAATCACGAAAACACTTTGGCGGATGGCTCCAGGACCTTCGTGAAGCTCCTGGGGTTGATTTAACGATGAAAACATACATTTTCATTCTCCATTGTCTGCGATTGCTCTTCTCCTTTTTTCTTCTTCACTCTTTCTATATTTTTGGCCAGTGAGACGCCCCGCCCCCCTCTGAGCATTTTCTGGCCCAGTGGCTACAGCTGGTGGTTTGGTGAAAACCTCGTTTTTCTTTTTGGGGGCCACCGTCACCCACCTCCTTAGGTCACATCCTGGCATCTCCTCCATGAGAACACTTATTCTGCCGTGACCGATCTACTCTCAGAACGCCTGTAGGAACTGCTGCCTAAGCAGTCTGGTCTCCCAACACCTACTGATTCCCCATTTATACCATCTGCCAGATCATTCGGCAGGCGAGGATGACCTCAAATGTCTGCTCCAGCATACCGTCAGTAGCATGCTTTGATATGTGTTTCCGCACGTTGGCAGCCTGGAACATTTTTCGAAGGATATGTTGACATTTCCTCGACATATCCTTTCTCAGCCTACCGCTCGTGCTTTATGTACTTCTTTCTAGGGGACACACTTGCTGCTGGAAGTTTCAGCGGTGCAGTCTCTTCCACCATTCCCGTTTCAGCGTTCTGACGTGAGTGACTCCTCGGAGTCTGCAAAGCACCACTGGTGGAGTCAACCATTTTGGCTCTTTGGGCATACGGAACTGATCGCTTCCTCCCATCACGTTGGAGTGTTAGACAAAGAAAGCGCCCTATGGACCCTCGGCCTCGTCACAAACGCGAAAAGGTGGATTATGGTGTCTCCTGCGTCGCCACTGTCATCCCCACATCTTGTTATCCGTTCGTCTTGTCTGTTACTTTTATTGTTGTTCTTGTCATCTGTTTTTTGGGTCCCAACTCAGAGCCACTATCTACGCCCGAGTATATCTTTGCAATGCAGGGAGGCCAACCCGAGTGTTGGTATCAGCCTGCATGGGCTCTGCATGGATCTACACCACCAAGCCTGCATGGATCTACACCACCAAGCTAACGGTGCGAGTTTCAAACGGACTCTGAGTACTGCCAAGTTTTAATGGGACGGAGACTGCATGATATTAGCCAGAAGCTATTCGCGCTTGGATTTGAATTCTGCAGTACTGCACATAAAGCAATTAGAACCGAATTGCCATAACCACCAACCCAGATGCGTTTTCTATTCAATCGTGCGACAGTCGTGTCTTGAACCATTGAACTAAGCCGGGTCATGTCGTAAACATCGTTCCCGTCATTTTCACCAATTCCAATTAAAACGTGGAGGCGACAAAAACTCTTCTCAAACTTGGTTTGTTCGTTGTCTGTGCTAGCCCCACAGTTTTACTGTCGAAATAACTTTTTAGCATTAAAACATCGATTCTACATACTAAATAACAGTTCTTTATTGATATATTTCCATAAAATGGGTGCTCCATTCGCGAATCTATGAAAATAATAATTTCTATGATATATTGTTTGTAATTTCTATGATATGAAATATCTATGAAAATAATAATTTACCAACCAAATTAACGATTTCACATTGCATGCACTGGACAGAAGTCTAAGGTCAGCAACGCTGACCTTGCCGTTACTGACGAGCCACCACTGAACTCTGCACACATGCCTAAGCATTTATTATCAAATATATTAGAGTCTTTATAAAAGAATACATAATGTTGTGAGCGGTGTATTTTCCATATTTTTATGCTTTTTAATTTTTGACTTATATCTTTAAATAAACGATTTCGTTTTCATGTGAATCAAATAGTTTCGATGCTATTATTTAAGCCCATAACTGAACGCCCATGCTTGCTTTTTTTGTAGTACGCGTGAAAGTCAATAGCTTTATTTTTAGAGGTTTTTTTTTGTTTTTAAATCCGTGTGGACGGTTAGTGCATCTAGAAATCAGCCTTCAAACTAAAAAGAAAATTAAGAAAAATGCTTTGAATAAAATTTCACGTGAAAACTTTTTGAAAATCTCTTCTTGTAGAAGCTAAACTGTATTTAAGCCATTTTTATTGGTTGATTAGAAATATAAAAAAAAACTTTTGCCTCTGTATTATAAGCATGTACTCAATAAATTGTAAATTACAGGTAACAAACTCATTCTAGAAGTACATAAAAAATGAACAGATTGATTTGATTTTCGCATAATATCAAGCACTTCTATCTAACCATCTATGAATATTTAAATTGATGCAAAATTGTTAGAAATTGTATATGAATTGAATTTAAATCGATGTCAAAAAACTGGTGATAATGTGTAGTGCAAGCACGAGAAAATGATATGCAGTTGGCTATGTATTTGGAAATTTGATGTATCATAAGACCTTTGGTATACAAAGTCGTTCTTGAAATAATCTTCATGGAGGATATTCAAAATCTGGGCGATATACTATGAAAAAACCCTCGTTGCTATCTTTAACAATTTATGGTGGCATTTCATATTAAAGAAATGCTTACTCCATTTGATAATATCAATTTTGAGTGCGAAGAACACAATTACGAAAATGCCTTTTGTGCGAATTTTGGAATAGTGTGAGTTCATTTTATCAATGGATTCGTGTTAAAAGCAAATAGATATGTAAAATTAAGGGGATAACTGTTGTTGAAATGTTTTTAAATCCCAAATTTCACATGACTGTAAAATTTGTGGAAATCGAATCGAAAATGATTTTATCTTAACGCGTAAATTAATGCGTACAAGTTTAGATGATTCACACTAGGTACATATATGAATAGTAGTGAATCAATTAACATCAAATATATGTATTTGTATGGTGCATAGTTTTAGCATATTAAAGACTGAATATTATATTTGTGCAACCGTATAGTGGCTCATAGAAACTACATTACAGTACTCGAATCATGCCACATTCGCGATTGTTTTACACAAAACGATTACGACGTTGAATCCGATTGTTTGTAATAAACAATAAAACCAAAATCAAAGGTAAGCTAATTCTATATAGAAATGAAACGTCGCTTGGCTCATATTTACACATTGAATTCCATTCAATAATTTCCAACACAGAAATATGCACATAACCAACACGAATACCCCAAAAATCTTACGAAAGTGAAATTCATTTGAAAATTCAACGTTTGCATTCTAATGTCTTCGGCGTTATGTAATGTAATTGAAATAGCCAGGCTATACTTAGCAAAAATCATACCGTAGCAAATTATTTTGCGAGTAATTACTACTTTCAATTTCACTCGAATTTTACGCGGCATATATTATCCACTTTATTATATCGAATGATGATATCAAATTATGACTTGAAGTTGTATTTGTTATGCAAGTTGAGTTAGTTTCATGCGAAGATTATCAAAATTCGAATGAAGTCTCCTTTTCAGGTTAAACCAATAGCAAAAAAATATTCAAATGCTATTTATATGCAGAAGGTATTACCTTCATTTTACTTATATATTTCATTGCCAATGCCCAAATTTGCGACACACAATCTTTAATCTTTAGCGCTCAGAAATCAAATGACAACGTAAGTTTTCCTTTTAATATGTTAGAAATTCCTAGCGGGTTACTAGTTTTAGTAAATCTTTACTAGTTTTTGGAAACTACGACTAGTTTTGTAGCAGCAACAAATAATTAGTTGAAATTTTAATTCTCTAAGATGATCGTTTTCTCTGTTGCGCCAAAAGAAAGTAAAATAGATACTAAAATTTCTTTTAAAAATTAATTTCTTTAAAAAATTTCTTTTAATAAATTAAAGTAAGCAATCATCCTAATAGACGCTCGTTAAAATCGGTGGTTATACGAGAGTCAAATCAAAAATAATGGCCACTATTTTATAATACAAAATTATAAAAACTTTCCACTCTAAAACATTGATCCCACTATGACAGTGTGGTTTTATTTGCAAATGTGGTTTTATTTGCAAATCCACTACTACTATCTAGTCACGACAGCAATTGAAGAAGAAGCATTAACACCGATCTCACAAAGCCTTTCGACAAGCAAGATCATGACATTGTTAGATATAAATTGCATATTTTGAAATTCTCTAATGAGTTGCTTAATTGGATTTAATCGTATCTTACAAATTGCAAATAAAGCGCTCAATTTCACGGCACTCTTCTTGCTGAAATGATTGCCACATAGTGAACTCCACTAGGCAGCCACTTTGGTCCCATTCTATTCGCTACATATACTAACGGCTTGATTACTTATTCCCCAGGAACCTAAATTTAGCTTGAAAAAAAAAACAAAAAAAAATCAACACAAATTCTAGGCTACTGCAATGCAATGTATCTCATTTTCTATTTGTGCTCTGAAAACAGGCTTCCAAAAAATTTTGACAAATGTACTCTTATTTCTTTCTCCCACAAATTATATTCTATTAATTTCAATTAATCTTTAAATGGCACTCTTTTAATCCATTTTGGTATAGTCCGTGACTTAGAAAACTATTGAACACTGCTTTTATCTACTTTTAACAATCAATTGGCCTCTTCAAAATATATTTTGAAATTTCAATGATATTCGTATGACAAAGGTTCTATTCTGCTCTCCGATTCAACTGATACTATGATATGGATGCAGGAGTGGTATCCATATTATAAAAAGTATATATATCGCATTGTGTCTGTCCAGAAGATATTTTTGGCTATCGCTGCTAACTCTTTCCGTTGGTATAACCCTTTTTGTTTGTCCATGGACACGCTTCAAATTTCAAAGCTCACTGCTAAGTTACTAAAGAGAAAGATCAACTATGAATTTTTGTCAATCTAATTAATTTTTAGTGATTGTTCCAGTGAGCGTAGACAACAAAGCGCCTTATCCATTCCGTTTCATGAGACCCATTTCGGATTGAATGAGCCAACAATACCACGAAGCTTTAACTTAGAAAATCAAATGTTCGATTTGGATTTCATCGTTGGTTTGTTGAACTGTCGGCTTCTTCGATGAAATATTTTTTCGTTATCATTATTTTTTATTGTTGTATATTAACCGTGCTGTTCGTCCACGAAAATACTTTTTAGATATACGAATAAATAATAGGTTTTTTTTACAGAATTATAAATATCTGCTTATGCCATTTTTTGTTGTGACCTTACAAATGAAAATTTGGCACGTCATACAATCAAAATGGTGTTAACAAGCTCTTCCTTAATATTGACAAGCACCTCATTTTATGTTTTTTTACGCAAAAAGGGACGGCTTATTATCTCCAGTTTATACATTGATTGACTTCACCGGTATATTGGATGAGAAAAATCATTAGGCTTTATAAAGCGATGTGTCAATGAATTTTATAGCTTATGGACTACCAGGTCGTAATACACTTGACTCAAACGACCTCTCCATGAGTAAGCTATTATTGTATGAAGCCCGACCTTTCAAACTTATAGGGACAATTATCAATAACTATTCGGTTTAACAGAAATGCACAACTCTTGTGATTTCCATAGGTTACCATCTTATGAATTTCAGCTAGATCGTTTAAGTTGCTTACGCTTTCATCAAGGAAAATTATTAAGTTTGCTTACTTTCCATTTGACATCATAGGGGGCGTTACTAGAGTAAGTTGCCTCAAAAATAAGATGATGATGACTGAACCGATCACAAATACCAGAACCGGTCGTTTACTAAAGATGCTACAAATTATTCAACATCATGTGTGAATTCTAATCCATTGCAGCTTCCAAATTGTCGCTCGAATCCTTGCTTATCAAGTCCTTTCTCCTACTTTATATAATTACTTTTACTACTTACTTAAAATTTTTCGGTTACTGCCAACCCTGTTAACTTCGTTTACTTACGCTTCGTATTGAATTTGATTCTACGCGGCTCAGCTCTTCGTGTCTACATCGCATTTCCGAGGGTCCTTTCTCTTGGGTCCTTTCGCACTGTTACACTGTTTTTTGATGTACCGTTTGAGTGGTTCCATTTAATTTTTAATGTTAACATTCCTTCTGGAATAGTGTTGTTCAAAGCTGGGAAGTGAAACTATGTTCTTTCGTTTGCTGGTTTGTGTACTCAATAGTCGTCGGACATTAATCAATCAATCTACATCTTTGTAGTAGCCCTGTACTGGTATATGAACGTTTCTTTGCAATTAACTCAATACTCGCTATTCTTCTGCTTCTTTAATTTTATATGGTGCTTTTAATATGCCGTTGCTGGGTTGATATTGTAGTTTTTCGAGTATTTTATTCTTAAACAATATTTGGTTCGCTACTTGTAAATATTAATCCCTTTACTTTCTTTCCTAATTCAAAAACACGCCAAATTCTAGCAACAAGATTCTTGTTTTTGCTATCACTTATCTTTCTCCTTCCTTCCTTTACTTGAGTCTTTCTATGTCTCCCTATTTGGGTCCTCAACATCCTCTTTTCTTTATGGAAGTAACTCTAAACCGATGTTCTAAATTTAGATCTGCTTCTACTTATTGTTTCAATTTTAAAAAAGCGAACTATCCCGCTTTATCCAATGAAATGGATGGTACTAACTGACACATTTTATTCCGTCATGTCCAAATTAGTTCCTGTTACACTCCTTCCTTTCGTCGTAAAAAACTTTGCAGCCTTCCATGGTTCACAGTCGAAGGCGCTATTGCTCTTAGGATGAAAGATGCAGCGCGTAGCAAATACAAAAGACCTGGCTCGCTTCGTGACCTTTTAAAGATCCAAAAGTTACGGGCTGCGATTAAAAAGGCCGCCAAAGACGCGATCCGTGCTAGCCTTGAGCATGTTGAAACTTCTACTACATCTGACTATCCTAAGCCTTTTTGGTCCTTTATCAGCTCCCTTAAAACTTTTCTGGCCTTCCCCCTGTTATATATCTTCATAATATGTATACGTCCTCACCTCAAGATTTTTGTGAGCCCTTTGCTAAATTTTTCTCTTCTTTCATCTACCGTTACAGTAACTTTTCGCCATCTATCATTTTTCACTTACTTCTTTTAGTTAATCCTTTGGAAATCGAATCATTAATGATTTCTTTTCACGCAAACACTAACTTTGGTGCTGAGGGCATTCCAAATCTTTCCACCAAATCATTTTCATCTTCCTTGTGTGTTCTTCTGTCAATCCTTTTTACCTTAGCATCTCAACCGGGACCTTGGAGATTCACTAACATATTTTCCATTCATAAAACTGGCGATATTTCTTCCATCCCTAATTCCTGTCACATATCTTTTTTGCCCTGTTTTAGTCAGCTCTTCAAAAGAGTGATGTACAATAGTGTATTCTTTCATCCAGTCCTAGTTCACCAGTAAACAGCATGGATTCATTAAACGTAAGTCAAAAGTTACAGCTTTGCTGTCATTTGCAAACACCGTTCTCTCCGCAATCAACCAACAAAAGCAAATAAATGTCCTATATAAGTATAAAATTTTCGATTCTGTGTAGCAAAGTATTCTTCTGCCACAGCTAGCTAGATTCGGTCTCTCCGATGGTCTCGTGGTTCTCTTCATCCGTTTGTGATCGCTTTTGTGCTATTACTGTGAACTGTTGCTTTTCCCCACCTTTTTTTTCTACCTCAGAAGTTCCGCAAGGATCCATTCTTATTCATTTTGTTTATTGACGATCGTTCTTCCTTCTTTAACTCACCCTGTCTTTTGTATGCTGATTATCTTAAAATTTTGAGAGTCATGGGATCCGCTAGTGACTGTTCCATAATGCAAAATAATTTGGATGCTTTGGCTAACTGGTGCGCAAAGAATTGCTTCCAGCTTGCGCAAGGTCATCAGATGTTTTTCATCTACAAAACATCCCCATTGCTCTTCTCCGATTCGATCTTGGCTCCCCTGTCAATGTTGTTGCTAGTTTTAAAGAACTTGGCGTGATTTTTGACTCCAAGTTGAAGATCGACTTGCATATTTTAGACATCACTGACAAGATCTCTTGTTTTTTTTGGTTTCATCATCAGATCCTTTAAACCTTTTCTGAGCCATTCCACCTCTTTGCATCTGTTTTTTTCCTTTGTCTGTAGTGTTCTTGAATACTGTTGCCAATTTTGTGGCTCCCTCTAAAGATACTTGATCAATGCGGTTGAATCCGTGCAACGCCGATTAATTCATTCGTTATTCTATAAGTTCAGTATTCCTTATTGTGATTATAGTATAGTAATATTCCTTATTGTGATTATAGTGTTACTCGACGATTGTCTCCTTTTTAAACTTTTTAACTGCTGCATATTAGTTGAGTCTAGCATTCACCTTTCCACTAGATTCCGTTTTAATAGACCATTATTCAACTGTAATGTTTCATTTGCCCGTACCGACACGTATTTCTTTTCCCCGCTTTGCATTTGCCTCGTCAGCACAATAGCCTTAGCTTTGGTCTTCTTCTTCAAACGTTATCTGTGCTCAAAACTACTTTAAAAAATGACGTTCTGTCATATACTCTGAACAGATCTTAATAGATCTTAAAGGTACTCGATGGTTTGTTTCGTTTTTCGGTCAGTTTAGCTTTTGATTCTTTTTCGTATTACTGTTCCTATCTGAATTTATTCATTTGTTCTAGTGTTCAATGTATTTATTTATGTGTATACTATACTAGGACATTAAAAAAGAAGTTCATCTTAAGACAGAAAACAAATCGCTTCGATAGGGCAACCTAATGGTATGTAAGTATATCAACTATGAGTATTTCTATCTTGCATGCCTAAACATAATAGCAAAATATCTACAAAATATCATGTAAGATCTTGATTTCAATGTAAAGTGAAATCACGCTAAATTAGTTATTTTAATTTGCCCATCCACATTTCGACCAAAAGTTCATTCAGTTGCATCGTTATACTGGCTTTCGTAGCCGTTTTGGCTCTGCATCGTATGTCAGCCAGCAACAAATGAGCAGCAACGAACGAACATGTGTTTCATGTGAACAGCAGTCTGGACGAACAAAAACATTCGTTGCATGTTGCACGCGAAGTTTTTGGGGCATTTATCACCGGAATAGATGGTCTCTTGACAAGTCATCTCCATTTTTGGAAGGTGGAAATAATTAGTGATGAATCACCTTGAATTGTGATTTCATACTATTTCGTCTAGCCTCGGGTATTTTTGTTCACGACAGGTGAGAGGCTTGATTTTCAATTTAAGTAAAAGTTTATGTCCCAGAATAGTTTTAATGTCAAAACGCAGCACTAAAGGAGCATGCATTCACTTTGTTCTCACCAATATTATTTTCAAACTCACAATTAGTTTTACCTATTTCCGCGAGTGAAGTCACATTTAAATGAATCACGTCTGACTAAGTTCGGTGCAGCCTTGGTTTTGTTAACGTTCAAGCGAGTTGATACTGCCAGGTGCTATCCTTCCCATGCAAAACATTCGCACATCTGGGTGCAGGAATATCTAAGTACTCGGTATTACATGTGCGGCAACATTCGGGTTGAATCATATTTCACAGTGTCGGTGAACAGTACGTACTTAATCACACCACTTCGAATTTCTTATTGGATTACGTCACTTGCAATGTTACTGCTGCATTTATCGCTAGTTCTAGAGACCGTTATAACCTATGCGGGCTGAAGTTAAACTCAGGTGGCGCACATTCGCATTCTGCATTCTAATCAAACGGTGAGAGACTGTCACCACTGGAAGCTATTAATCATCAAGTTATCTATCCGGCATTTACAATGCTTTGCAAAGGAGTACAAATGAGAGGTTCTAGCTCTTCACAACCGTGCCGTTAGCTTGACATTGTTGCCGCGTAAAGACGTTAATCAGATCTTGTATGCACAAACGCACCCGAGCTGTGCCTGTCTTGTCTGCATCATAATCCTGCAACATACAGGATTTATGTATTCAGCGCGTTCTCAATGAATTCCCTAAACGCCGCCATGCTATTTCCTTTGGCTTGTTACGAAAAATGTTCTACCGTGATGGGTAGGTGAATATTATTGCTTTGATCTAATAACTGCAATTGTATTTAGAGTACAATCATGTGAAATTGCTTGGTAATTGCACTTGCTTGGGAGAGCAAGGATAGAATTCCGTCTGCGTCAGATCGTGTAATGTTAAAGCAATGAATAGGAGGCGAATTCTCCAAGCCGAGTATCCTTTTTAATTAGTTCGGTGAGTTTTGCTTCTGTCATTTGAGTAGCTTTGTAGCACTTCCTGGTATGTGCGCTACAAACAATTTTGTGGCACGCATGCATAAGGCAATACAGAATAACAGTAATAGAATTTGCAACTATTTATAGCATAAATCGTTCAGAGCGATAAGCTTTGAAGAATTTGAACATGCAAAGTATATATGCATATAAATTCAACAATTATTCATTCGTCTCAAGGCACTAACGTTCCACTATGTTTCTCTGGTCTTAGCTACTTCAAATTATCCTGCCATACACTCAACCTTCGTCATATTAAATCAATAGAATCCAAGAAAAAATTTTAAATCTACTCAAAAGCACTGAATACCTGCAACTCAGCACCATATCCTCCGTGAATGCATGGTCGTAAAACTGAGGACACACTTGTCACTATGAGAGCATGCAAATTCTTCGGAATCGCTCCGTTTGCCACTCGCCTTCGTGCCAGCCAGTTACAATGCATAAACACGATATTTCCAAGCACTACCCATAAATCACTCAGTACCAAAACTTGGAACGTAAACTTAGCGTGCCATTTTCATTCTTCTTCATCTATATAGAACTTTCTTTTCCCTAAACGAACGTTGCATTTATACGAAACTTGTTTCGCGCATTTACTCGTCTGAATTTTAAGAAGTTTCAAAACTGCAATTGACATGAAATTTTGATGTTAAAATAAAGCTTCAATAATAAAAAAGCTCAGAGTTGTCTCTCGAAGGACAATAACTTTTCCTTCCCTGTTTATATCTTTTATATCTTTTTGCGCTACAAAACTCATACATTATTCTTAGCTCAGTGTCACATACTGGTAGGTGAATATATTCACGGCTGTCGCTACACAGGTAGAATGTGTGTTCTCTGATAATACAAGCTCCTTCCTACACACGGGCGACGACTGAGTTCCGTTATTGTAACTGTTGTTGGCGTATTGTTATTATTCAACTTCTTCACTTTTCTTGCACGTACCGATGCATTGGATGGCAAAGTAACTCTCCGAGCCTTAAGTCGCGCTGCACTTCCCACCTTCCTTACTATACTTCTCCTCAGCAGCCTACGGCAAGTAACAAGCAACGACAGAATGTGTGTACACTCTTGTATTATGCAATTCTGTATTCCAAGAGCGTGTATAACTTTTCAAGGCTGTCAAGTATCTGGATACATGCAGAATTATCTACATATATGCATATATTTTGGTTCGGTTTTAGTCGAGTGCATGAACGCAGCACAATTGCACTTATTCCCGGTAGCTTTACCAAAACTACGAATTCATAGCTCCAACTAATCGAGTGAATTTCGGAGGTGGTAAACAGCTTTGCATATTCTTCACACGAAATTCATACTCTGGCGGCTGCACTCAAATAATTAAGGAACAAATTTGCTAACATAATCGAGCAGTTATTTCATTTCAACAAATGCTTTGTAGAAACGAATTTCCTTTGATGCCCTGGGACATGAAGTTTTTGGATGAAAAAGGGTAACGCGAAGTATATTTAAATCCAAGACTTGCTTATGAAAAGTTATTGCGCAGAAACAGGTAAAAGGTTTGACAGTTTTCTTAGGCGTGAAAGTCCACATTTTAATATTATGCTGCTTTCTTTCAACTTTTTTTTTTGTTTTGTGTGATACCAATTATCTCTTACTTATATATAGCGCGAAAATGAGAATGGCCATATTGGCCAAAAAACATCTATTGCAGGTAAGCAGAGGGAACATTCTTATTCCTTACTAGTAGTTTTGAAGTTTGAGTTTACTAGGTTAGGTCAGCTAGTAAAGAGGGTTGCCGGGTACGCGGCTAGCATTAGGCCGCCAGTTTGGGCCCATTTGCCACACTCCGCTGGCTTGTTAGAGCAGCCAAATGACCGCTTCGGCAAACTGAATCAGCTGACTCATCGTGACGGTACTAGCCACATCTGCTAACTCCTGAAAGTGGTAAGAAACAAAAATCTTGAGGCGTTTATTATTTAGGCCCGGACAATTGCAGAGAGTGTGCTCGATGGTGTCCTCTTCCATCTCGCACCTCTCGCATGAATTGCTGGATGTCACTCCCATTTTGTTCGCATGACATGCGGTAAGACAGTGCAGGCCGTCGCTTTGAAGCAGTTTTTGCTGAGCTTGAGCAGTTTCCTGCTTTTGCTTGGATCAAGTGATGGCCATAATGTCCTGGCCGCCCTACAGTCCATCCTGTTTTTTCATTCGGACTTTGGTTTGGCCTATATGGCAGCATCTAGTTTCCTTGTGGTGTCAGCAATTGACCGTGGTAGAGTGGTGCAGGGCCTATTACTAACAATCGAACCTTTCCTAGCGAATTCATTGGCTTTTTTGCGGCCTTTGACCCCACTATGCCCTGGCTTCCATATATTCCGGATAGGAATATGCCTTGCCTTTTCAATGTGAGCTACCCTGCAAGCGTAAATAGTTTTTGAAGATCATCTGTAAGACGCAAGAGTGAGAATGGCTGCCCTGCTGTTGACGCAAATCGTTGTTGGCTTGTTTGATGTTCCGCTAATGGACTCAACTGGCATATAGACTGACAGACAGTAGCATGGTCCGACAGTCTATATAACAGGTTAAGGCTCAAATCCTTAGAAACCACGCCCGATCCAACTCCTGTGTCCGTCTTTGACCCGTCCATGTAAATTCAGACGCCACCATTTTTCCCGGATATCCCTGCCAAGATGTATTATTTTGCTCATATGGTCCGTAGCTTCTGCAACGAGCCCAAATATTCGGCGCATTCTGTAAGAATGCTGCAATTTTGTAACAAGTTCCATTGTTATTCCGTTGGTGCTAGGCATGGCAATAGCCGGCACCCTATGTTTCCTTGTGAAAAGTGCAAGTTTGGTTTTTGTTGGGCTTGCTTTAAGAGCTGCTTTTCTGGCCCAGATTTGGATATGGTCCAGCGCCGATTGCATAATGTCCAATGAAGTTTGTGGGAACGAACCCTTCACAAGACCACAATGTCATCGGTATATGCCACCACCTCAAAGCCACTGACCCTTAAATTCTCCAGTATTTGGTTGACTGTCCGAATCTTAAAAAAAGGGGAGCCATAATCCCTCCCTGTCGTGTTCCGGTTCTGATTATTCTTTCTGCTTTGGCCTCCAAAAAGGTAGCCTCAAATTGCCTATTTTTTTAGTTAGTTTGATGCCCAAGTCGCCAGAGTTTTATCCACTCCATATCGAACCAAGGCATCGATAATACTCGCAACAGTGACATTATTGAAGGCCTACTGAATGTCTAAGAAGGCTGCCAACGTGAATTTCTTCTGCTGTAAGGATTTTTTTTAGTGTATTTTGCGTAATGCCGTTTCTACTGATCTGCCCGCTAGATACGCGTGTTGATCAACACAGAGTGTTGAGTGCGCTCAACCGAGCTCTTGATGTGCAGATCAACAAGTTTCTCTAGTGTTTTGTGCAGAAACGATGTTAAGGTAATAGGCCTAAGGTCCATCACGTAATGATGATTCAACCTACCAAGTTTTTGAATGAAGACCACCCTAGCTTTTTTCCATTGCTCGGGTACTACCCCGAGGCGGAGGTATGCGGTAAAAATACGCAGCAGGATGGGGATGATGGTCCTGTCTGCTTTTTGGAGCATGATGGGCCATATCTCATCAATCCCTGTAGCTTTTTAAGGTCAGAATGTGCAGCCCATTCAATCTTGACCTCATCTTCTAGTTCCTTGACCAAATACGTCACCACGCGGTGCCATGCAAACCAATTTCGGGAAGTGAGTTTCCAGTAGCATGTCCAGTACTTGCTCGGGTCTTCCACTCAATCTCCGTTTTCCCTTCGCAGAAACGTAGGTACGCCGGGAGTTACGTTTAGGAGCTTTCGGATTCTAGGAGACTCTGTACTTCCTACAGTGTTCTTACAGAATTCTCTCCATGAGTCACGCTTGGCACGCCTTATCTTCTTTTTGAAGAACGACAGCTCTTGCTTGTATCGCTCCCAGTCTTCAACGTTTCCGGACCGCCTTGCGTAGCTAAATGCCCCACCTCTAGTCTCTGTAAGTTTGCCATTCCACCATATGGTAGCGTTTTTCTTACAGGCTTTTTCGGGCACAAGTCTTTGATTTGACACTACGAATCCTGTTAACCGATTCATCTGCTCGTAAAGTCATCCTGGAATCATCACATCGTGATCGTATAGTGCCCTGATGTGTATATTTAAGATTATAATGATGCGAATTTTATTTTAAAGATTGGATCTATATTGGATAACTTGCAGCTCAGTGTAACCAGAAATCATACCAATCATACTTGAAAGATACAAAATTCAAGAGTCCAAAACTACCAGAAACATTAATTTTGTCTAGAATCTGTTAAAACTATCTTCGACCTTGTTTTATACTTTTCCAAAATCACTGTGAGGTCTCAAACATAGGGGATACATGTAAAATGTGTATATCCTTTAAAAATGCTACTGCTTATTGTGAAGGTTTTATTTTTTAAAATTTGAATAGCCTAGTGGTTGGTTTTTTTTTTTGCTTTTTACGTGTGGGGTCTATGGTTTGAATCCACGTTTGGACGAGGGTCCATGCATCAAGCTTTGAGTTCACGTAGATCTGATTAGGAACCTGATTTAAATCAGGGGTAAAGTGATTGAAAAAATTGTAATGAAGCTCTCTGCCAGCTACAACCCCTAAACCCGTACGAGGGTTGTCGTCGGATTACTTTACTTTACTTTATTTTTTTTTTGAAAATTATATAACAATTTGTACATTGCCTTCTGGGCTTCATACAGGGTCAGACTTGTTTAAAAAATTGGTGCGTTTAAATCCAAGTTCTCCTTCTAGTGGGTATGTGTGCACACCAAATCTCAAACACTGTTCTGTATGAACACGTTGTTTGGATACTCCTTTACTACCCCTACTATGCTTTGTCGTTAATAAATAATTTAAAACGATTTTCTGAAGCCAGTCCTACCCATAATAGTCAATACCATAAAAATGTCAATACCATGTTATTAGGTTTCCAAAGAGGTTTTATCTATTTTTTTGAACGACGATTAAATTTGAAAACAGATGGTATAATATTATTATCAATATCAAAATATTATTATCATATAATATTTTGCAGCTTTTCGTAGTTTAAATTCTACTTTTGTGCATTCTGTGTTGGGAGTTGATATTTTTTTTGTAAATTTTGCCATTCCTTTGCTAATATATTCTACCACCTTTTGATTAATGAAGAACAAGTCACGAACGTTGCAAATATAAGACAATTAAATCGCACCAGTCTCATTATGTTGTAAATATTGTAAATAAAAACTTTTTAAATTGTTCAGCAAATACCAAAACAAAACTTAGCAAATTTACTGGGAAACAAAAAACAAAACCGAAAGCACAAATATCCAGCGATCAAAATACGAAAATTGAGATGTATTTTGGTCATAGTCACAAAAACTATTTGCTGCAACCTATTACAAATGTTAAAGAACAAACTCTAAAACAATACCATTAAACGTGGAAACATAATAGAAAACTTTCAGGTAAACAACCAGGCTGTGAGTCAAATTATTACATGATGAAAAAATACACAAAGTAAAATACCATTTACAGGACGAAGTTAGACCATAGTTGACAAGAGCACAATCTACAATCTACCATCGAAATGAATAAACAAACCAAAAGGAACAAAGTAAAAGTACTAAGTCAAAGGCATTTTTAATTGCAATCAATCTCATTAATTTTCTGTTTTTGAAAAATTTCCACGGAAAATGTAAACAGTGTGCTCCATCCAATTTATATTAAATTGTTTCTTAGAAACTGGACATACATCTTGAATAAATTGAAGCTGAAATTAAAAAGCACAAAAGCCCAATAGTGAAGTTTTCGATGAAAATTGATACCGAATAAATATATTTACTACTCCTGTTTATGCAGATTATCAAATCGCGCAAAATCGAACAATACGAAATGCTTTAAATGTGTAGAGATAAACAGTTATATATACAATTACAAAAAACTATTCTGTCGCAAACAATGAACAAAACTTTTCGAAATCAATTCTAAATGTCTATTTATCAAACAGCAAAACATTTTTGCATTTAACTGTTACACGCAATTAGAATCCTAGATTTATAGGTAATGTAAAAATCGAAAAAAACCTAATTTCTTATATTAGGTATCTATAATAGTTGTAAACTCAGATATAAGCACGTGGCGTATGTATTTTTGACTTTAATTTTTTAACAAATTGCAAAGAGAAATAATAACGCTTGATGGAAGCGCATCTAACGCAGTAGGAAAAGCTCAGATGGGAATGTCCAAATGTCGTTTTTAAAGTCTTAGAATTTTTTTCGATAATGTTCAATAAAAAAAAATTTCATTCAGCAATCGTAGATTGAACAAGAAATCAAGAACTCAACAGTGTGATGATTTATTACGAAAAATTACATCGACTTTTCTAAGAGACACGTACTATAACGAATTTTAATCTTTCATGTAAAATGTGCTGTAAATAGTAGCTATAACGTATAAAGATTCTCGTAGCGAAAATCAAGAAGTAGATATCAGAGATATTAAATCGAACGCTAAAAAAAATCATACGTAGGCCAACAGATTTTTCGTTTTGTGAAAAACCGAAGAGGATGATTATAAATACCAAATATTACACTGTATGTATTCAAGTAGCTTTTCTCTCTCTCTCTCACCGAAGTAAAATATTACAAATGGTAGATAATCTACTTTCGCGCCAAGAAACTAATGAATAATTAACAAACAATGACGTAAATGAACGAAAAATGAAAACCACAAAAAATATTAACGAAGAAGAATTTACAAATTTTTCAAGCAAAGGATGTTATGTATATTTGTAGCAAGTGGTTTCAATCAATTTTCTTGTGAACGACGATGTATTGAACGAATTTTCATCTAAAATTGTAGAATATGTGACAATGAACAAGTAATCTATAGATATTTGTGAAGAAAATGTGACAATTTTTTTGTTAAATGGATTTGCCTGTAAATAAATGTGTTTTTTTATTGAAGGAACCATACTGTCTGGTAATTGATTGCGTTTGAGTTATCGAAATGGATGATTTGTTTCAGGAGGTGCTGGTGTGATATGGTATGTATATGCTTTCTAATAAACAATGGCAGCCTGGTAACAACATAATGCTCGTCTACAGGCGCGGAATAAATTCATGCAGTATTATTCTTCTAATTTTTATGACAATTGTAAATACCAAATTTGAAAAAAAATCATTAGGATTTACCAGTAGATGACGATGAAAAACAGTTAAAATAAAACAGTCAACAAACTAGGATAATAAATAGGCAAAAACTTCCATGGCATCCAACTCGGATCTTCCTGACTCATACGATCTAAATGTCTAACCAACTGCATTAAATCAGTGGCTAAACGGTCATAATAACCTTGTTTACACCCAGGGACTTAAATATGACATGACCTGTAGCGCCACTCAAACCTCAAATTTGACATGGTCGTATTTACTCCTAGTTTGGAGCTGGTTTTCCAGCTGGAACCAGAGAAGATGTTTGTCTAATGAAACCAAAGCCTAAGGTGGAGTGAAATTGAAAGATTAGATTTTTAGTTGAACTCATTTTTTATTTAAAAAACAATAATTACTGCAGACTTCTCTTTATACTATTATTCATTTCTTATAAATATGAATTTTTGGACATTAGAAACCAGACACAATTGAAAGCATTACCATTGTGTTTCTAAAACTACAATTTATTGTTGAATTTTGAAGATTATCTTACTTACAAATTAATAGTATTCATAACTGTATATATCTAATAATCAAATTCCAATAACCTAATGTAAGACGCTACAAACTGTAGCTTTTCACCGTTTTATTCTCGCACTTTAGCCCTTCTTTCACCATAAATTGGCCCAACTGCACTGTCCAGGATTTTTTAGAAGTAGATTTAATTCTTCAATTGTCTAACTAGATCTTTATAACAAATATTATCTGGATTATACATTCAGATTCTTGATTGTTCAGGATGAGTTTTATATTTGTCATATCAATTAAAAGTAAGGCTAAGATGGCACAGTCATGGAATCACCCATATGCTCTGCATGAAATAATATTCACATGTTGAGATTGCGTGCGAGTTATCCTTGTTACGCAGTATCGTTTCCATAATTGACTCTGGCGTGACCAAGCCAACCGTATACACTGGGCTTCTCTTCAAGCTTGCGAATCGACCGCACGCAAAAAACATGTGGTGACCATTATCGTACTCATTCATACAGTACCGGCAGTACGGTCTATGTATGTTACCCATTCTGTTAAGGTACCTATATTCTGAAGTATCCAAGCCCCGTTAGGAAATAGGAGGTATTTCTTCTGATACTTCTTTAGCCAGCTGCTCTTAAAAGTCTAGCTATCAATTGATGCTTGAAAATATGCGAAGCTGGCCACACCTTTTCAGACAGATGTCCTCCACACCATCTCTACTAAGGCGCTTTTCGTGCTGTTCCAATACAAATAATTTATTAACCCCAATCCTCTGCAGTAATAAGACAGTCTTGGGCCTCCATGGATCTTCAAGTCTAACTGAACTATCCTTTACCAATTGAAAGAGTATCGCGTAGTTTATGAAAGGAACTAGATAGATTCCTGAATGCAGTGGCTTAAAAAGAGCAATATTCATGGTATAACAACAAACCTTAGAATATCTTTGGGCAATGCTTCCTTGCGTTTGGCAGATACGCGTCCTAATCTAACCCATCCTACGGTTTCAGTAATCTGCTACCATAGCGTTTTAGATTGTGTAGTTTATGAGCACTTGCGTCCAGTAGATTAATCCTAGCTGCCTACATCCAGAGTCCGTATGGTATCTGGACTAAATCGAGTAGCGGCATTTTAACTGTTTTATGGACTCGCTCTTCCCGGGGAATCATAGTCCCTAAAGCATACGCAGTGCATTGGTCGTGCATATAATTGCCGCTTGGAGTCACGATATCCCTTTTGACTTGTTTTTTAAATCTAAGTACCCGATGTATCTAAGAGCGGAAGACCGCTCACCGAGAAAAGTGGAGTAGGGACAATCCTCCACCAGCTTTGAACGAACCCAGTTTCTCGTCGCCTATCTCAATTTTACCTTAAATCACTATAGAGAATTAGAGGTATATCAATATGACTACTTTTACAGAACTTAAATTATCTCCAAACTCGCTTTCATTAAGATACCACTTTTGCGCTTAGTAGGGCAGTAATAAGCTCCTTTGAGCTGCGGGCGTTTTCAAAACAGTTCAGGAATACCGTCCTAAACAGATTTGCTCTGCCCTGCTAAAGATCAAGAATCATTTATTATTATGTCGAATATTCAATTGATACGAATTTCATCAACACAAAATGGCGGCGATGCAAGCGAATGAAAAAAACACATCAAAAACTGCCTCGTACAACTTAACGCCTTTTCCGGGGAACTTGCAACATTCAGAGAGAAAAAAATATGCTAATGAAATATATAATTCATATTTGAACCGATAAAATTTATAAAAAAAAATTTAGTTTTAACATTAATATTAGATTAAACATAAAAATCGATTATTTTTCCAAAAAATCACGCTTTAAACATTAATAAACAAATTATTTTTCTGAAATTACAATAACATTTAGAGTCAACGAGGAGATAATACTCTTTCGTAGATGTGGTATAAATTTCAGCCGGATCGGTTCAATATTTTTTGAGATATTTTGTACGGCAGTTGAAAAAGTACTACTTTGAGAAAAACGCGTTTAAAATTATAAAGCTCCAACGACCTGGGGAACGCCGCGCTGCCTATAAATGACTATAACTCGAGAACTAATACGAATATCGCTTCAAAACTATCGCTTCAAAACTATCATATTTCAAGAGCATTTCGAACATTTTGATGTAATTAAAAAAAATCGATTTTGTTTTAGCAGTTACATGTATTTTCCCCCTTAACTGAAAAATGCTGTCTTCTGTCGAAAAGTCAACACAGGTACATCCCAAGCTGATGCCCTCTCTTCAATGCTATATCAAGGCATGAGTATCATCTTTAGAATAGTTGACGACTTGGCCATAAATTCGGTAAGTGTTTCTGGAATCTGACCTCTATCTCATTGTCCGAGTTTAGGAAGGGACATAAAAGCGCCACTCGGAGGTCTGTTGCTTTCAGGAATAACGGATCCACCACATCGATTTAAAGGGGATAGTGCAATTGATAAAACAAATCAGATGGTTTTCTGATTAATGATGGTTTCCATAACAATGACTGAGGGATAGTGATATCAGTGGTATCGCCACGGGGCTCTATTGTGCCTAAGTGTTTCTCTCGTTTGTTAGTCGACCTATCTACCTACCTGCTTACTTAAGTTTCGATTTTGACAGAAACGTTGCTAATACCAATAACCCCAAGTACGACTTTGTGCCTTTTTTTTGAACGGGTGTCGAAAAACATTTAAAAGGCATTTTGCTAACGAAATAAGATTATGTGAGATCCGCACTCACTAAAAACACCAATAAGCGATCACGAAAATTCGAGCTGGAACCACTTTCGCAATACTTCAGATCAGCCATGCTACACCTAAGAGCTGTCTCTCCAGATAACTTCCGTTATGTCAGACTTTTAGCAGTCACTGATGCATTCTTCCTCTTTTTTCTAGCGCAAACTTCAGACAAGCTGACCAGGCGTCGTCTGACTGTAGTATCATCTCCACCGTAGTATCATCTCCATGATAGTATCATCTCCACGTCGCAAGGCCAATTGCAGCAAATAGCGTGTGTCGTTCCTTTCTGAAGCGGGTGCAATGGAAAAAGATGTGCGAAATGTCATCACTTTCCTAAAAACACAATACTCTGTGAAGGTATTTTTTGAAGTAGCCGTGACCCGATAGGAACTGGCTCAGCTTGAAATATTCACAGTGGTCGCGTTGAAGCCAAGGTTTTAAGGGATAAACAAGCGCCTTACGACATCGTTGCTCAGTGCTCCTCTCAAACCTCATGCGTTCACACTCGTAATTGAGGAGCCAATATTTCTTTTCCCGCTTCTGTTTTGATTAAGAACACCTCCCTGCGTTCACTTGTCAATAGATCAATTGGGGCAGCAAAAGTTCATCATCCTAGCTCGATACTTTTCAAACCTTAACGCAATGGTCTGAAAAGCAGCATTGAGTTAGTCACCGTTATAAGGAGTTTCGCAATAGGGTCGCGAACGTTTGCCATGAAGCTCCCAAGAGAGATTATACAGCACCCTATCGCGAACTTTTCGGATGTGTTTGTCATAAGTCAGTTTGGATTTTCACTTAAGCTTCAGAAAGTTTTCTCCAAAAATAATCTTCAAAAAGCTTCGACAACTCATATTAAATGATTAAACTATCATCTAGTAGCTATATTTAAAGTTGCTTTTACATTTGAATATTTCCAGCTTATGTCTATAGTCGTCAGCATGACAATTTAGGCTTTGCGATCGCTAGCTGAAGACCAAGGCTTTCCACCCAACCTTTAATCCTTCTCATTATTTGATTAAGTTTGAGTTGGACGAGATGAGGATTCCTAGATATCATTGGTACATCCTGCCAATAGCACATTTTTCTTCATTTCCAGAGACCATCATAATCAGTATTTCATAGGTCTGACTAAATAATGGGCGCTTGTGTTGCTCCAGCTGTAATAGTCTTGCATATTGCTGCCTGATTTGTTTAATGTATCAAATTACGATCCTTCAAATAGTCCAGTATCATGTCCAGCAAATATTCTTCTACCTGAAAAAGTCGCCGAAGAGAATCCAATATGCCTATCCATTTCGCCGAGTTAAAAACGTTACGGATATTCACTGTTAACAAAAGCAATATAGATCTAACCCGATGACAAGCCGCCTCTGCAATCTCTACTGCCCTAATAACTTCACGGAGAGCCGTTATTGTTGAGTAGCAACCAGTGTTGCCAGAAAATTTTCGTTCATGGAGCCCAATTTGAGTTTTTAAATAGCCCAAAAGAGCCCAACACTTGCTACACAATAGTTCGAGGCCAATATTATTAAAAATTTTTCTTATTAATTGCAAAAAAACAAAATTTTTCCACTTCACATGGGTTATTATCATTTTTATTTATCCATATACTCTTATACAGTCAAAAACTATATGAACAATTTCATTTTCTGATGTCATAAATGTGTAAATTGAAGAATCCAGTAATTGTATCATATCTGGTGGTATTTTACAGTCGTTGCAACATATTTTGTTGAAATTCAAGAGAACTACATACATAGAATTCGCATCAAAGATGCCAAGAAAATTTATTTGCATTTTACTTCAAGTTTTAGCCTTTATGTTATTTATCATACTAAAACATATATCGGCTATTTTATTAGGAAGCTATATTAATAAAAAAATCGAGCTCGCATATTTCTTTGAAAATTTGCTATGCAGCAGCAGATTTTACTTCATTGGCTTTTGTCCAAATTGTTTCCGGCTCAGTGTATTTTGACCATTTGCTCATACTTATGAGTTTTACAAGCACAGATTCAAATTTCAATCTTCTTGTTGACCACTTTAGGCAGACGGTCAAAAAATAGACTAGAAATAAAGTTTAGGTGCAACCGAAATTTAAAACATGAAGCGAAGAAATTTCCGTTTAAGATTGAGGTAATCAATTGCGAATTCATCTTTATATAATTTTCGCAGCTGAAACCTGGGCAGGTTAGTGGAGCCCAAAAAGTCGCCAGTAGCCCAAAATTGAATTTCGTCGCCAAATGCAACGGAAAGATAGCCCAATTGGCGAGAAATCGCCCAATCTGGCAACAGTGGTAGCAACTGCGGGGCTCGTGTTGAGTTTACGAAAGGTCGTTAGCTCTTCGTGGAGACGAGGTTTCAGTAGCTCTTCTAGTAGTTTCCCCGTAGTATCTAGCATGCAGAGAGGTCTGTACGCTGCTGGTGTATTAGAGTCTTTCTTTCCTTTTGCAACTAGAGCAAGTCGCACCATTTTCCAGCGTGATGTAAAGACACCCGCCCGTAAACATGCATCATACTCACTAAGTAATGTTCCACTACTTCACCCCTACTTTTAAAACATCTGTCCGACCTTGGGGCGTTTCTGCTCTGGTAACGATTACTACAATCATTACTATTTCTAAATCTATTTTTATCAATTCTAAATAAAAAATATAATTTCAACTTCCATAATTTAATATTCAAGCAATCGCTAAAAGTAAAGCCACATCACCAATTCGATTAGATAAAGCAGTTAATATACCAGCATTATAAGATTTTACATTCTAAAAATAAATAACTAAACAATAGGAAACTAACCAACCAATCTCATCCTAACAAAATTCTAATTAAATTTGGACTAATAATTAATATTATCATAGAAAGCACAAAAAAGTGATTCGGCTACCTGCCTGAGAATATTCAGTAACGTTTTAAATTTTTTTTTTCATTAGTTTCGCATATTGACTTTTAAAACCTTCCATTCTAATTTTTCAAAGAAAATAGTCCGTAACTATATCATACCTGCTAAAAACTGACTACTTCGACACAATAAGCGCTTTTTTTTTTTTTTTAGAAAATTCAAACATTAAAATAATGCTCAAATCGGACACGTCAATTTTCTTAGCGAAGCATGTGTTTGCTAATAAGTTTGCATTAGCGTCAAGAGCAGACTTTACTTATTCATATATTTCTAATCTGATTTCAAAATATCGAGTGCAAACACGATACCGTTATTTGTAAATGTTGATTGAACCAATTATATATTATCATTTCGATCGTACGCCTAAAAATAAAACATTAATTTGATTAGTCCCCCTTGCTAGCACATAGGCAGCAGTCATTATGAGTTGTAATTAAACAACTGTCAAGAACATAATTAATTGACTGACATTCTTGTTTGATGTTGCTTTCTTGGATGCCAGGTAGTTGTTTTAGCAGTTGGTAATCAAAGTTTAAATAATGGAATTGCATTTGTTTTGTTGAGTTTTGTTGAATGAAAAGATAATACAGCGGCGTCTGATTGATTGGAGCGATTCGACAACGTGTTGATTAAGCTTCAAGTCGTTCAATTACTAAACTTGTTCTAAGTCGATTATTTTTGGATAGTGCTTAGGAATTTTGAAATAAATTTTGGAAAGTGTTAACTACAAGCAGTCGCGAACTGCGGTAAGGCTTCGAATTAATTACGAATCCACCAAAACTATCAGAATCAACTTCATTCATTTAATCTTCGTATTCAAACGTTCATTGAACCTAACCACTCAAGTTCTTCACTCCCTTACATACAACTTGGACATAACGGCCAATTGCATCGAAATGAAAGAGATACGGCTATATTGCCGAAGATTAGTGAGTGTAGATACTCACATATCGCATCCCCGATCGGTGCTTCATAGTAGAAAATCCGAGAATTTCTTTCCGATAAGCGGATAGAAAAGTTAATTATCCACTTCATGGTCAGTGAAAGTACTAGACTAGTATACTGGGTTCATTGAATATCTTCTCGAAACGGCAATTCCCACGGTATCCAATATCGCAGTTGAACTGTGTGTTCCGTTGCGTCTTTAGCTTTAGAACGTAATTCGTCCAGAAACAATGTGAGCTTGGGCAATCAGCAAAGAAATATAAAGCGAAACTGTAAACGATTTGCAGTGATGAGTAATAGCAGTGGATATGGTTGCTTCTTGGCAACGATTGGCAACATTCTGTAGATTTGAAAAACATGGGCTCAAATCTATATGTACATTCATCACAAATTCTCATGTTTATCGAAATATGGTACGTGTGTGTTGTGAATCGTTGAATTTTGTCCTGATGATATACCTTCTTGCGAACATTCGACTACGATCCACCTTTGATATGAGATAAAAATATATACCAGAATTGTATGGCTACTTCCGACACGTGGACCATGCTGCGCATCTCTCGTCGAGGCCATCCCAACCGACATACGATCAAATCTTTGAAAATCCAACTTTCAGCAGTAAGTACGTACACGTGCATTTATCGCACAAAAACCATAGCCATTACTCTCTCCTGGCCAACTCTTATTGACACATAACGTGTTTGCATACATACGGGTATCTGGAACAGCGCAAATTACATGCAATGTACAATAAAAGATAGATGACATCAGAATCAGCTATGAAGTTGTGGAACATCATAATCCAAAACGACCAGCTGCTGGTTCTGGCCACTTGAAGAAACAACATGGCAGAATCGTGCAGGTGGCTGGCTCAACTGGTAACGAAAGAACTGGTCGCCATAACACCACAATTGTGCCGTATCTTAAGTACACCATGAGAATATTGCGATTGCGCTAATCATTTGCATATGCCACGAGCCGCAATAAATAAAGCTACGATGACACATATTCAAGCTTGTACTTGTATTTGATTGTAAACAATTGAATTTTATGTTCACAAGGTCGTATGACTTGGGAGGAACTGTAGTGGATAAGAAATTTATTTACGCTGGCCTTGGCGGAATTGTGTAATTGACGTTAAAAAGATTATTAAAGGTTTTTCGTTGATTCCAAACCATTCGTTATATTCTGAGCCGCGAAATCGGTCTGAAACGATAAGGGTGTTATATGTATGTATGTAGCTTGAGAATGCAGTGCACAGCTGTTGATATGCCTTGACCTTAAAAAAATATTTTAGAAATGTTTCATCAGTTCCCACGATGCTTGGCTATAGAGACGTTTTAACCTAAGGCTTTAAGGGGGGAAATACATGTAAAATGGAAAAAAAATTGCTAATTTCAGATTGATTTAAAATATATATATTGTTCATTCAGAAAATATTTAATATTAAATCCTTAAAATACATGTCTCAAAGTAAATGAAAATATTTTTTTAGTAATTTTTCAACACAAAATGGCGGCGATGCGAGCGAATGAAAAAAACACATCAAAAACTGCCTCGTACAACTTAACGCCTTTTCCGGGGAACTTGCAACATTCAGAGAAAAAAAAATATGCTAATGATATATGTAATTCATAGGTGAACCAATAAAATTTATAAAAATATTTTAAATTTTTTCATTAATTTTAGATTAAACATAAAAATCGATTATTTTTCAAAAAAAACACACTTTAAACATTAATAAACAAATTATTTTTCTGAAACTACAATAACATTTAGGTTCAACGAGGAGATAATACTCTTTTGTAGATGTGGTATAAATTTGAGCCGGGTCGATTCAATATTTTTTGAGATATCTTGTACGGCAGTTGAAAAAGTACTACTTTGAGAAAAACGCGTTTAAAGCTTTAAAGCTCCACCGACCTGGGGAACGCCGCGCTGCTTTTAACTGACTATAACTCGAGAACTAATACGAATATCGCTTCAAAACTTTTTTTGGTATATTTTAAGAGCATTTCAAACATTTTGATGTAATAAAAAAATCGATTTTTTTTTTAGCAGTTACATGTATTTCCCCCCTTAAATTGATATCGGGCTACGATTGAGAACATGTGCCTTGATATGGGCAATGGTTTCACTTGGAAAATAGTTTTGTCTTACAAAATTAAATTTCTAACTTAATTCAAAATTACTGTTGCAGCTATAAAGTACTGCACAATAGTCATTTACATTCGATCTTTAATAGCCAAATCATTACAGTCTATCTTACTCTCCATCCATATTCATTTACATACAGTGGCTGCCATTTATTGAAATCAGTATTTTAAAAAAGCACCCAGAACGGAAACCATACTGGCGGTCGTTGATAAGTTGGTTCAACTCAAGATATTCCATTAATTTTGAGTTCACGAGAGATTCAAATACCTTAGACAGAACCGAAAGGTCGATGTTAGAGGGATCACAGGCGGCCCCTTTTTTAGGTATGGGCTGAACATGTGGAAGCTTCCATACGGAAGGAAATATGACAGGTAAAATAGTTTGCGCAGCGGTTTAGCCAAGGCGGAGGCGCAACACTTTAGTACGAGGGGCGAAATACCATCAGGACCAGCAGATTTGGAAACGTCAAGCTTGGCGAGTACTTTCAATACCTCCCTTGTGCGGAAAAATAGAGGCCCTTGCTTAAAAGCGCGCATTGGAGAAATAGGAGGACTCAATGATGAAGGTGGCAAGTAAGAGTTTGTAGCAAAAATCTCAGCAAAAAGATTAGCTTTGTCCAGTGACTCACGTTTTGTCACGTAAATTATGCAATTACTAAACATATTCTTGTAGTGGCAAGTGTAATGTTTCTTCTTTTTGTTGACGTTTAATTATTTTATGTAGATATGCTGTTTACCACACTAACAGCAAAACATGCTTATACCAGTTATATTATAGATGATTTTTGAACAAAATTAGTATTGGATTCAATTTGCTCGAAAATTCATATTTCTTCATTTAGGTATTGTTACCCTCCTGGCTACCGGAGGTCAAATTTCAGTCAGACTTTTTTGGATCCCGGTCCTACTCAGCGAGACGGGTCGTGAGCGCCGATCATTCACCCGCAAATAGTGAGCACTGAGCCGTCGAGTAAGGTTCGGCTCACCAGAAACTCTAATCAAATTTAAAACCTTGCTCTTCTGAGTTCTAGTCAGTTATTCCGAAGACCGAAATGCTCATCACTTTCCAAATTTCCCAAGAAAAACAAACTTTTGAAACAATTCCACCTCAAATGATTTCACTTAGCTTCAGTTTCGTCAAGATGTTCCCAGATCTGTATGTACCGTCATATATTCATAAAGCTGTACTAATTCCTTCTCATCCCACCGGACTATTTATCAGGCATCTCGCTACTTCTTGTCTTTACCTAAACACTTGGCGACTTCTCCACGCTGTTTCGAGCACTTTGAAAAGTGGTGTTCTCTTTCGCACTTAACGTATTTCACCTGCTCCTGGCAATTATTGGCCACATGGCTCAAATGCTGGCAGCTATTGTACTGCGGTTGTCCTCTTCTCAAATTTGTAGATGAGGTGGCAGACTGCTTGAATGTTATAAACTCGGTTACCGCCCTCGGAAGGCAGCTTCGAGGTCCCACTCCTCAATTCGAGCAAGAAGATTTCTAGCGGGTGGAAGCCCTGGGTCTGGAGATCATCCTTGATTTCCTGCGGTGTGAGGCCGTGAAGACTAGTGTTGTGTTACTCATACAAGATGCATGACAAATGTCCCATTCACATCTACAAAATGTCACATCACCTCAAGCTTCAAATTTGTACCACCTCATTTTTTTTGTCATATTGAGGTGAAGCGATTGACTTGAGGCGCAGCGATTATAATACTCAATGGAAAATGATTGGTTTTCTTTTTTTCGTGGCCTTGACGTTAATGATGCTCTGTGCAAGTTGTATAACTTCCTATCTAACCTTATTCCACTATTCACCCCAACTAGTCGTCCTAATAAACCGAACGATGCTCCATGGTTCAGCGGTGAAGTTTCAATCGCACTTGAAGCCAGAAATGCAGCTCGTTACTTATATAAAAGATCAGGTTCACCTGTTGACCTTCTTTTGTATAAGGATCTTCGCTCTAAAGCGAAAGAAGTTGTCAGGCAGGCGATGCGCTCCTACATTGCTGGCGTTGAAGCATCAATTAGAACCAATCACCCGAAATCCTTTTGGTCATTCATCCGTTCCTTGAAAAATAATCCTAGTATCCCCAATGGTATGCACTTGGGTGATACAGCTGCCTCCAATCCACAAGAAGTGTGTGAGCTTTTTGCTTCTTACTTTTCCACTTTTTTCTCACAACAATCTTCTTCTAATTCCTCAATTCTTCCCTCCACATCCTCTCCTGAATTGCACTCATTTCGAACGAACCCTCTTGAAATTGAACTTCTGTTGAACGATATCGATGCCAATACCGCTAGTGGTTCCGACGGTATTCCAAATATCCTGGCTAAATCTCTTTCATCATCTCTGTGCGTCCCTCTTTCTATCTTGTTCAATTTAAGTATATCTTCTGGCTCTTTTCCTTCTCGCTGGAAAATTGCCAACATCTTTCCTATACATAAAGCCGGTGATCGTACATGCGTCTCAAACTATCGTCCCATTTCGCTTCTTCCTTGCTTTAGCAAGATCCTTGAAAAAGTGGTTTACAAGCGGGTCTACTCCTTTATCCAGCCTACTCTCGCTCATGAGCAGCATGGTTTTGTCAAAGGTAAATCCACTTTAACCAACCTTCTTTCCTTCACACACACGGTCGCATCCGCTCTTGACCATCAAAAGCAGGTTGATGTACTTTATACCGACTTTTCCAAAGCCTTTGACTCCGTCAACCATAGCCTCCTTCTTCAAAAGCTAAGGTACGATGGCATTGCTGGTTCTCTTCTTTCCTGGTTCAACTCTTACATCCTCGACCGTACCTGTATTGTAACTGTTAATTCCTCCTCTTCAATTCCTTTTTATCCTGCATCAGGTGTTCCGCAGGGATCTATCCTTGGTCCTCTTCTCTTTCTTTTGTTCATAAACGATCTCCCTCCTTTAATCCATTCTTCTTGTCTTTTGTATGCCGACGATTTCAAGATGTTTCGAGTGATTGAGTCACAAAATGACTGTATGGTTTTACAAAACGATCTTAACAGCCTACAGACTTGGTGCGTTTCCAATGCTCTCACTTTGAACATCATGAAATGTCACAAAATGTCTTTCTCTTTGAAAATTTCACCTTTGATGTTCTCCTACTCTGTTTGTGGCTTTCCTCTTAATGTCGTTGATAATTTTAGAGATCTTGGCGTAATATTTGATCCTAAGCTCAAATTTGATAAGCATATTTCTTATATTACCGCCAGGGCCTCTAAACTATCCGGTTTTATTATTAGATCCTCTAAAGCTTTCGTTAATATCTCCACCTGTGTACACCTTTTCCTCTCCTTTGTACGTAGTATCCTTGAATATTGCTGTCAAGTTTGGTGTCCTCGTTTTGTCTACTTAAATACTGCGTTGGAGTCGGTTCAACGCAGATTTACTCGCACCCTGTTTTACAAATTTCAGCTTCCTTATCGTCCTTATAGTGATCGTCTGTCGTTCCTTCATCTCCCTTCCCTCGAATCACGGAGACTGTTCCTGGATGAGTGCCTACTCTTCAAATTATTTTATAAGTTGGTAGATTCAGATATCAGCAGCCACGTTTCTGTCCGTGTTGCAGTGCATGGCACCCGCTCTTCGTTTGAGTTTAGTGTGCCATTTGCGCGCACTGATATCTTTTTTTATTCTCCGCTGTTGCGATTACTGAGGCAACATAATGATCTGCAGTTTGGTCCTCTGCCGCTGACTTTATATGCATTTAAAACTTTTCTGAAACATAATGTTTTGCGAACTACTAGTTCAATGTAGTCTTTTTTCCTTTTCTTTTTTTTCTCTATTTTTCTTATTTTGAATTTGTACTTTTTCACTTTGATTTTGTTTATTTTTGTTCTTTATTTTGTATCATTATCATTTCATTATTATTTTGTTCATTTTTTTTTCATTCTCTCGTTAGTGAATTATTTGTATTTGATATTTTCTATATTCAGTAATTGGATTTTATCTGTTGAATAATAGTAATAGTAAATAAATAAATAAATAAATAAATGTATGTACGCGAGACTAGTTTGATTTGTACCACCTCATTTTTTGTCATATTGATGTGCTTTGCTCAACTTTGAAGCGATTGACTTGTGATTGCTGAGGCACAAGGATTGCTGTACAAGGGGAAAATGTATGCATGCGAGTTTAGTTTTGAGTTTGATTTGCACGATACTTAAACAAAAAATTTGGTGGTAATTAGCTACCATTTTTGGGAAATTGTTTAGTAGATTAGTAACAGTACTGCTCTCCTTAGCATAAACGTTTTACCTACATTTTTTTTTCATTTTTGAGTTAACGCCGAATTCGAAAACTACATACTCTATTAAAACATTCTCCAAAATATGAAAATCTTATCTTTTGTGGAAGTATGCTACAATCAATAATGAAAAATCCCCCATCTATAAAAAAACGTAACAAGTACTTAGCATAAATGTTCTATCCTACCGTAGCGGCGGCGTAATGGTATGGGGCTGTATGGCTGTCAGCGGCGCTGGAAACTTATAGATAATTGAAGGAATCCAACATGACACTTTATTTGAAGTATGACATTGTACTACCTCAAATTTGAAAATGAGTAACTCATACAAATACATATCAATATGACTGACGACCCAATACTAGTGAAGACCTCGAGTTAACACGTTTTAGTTCTTTTCCTCCAGAAAAAAGTACCAATGGTACTGTATTCTCTCGCCACATGGCTACCAAATATACGCGCTTGACAGATTGCAGATCTTTCAGTGATCTGCTTATTTGTTTATTTGTGTCCACTTTTTCTCCTGTGCTGGGTTGTTTTGTTGTGTCTTATCTATTTTATCTATAATTTTCTTCTTTTGTGAGGGAGTGGCTGTCCTTTGTGTCATCAGCAGTTTCACTGCGTTGTCAGGTTACACTGGTAGAAATGCTTTATACTTTTCAGCCAGTACTTCGCTGGCTGATGGTAGAGCATCCTGGAGCTCCATATCCACTGACCAGAAAGTATCACCCTCATCTTTCGTGTCTTTCACCGCTGATGACTTTCAAGTTTGAGCGATACTCTTGATCTTTGTCTTCTTTCTGTTCATTTTTGTTGATGAGACCGGGGATGTTGTCAGTTTTCGTTTAAATTTAGTCTTTTCCGTGTTGTCGGTCATGTTGAGTATTCTGTCTGTAAGCTCTTTGTTTTGTCTAATGAGCTCTTTGTTTCGCTTACACTGAACGGATAGCTCTGCCTGAGTGCTCGCCAGCTGTTTAATGAAGGAATGCTTTTTTGACATATTACTAGAAATCTGAATACTGCATCGATAGAAACAGACATTTCATGCCTCATGAATTTTTCTTTCACATAGATTTATTCAGCATGTGCTAAAGCAATTCGCAATGGTGTTTATAATGAGTCCAATCAACGCCAGCATCGATGATCACTTAGCATCTCCGAGACATACTACCCACTAAATTTTTTGCGTATTCGAGAGGAAGTGTCCTCCAAATGCGTTGAGTTTCTCGGGAGAGCTGTTGCAAAGTGCGAAGACGTGTTCCTCGAAGCTTCTGCTGGATGTAGCCTCAGACATTTCGGATAGGATTGGCATCAGGCGATTGTGAAGGCCAATCAAGTGAGATGATGTCATATTTCTGTTTCCAGTCAGTATAGTGTCGGCTCCAGTGTTTGGGATTTTTATCCTCCTGCAAGATCCATTTTTCGCCATTCGTGATGAATTGACGTTTGGCAGTCAGTAACTACTATTACCATCTTGGATGCATTGAGGTTGTAGGTAAAGAGGTGCAAAACGTCAAAACCCTTCTTTCAGAAGCAGCCACAAAGATATACTTTGATTGGATGTTTGACTGTGCGCTGGAAAAATTGGTTTGAGGAGGAACACCATACCCGTGGAATGATTGTAAAACCCCAAACAGAACCTTAATCAGAGAAAACTACATTACTCCAATCACGATCAATATTTTCTTGTGCCTAGGCGAGTCGTTTGGCAGTGTTTTTCGGACAGCAGTGGTTTGTTCAATATACTCCACAAATTCAAATTATTCGCACACAAATGTTTACGAATAGTAACGTGCAATACGTCCAGACATTTTTTCTTCAATTTTGCTTGTGATTGACGCAAGGACAAGCTAGGATACCACGAAAACAGTGTCACAATCAGTTTTGCCTCGTTTTTGGTCACTTTCCCTGATGAACTGGAAGGTCGTTGACATTTTTTGACTCTATGAATCGGGTTACCCACTTTTGAATATATGCCTTTGACTTTTTAACATACTTGGCCGCCACTATATAGGACATTTTTGGCCATTGTGGGTGCATGCAAAGAAACACGGCTTCGAAACGATTCGCGTACACGTCACTCATTGCGATTTTTGTGTTCCTCTGCCAAAAAACCGAAATATACTAAAATTGTTCGATTAAAGCGCTAAAGTCATGGGATTCCTGGACATGATAAAGAAATATTTAGGTTTGTATACATTACCGACTGCGAGTAACGCTGTACACGCTCTTACTTAACACACTGTATATAGCTTGGCTGCTTCCATTTCAATTTAAGTTTAATGTTGGTGCACCTGCATCAGCCCAAGCTATTTAGGAACATTCGACTTTTTTGACTGCCAGCCATTTTCACTTTACGTCAACTAACCGTTTGTCATGTTTTCACGGAATCTTTCTCCTGAATTCAACAAACTTATAGCTCGTAACGCTCGCATCAATAATTATCTAACTAGCCCGCGAACCTGAAAATTTCCTCAAGTTCGTCTAATTGAAAATTACGCAACGCGTTTTTCTTTACACATCTTGACGAGACTGGCGGAAGTGGAGATACTATGATCAATTCTTGTGTGAAAATCCCATTTAAACTTTATCCTTGTTACAGCAACGATACCGGCATTTTCATCCCACTTTATTTGACTTGGTGTAATGAATTGGCAGGTGCATACATAGATCATTCTGTTAGATGAAGGAACATGAGTACCGCGCTCTCTGTACATATAATTAACTTCGTATATAAGTGTTTTCTCCAAGAGCTTAGAAAGTTCGTCGTCTGCTCGTGAAGTTCAAATGTCCCGGTTGACATTTTCTCCAATTTTCCACGGCACCGAATCAATTTTTTATCGAAACATCGTAGACACTGTTGTCTTTTTATCAGAGACGACTGTAAATTGAAAGGATATCATCTGTCGCAAAAGTATGTACGTACATATATAAGCATCGATATATGTATGGTACCTACATCTTTGTATAGTTGTTAAACTCTTGTCTGCTGGCGTCGCTCTTGTGCAGATACTTAGGTTAGATTGAAAAAGTGCTAGGAAAACGTACCGGCACACGTTCAAGGAGACTATAACATTATTGATTTATAAGCATCTTAGGATTAGGCGAATCAAGTATTGAAGCGGAAAGGAAATTTATATCGACTGGAGTTTTAGTTAGAGATGATTCTTCCAGTGCCAGTATGTATTCCGATTTTACAATGAAGTTTGTAGCGGAAAAGGATTCATTTTTAATATAAATGTAAATGAAATGATATCTCTTTGACGAAAATACTGTTGAAAGCTTTATGCCTGAGTGTATTCCACCGTGTACGCTTGTCACATGTGCATATGACTGAAGGACCCCCTACGAAGCACAAGGAGTATTTGAAATGGTTGTGATTGTCGTTGCGACTTGGATAAGATCTTACAATCGCAATTTTCATAAACAAATGATATTGTGGCAAAAGATGCATCATAAACTACATTCAATCCGAGATATTACGTTGTTGCCGACAAGTTATGTTATATATGTGTGAAGCTTTCGAGTGTGTTATAGCGATATCGGTAAATGCATGTTGCATCTATTTTTACATCCGATTGTTACAATTCTTCGCTTAGAGTTTTTGAAAAAATGTATAATTTAAGTATTAATTTTATGCAATGGGTTTGAATATCTTGATCAAATTGCCGTTTTCCCACCTCTACGTACACTAGTTCCGTTTCATCAATGGTCCGAAAGATTCTCGTTAATACAAATAACGGATTCTGGGACAAGCGTAAATAATTCTGCTTCATCTGGAAAATTTCCCCGCGAATGTAAAAATCAATTTGCGATTTCCACGAAGTATATTCCGAGACCACTTAATATCCGCAATAAATTAATTGAGTTTATTTCAGAGGAGTTTTCTTTTGCAGAAAACTAAATAAATTCTCACTTGTTTACACCTATATATATCCGTCATCATAGATCGCGTTCATTGAAAATATTTACGTACAGGATATGAGAACCGCAGAAAGTCACATCTTTTCCGCATAAACTACTTTGAATTTTGTCATTGCAATAATCCCTAGCAGTATTCTGAAAGCAATACTAGTTGCAAACAACTTAAAATATCGCTAGTAATACATTGCTGTTAAGACAAATGTAAATATACGATGAATGTAGTCCAAGAACAAATTTTTACACACAGTTTCGGATCAACACAACGTTTTCAACGATTTCATTCAGTACAACATTACGCGATACTTTTCGCACACATTCACCTAAAAATAAACCCCCGAAACTCGTAAAGTGAAATAATTTCGTTTTCGAGGCGTGTTTCTCAATGAAAAAATTCCACTTGAAACGCAGCGGGAATTACACTCGCGGATGTTATGATACATATAAATTAATGTGGTGCTAATGCCAGAATGGTACGCACTTTTCACCGTATTTTTTTCCATTCTTCGAAAAGATTGCGCGACTATGAAAAATATTCGCAACTGTTTGTTTATTTATATACATAAGTCGCAAGAATTACGTTGTGCATTTATTTTAATCGAGACTGTTTACCAAATATTTTGCTTAGACATTCTCAGCTAATTAAAGGTTCGAGTGTAAGTATGAATATGACAAACCGATAAGACACTTACCCGCTTGATGAGTGTTATGTTGTGTACATCGGACGTTTGTTATGAGAGTGGTTGGTAAAATTAATCCTTGAAAAAATAATTATGACTTAGGCCGCAAGACCATCATAGTAAAGGCAATTTCATAGATATTGTTTGCTTCCTTCAATACAATAAAAAATTGAGAGCCATGCGATCTTTTTATAAGCGTAAACGACTGAAATTAAATATATTCAAGTGAAAATTTTATCAATTTCACATTTACTATCATTTTGGAGCTTAAAGTTCTAATTATTCTGAGTTCTAATTATTCCTCTCCAAAGTTTTCGAGAAAGTTCTGTTGAAAAAGCTACTACCGATACTAGAAGATGCAAAAATAATTCCAGAACAGCAATTTGGGTTTCGAAGACATCACAGCACCATTCAACAGGTCCATCGGATCGCGTCAGACATTAAAATAGCATTCGAAGACAAGAAGTACTGCTCAGCAATCTTTTTAGATGTAACTCAAGCCTTCGATAAAGTCTGGCACGAAGGGTTGATCTTCAAAATTGAATCAATGCTTCTAAAAAGCTTCCACAAAATACTCTCCTCCTACCTGACCGACCGCACATTCCAGGTGAGATAAAAAAGCTATTCTACCGCTAAACATCGTGTGCATGCTGGTGTACCACAAGGAAGTGTTTTGGGACCGGTACTTTACACTATATTCACATCTGATCTCCCAATATGCGACAAAACAACGACAGCTACCTTTGCGGATGACGTTGCCATACTATGCACTGATTCAGACCCAGTTACGGCATCCCGTACATTGCAAAGCCACATCTCACTTCTTGAAGAATGGCTAGCGAAATGGAGAATCAGAACAAACGAAACCAAATGCATACACGTTACCTTCACATTGTTAAAACTGACTTGTCCTCAAGTATATTTAAACAATGTACCTATACCTCAAAGTAACGAAGTAAAGTATCTCGGAATGCACCTTGATAGAAGGCTCACCTGGAAACGGCACATTGAAGCTAAAAATCAACAACTGAAGCTCAAATTCATAAACCTCAAATGGATGCTCAATAGCATGTCAAAACTTTCTCTCGACTCTAAAGTGCTTGTCTATAAGTCTGTCTTAAAGCCAATCTGGACATATGGCTTACAAATTTGGGGTGCAGCCCGCCCTTCAAACATCAACATCATCCAGAGGACCCAATCAAAAATACTTCGATCTATCACCGGAGCCCCGTGGTACTTCCGCAACGCCAATCTCCATAAAGACCTGCGAATCGAAACGATTTCAGAAGAAATTAAGAACCGTAGTGGAAAATATATTGCAGCCCTCGCTCATCACCCCAACAAGCTGGCAAAAAAATACTAACTCATTGTAAATTTCAGCGATTGAAAAGAACTGACCCGTCCTTCCATCTTTAACGTAGAAAAAACAGCCTGCGTAGCCAATTTCTTTGCTTTTCAAACTCTTTCAAACATTGAACACTGTAATTCTATAACACAGATCATAGCTTTGCTCTTTGCTGTGTGACTTTATGTCAATAAAGTAACTTGGGTCCAAAATGTTCACGTCTTCAGCTGTGAGGAGTGCACATCACTTGTTTTAGCATGTAAGATTTTAAAACTAACTGAAGCTTCTTATACGAAGGAAACAGTTTAATAAAGGTATTATTAAAAAAAAAAAAAAATTATTCCGAAGTAGAATGAAATAGTTATTTGCTGGCCATTTTCCAAGAGCATACGGTAATAATATAAACACAAATTTTTCATCCACAAAACCTTTTTATACATTTTTAAATTTCTAGGTTATGTTGGTGTTGCAAAAAGATGTTGACCGTATGGTTTCTCTGCTATTTTTCTGCAATATCGTCGAAACAGTTTGAAAGTTCACCTGGTTTCCCTGTTTTATAGGCCTATGTACTTCATATTTCCCTGATAAGTGGACAGCTAGTAATATTTCACATATCCTTAAAATCGGTGACAAAAAAGATTTCAACAAATACCGCTCCATGCGCATTTTTTCGACAATTCCTAAAATTTAGAAACCTTTTTTTTTCAATCAGCGTTGATTTCGTGCTGGGAAGTCAACTTCAACTAACCTTATTATTTATCGAAACTATACTTGTAAGTGCCTAAAAAATTCCTTATAGATTCATTCCTGTGTCCAAAAAACCCACAAATTCAATCTCATTTTGATCTCTTAGTTAAAAATATTAGTAAACTTTTGCGGTCATGGCCACGCTTGAGCTAGCGAATTAGTTAGTTAACTGGTTGATTAGTTGTTTTCAAAAATTTCCTCTACGACTAACGTTTCACAAAAGTCATACTTAGGGCAACTTCTTCATGCATCTTATTTTTGATGGAGTGAAGAATTTTTACTTGTAGCAAACAATTCCAAGATATATGAAATTATTTCTTCTTTTAACAACGTCAGGATTATGTGGTCGAATTTGATTCGGTTTTATCAATATTGGCCTCAAAATAACTTTCCTACTACCACTGATAAGTGCCGATTCTTACTAATCCGACCCTATCAACAATACATTTTTAGCTAGAGCATATTCTTTGAAGGATATTGGAAGATTTTTCTCTAAATTTGTCCACAAACTATGTTGAATGGATTTATTTTGAAAACTGTCAATTTTTAGCTTAACTTACAATTTATTTTAATAATTAGTTTCGTAATTTTTTTTAAAAAAAATTCTTTCTCTTAAATATAGCGGGCTGTAGGTCTTGTTGCGAACAGTTTCTCTTTGGCAAACTCGGTGCATTTGTACAGTGATGAGGCTGGAGTACAGGTGGTAGTTTATCAAGACGTAGTGTATGTAATGACGGGTGGTTCCGTCAGGTGATACCTAAATGGCCTTATGGATATCCTTCCGCGGGAATTTAGTACTCGTAGTGACCAAGTTCTACAATGCTGCTCGTTCTATGTCACGTGAGCTTTTACGGTTAGAGCTCTCATTCAAACTATTGGTGCCTGTATAAAGCCTGAATATCGACTCTCGACCAATTTTGTCATTGAGATCTCTAAGAATGATTGTTCATATCATTTGTTGATTGTTCATATCATACGCTAGTAGGCTTTTCGTATATCTGTGAACGTTTATTAGAAAATTTTCCTTTCATTAAAAACCTGCCTCCAGCGTGGGGAGCTCTTGGTGACACCTGTAGTATGAGTTAGATTCTCTCTTTTGTAAAAATCGTTCCCTGTCCATCTGACCTCTTGTATTGTTGTTAGCCAGCCTTATATTTAGCATCATATATACTTAGCTGTTTGGGTGCTCGAGCTTTTGAGAGTGATCTAACGTTCAATGAGAACATTTTAAATTCTTTAGCTATTTTCATTTGTGTTGCCGTGGTTGTCATATCAGTTCAGTTCAGCGGTTGCTTGTCACACTTGTAGGTGTTTGTCTTACAACTTATATGTAATGAATATTACTAATGAATTTAAATAAACACTCTGATGTTAAATTATTGACTGTATTCGTTCGAATATGCACCATAACGAACAAAGGAAAATTTTACTTAACTACACTCTGCTATTTGTGGTGAGCTCCTGAGCCACTGGAACTAAATTACTCACTGCTCTTAGTTGCGCTGACAATCACCAATGTCACAAACCTAGCTATAGCTTCAAATGTTGTTGTTAATCGCCACAAAGAAGCTTTCAAGGGTCTCTTGCTAACCATACCCGGAAAGGTCTGTCTTCTTTACATTAGCCAATCTTTTTTCCGGAAAATTGTTTCCCACAGCTACTACGAGACTTCAAACCGTCAAAGTATATACGGCACGTGCATCTTTTCAATAACTGCATATTTTTTCCTTCTATTCGACTGATGGCTTTGGCTGCTAACTTCAGGCACCTATCCGCTAACTTTATATATCACTATATTAAATTTTTTTTAGCCCGATCGAATTACCTATTTGAGAGATGTCACTAACTAGTTTTGCTGCTGAATATAAGGATATATAAATTTTTAAGAAAGAGGTATTACATATTTGTTTTTCAGAAAATCATTCGAAAGAGAAATATTTTGATTATTTAATATGCCGGTTGCTAAATGCTTTATTGGATACAATGTTTAATTTTTTGAAAACATTATTTCGGTTAGATATCCTTGATAAGGAAGATTATCTGCCATAGGCATCTGAAATATATTGAAATTTATAAAAAATAAGTTCAGGCTATTTAAAAGTAGATGGAATATGTTAGTATTTGAAGACGCTTTCCACATTGATTCATTGCTGATAACGTGTAGAAAGCGTTTAGATGGATCGCCACATAGTGCAGTTTACTAAATTTATTAGCCCTTATCGTATAGTGTAGTAAAGAATGCAAAGCTCTGAAACGCTAGGCTAAAAAGTAGTGTCGATTCAAAAAGTCACAAAAAGTTTGATGTAACTAAACAATGATTGTTTGGCCGTTGAAAAGGCATAAAATTGGCTCAGTATTGTCATTATCCAAGATAACATGAATAAATTCTGAAGTATTTTTTCATGCAATTGAGGAAAATTAAATTACTAGCATTTAAAAAACAAAACAAATGTAAAGTGATTTTTTAGTATCGTATTTATAGAAGATGCGAAATATTTAAATAATACATCAAGCATATGCTGCATCTCATGCCCAGTCAAAGTCGCTAAACACAAAACTATTGAAAGACCAGTCAAACTCTAAGTTCCATGACAAGATACAAATAGCTCATCATTTAGATATTGAAGGAGAATATGAACCTAAGCAATATATTGAGTGTCTTCATGAAAACGTCGACACTGACACGCCAGGCTGTCCAATTCAATTCGATGTCCTCTTATCAAATCTAGTTCAAATGAAACATGACGCCTTATCAACGCTAAGTTGTTTCAACACACGATAGGGCCTGTTCGCGAGCTACTTAGCAGCACGCCACTTGAAAATCGCGCGGCATGCGTGTGTCTTATCATCGATAGTAGTTCCCTTCATGCATTGATAATGAGGAAAAGCGAACGTTCTTTCAGACATGGTCATACACATACATGGGCCTTATGATAACAATTTGCATTCCGCATTGGAAAAAAATTGGTCATTTTGTTAGTCACGCATTCACATTTTCCATATATGAAATGTCATCTGCATGCTGTAGCCCAGGGCTATCGAGTTACAACGAGCTATCCTTATCCAGATCCTACGATTGTAATTCCCGAAGGCATTCTTGCGTAGCGAACTACCCCATTTTGAATTGGAGCCAAGCTAATGGAGCCCTCTTGGCGTTGTTTCAATTTATTGTGAATGAGCTCCTATTGCAGAGCAAACTTACTGCCTAGCCCTATAGATACCTACATTTGTCAATGTTAGATGCTTTGGAAAATACAGACATTTCTATGTTAATATCCAGTTGCACTATAAAGTCCTCATTGTGCCCTGGGCTAATCACTTGGATTGCAGTTTGTAATGAATGAATTGCAATTAATCATTTTTCTTGACATCAATGAAATACTATTAACGATTGCAGCTCCTGCTATCAATAGTTTCTTATGCGCTGATTAATAGCATTTCAACTTCAGATGATTATTCTACACAATACACAATTAAGTAAAACGTTTTTCACTGCGTTTATTAGTGCTGGGAAATTCTGATGTTATTTTGCAATTATGATTTGCTTCAATTTTCGTTATGAAAACCTGTTACCTGTGCATTCATAAATTCTTCAGACTCGAGTGTTTCAGTTTATAGAAGGTATTTATTATAAAATTCAAAAATTAAAAGATGATTGTGAGGGTAATATAAAGCTTTTGCTGTTTGTTGTGGTTTGTGATGGAGTTTTGACTTATCAATACAGTCCGTTACAGCATAATTTACATTCGATCAAGCTGAGACTGTCAGAATACATTGGTGTATGTATACATATGTGGAATATGTTCAGATCTCACCATGAACTACGGATTGAGCTGCTTCACTTCCCGCCTTACTTACCAAATCTAGCTCCAAGCAATTTTTTTTTGTTCTCTGATCCAAAAAATGCACTCGAAGGGCAGAGATTTTCGTCAAATAAGGAGGCTATCACCTTTGTAAACAATTATTTTGCAGAAAAAGATACCGAGTACCATTTGGATGGGTTAAAGAGATGGGATCATCGATGGGAGAAGTGTGTAGACTTTCAAGGAGACTATGTAGGAAATAAATTTAAAGTAAAAATTTCTGGTGTCTTTGTTATTAAACTTTTCAAAAAGCCTAATGAATCTTTCTGTGAGTACGATTATACCAACCAGCACGTAGCATCACAAATAAACTTAGAAGAGCCGGCAATTGTTCGATTCATCGTGGGCGGATTAAAAGGATGACCCAAGGGAAAAATTAAAACTCGGAAGCCTATTAACTTACGCACATTTAATAAAACGTAAAGCTGCAGGCATTAAAATCGAAGATGAGGATGGTCAAAAAGATGAAAACATTGTCATAAATAATGAGATAATGTTATAGCAGTGGTGGCAACGAACATAAATCAAGAAATTGCCCGAACGCTGCAATAGGAATAAAGTTCTTCACATGCAACTTAGTTGGGCATAATGCAAAAGAATATCCAAATAATACATGCAAAAAAGTACAAGCTGCAGATAAAAAATCAGGGCAAACGTAAGTAAGGAAATATTGATGATAGACGAGAAACGTCGTTTAAAGGCAAGAATAACAGCACTTGAAGAAGAATTAGAAGAAAAACACTCGAATTTGGAAGAAATTCGCAGAAGCGCGAGGGCATTGATAGAAAGAAAGAGCTTAAAGTGAAAATGGCAAATACTGAGACGGTTTAAAAATCGATGCTCAAAGCAACTATAGCTGGTCTGAAGTTGAAGATTTCTAGAGCGAAAAATAAATCACGAGTTAAAGAAATAGATGCAGGAGCTAATGAAGAATATTGAAGACGAGCGACGAGAAACTGATCAACACAAAGACCAACCAATGGCCGCATGAAGATTCCAAAGCTTAACCTGGACGATCCTGAAGAAGGAGAAGAGACGACTCAAAGACTTAAAAGAAGAAGAGACAAAATCGAAAAAAGACTAAGAGTTTCAATTGGGTGATCTAGTGGCGATCGAACGCACGGGGTATGGTACTGGCCTAAAAATGCGACGAAAGTATTTTGGTCAATGTGAGGTCACTTCCGTGATTACAAATGAGAGATATACATCCAGCAAGGCTGTGCAGCTCGAGGGTCCAGATCGTACATCCAGCAATGATGATATACCGAATTATGGCCACGAGAATCATCTGGGGCAAATGATGATCAAGATATACGAGTGTGGGGCGGGAAAAGAAAGGTAAATCTAGTAATATCCTAATATGTGTCTGAATAGTTTTTACAATGACAGTAAGTATCTTCAAGTCAGGAAAGTGCTGTTTTATAACCAATCAGGTCCACATCGAATTGAAATTCGAAAGTCTTGATCCTTTTGGTAGCGTCGGCCATTTTAGTGAATTTGCAGCTAACCTTATATTTCTATGCCGAGATATTTTTTTTGTAAAAAGCAAACATAAGTAATGAAAACCAATAGAGACGGATGCCTGTTTAAAACTAAGAATTGGAAATTTTTAACTCTTTTTGCACTTTCAAACCCATTTAAAATGTTCGTGATTTGTAATGACTTTTGGCAGAAACATTGGATCATAATCAAATTTGTTGAGCAAAATGAATAAAACTAAACAAATGTCAATTTTTATGAGTGTGGGGTAACCGTGTAACTACAACTGACACGTGAAAAATATCGTTCAAATGGTCGACCATACTGAACAGTTTTCGCTTCTAGAATTTCGCATCAAAGTCATAGGCACGTCCTAAGAAGAGTAGGGACGGGCCGGTTCTTCCCAGACCTCAGAATGTCTCCTCCCGAAAAAAAAAATGGTTCCTCACAGAAAAACAATTCTTTCTTACCGCAGACTTTTGTGTTTTCGCCTTTTTGGTTGTTGTAGTTGGATACTACAAATGGAAGAAACTTGGAGAAGTGCTCCTGAATCATCTAAAACATCTAAAACTTATATACAATGCGTTCAAGGATATATGGCATACAATGCCTCTAATAGTGTCGGAAAGACAGTAAGTGAAACGGTGCATGAACAGTCTAGAAGTATTGTCAACATGAACTGAGATTATTTGGTAGTAAGTCCATAGTCAGTTTAAAGAGAACATGATAAAAATGGTGTCAGAGGTAGCCGCGAAAACTTTCGGAATTTCGTGAATTGTTAGCAAATCATAATTCAGATTTTGAAAAATGTTTCAAAAACAAAATTATGAAATCAGTTAAAAAGGACATCACAGATAAAATAAAAGGGTGCGGACCGATAGCCATTTTGAGAGACGCAGCAAGAGCCCACCAACAGAAACAGGCTCACCAGACTAACCATTGCTGTGAGATTTGCTACAGGACTAAGAGTCGAAGAAGAGTTAGAATAGAAGAAATCTTTTTGAGCCATTAAGACTGCTATTGGCTCAGATAGTTGCCTGTGGTTAGACAATCTTATGATGATGCCAGAGTCATGTTAAGGCAAAAAGGAGGTGTGCAAACCAAAGTTAAGGTAAAACACCTTGCAGCTACCGTTGTAGCGGCAGAATCTCACAGGATCAAGCTTACAGAACTAACCTTATTGCGGTGGATATATGCTTCACCATCGAAACAAGTACACCTTTTGTCAATCGAATCCCTTTAACTAAACAAAATCATCGCATGTTTTGACCTTTTTGGCCCTGTCTTCTGCGAGTTTTCAGACCACGAGAACCTTATGACTAAAGTACCTCTATTTAGAGCACTCGAAATATCTCTTTACCAGAACTCACGACTGTATCATCAGATCAATATGAAATTCACAATACGTATTGATTTTCAATAGGAGCACGTCTGATCAAAACGATTTTCTTAAGGGGTTAGTCCACTGTTAAACTGCTCCAAATGAACTTTTTTTTTAAACAGCTACCAAAAAAAAACTATTCAAGATATCGATTTGAAATTTTACATGCATCTTTATCAAAGTTAAGAGTTAACATTTTCATTAGAAAAAATTATTAGAAAACAAAATGGCGGCCGCCCCAATGGATCGCCGCAGCACCGCCGAAAAAAAAAAGCAAATTGCGCCTCGTAAATTCCTGGACAAAATAAGCGTCTGTGAACAAATTACCAAAAAGATTTCATTAGTTTTGAGTATAAAGGACTGCACGGGCCTAAATTAAGAAAAAAAAAAAATAAAAATTACGATCTGGGAAACATTTTTTTGATTAAAAAAATTTTTTTTATTAATTTTTTTGATTCAAAAGTATACCACATTTTTTTTAATCGCTTTAGGGCTCTAAATTTAGGCCCGTGCAGTCCTTTATACTCAAAACTAATGAAATATTTTTGATAATTTGTTCACAGATGCTTATTTTGTCCAGGAATTTACGAGGCGCAATTTGCTTTTTTTTTCGGCGGTGCTGCGGCGATCCATTATGGCGGCCGCAATTTTGTTTTCTAATAATTTTTTCTAATGAAAATGTTAACTCTTAACTTCATTAAAGATGCATGTAAAATTTCAAATCGATATCTTGAATAGTTTTTTTTTGGTGGCTGTTTAAAAAAAAAGTTCATTTGGAGCAGTTTAACAGTGGACTAACCCCTTAATGAAGCGGAAACCAGTTTTTCATATCGCTCTTTAAGCTTAATTTTATAGCTCAGGATTACATATGAGACCCTAATTGCCACGCCATGTTACATAGAAGTATGCACTTGCAGCTTTGATCAAGTGTGACATTATAGCCCTTTTATACATATATGCACAGTGGGTTTTACAGTGGGTTTTCAGAAAAGGAGCCATAATTGACAGAAATAATATATCATACTGTTTTCTTTAGAATTACATAATCAGAGTTTGAATATGTAAAGTTCATTTAATACAATCCTATTCTAATAACTGGCGTAAAACTGATTTTTTTTATGTAATCGTATCCCATAAGTTGGAATAGCAATTTCTGTTTGGAAATTTAATCCTTATGTTGGGTCTCAGCTGGTATACCTTCGGTAGGGGAAGGCGCTGCGTTCTGTTTGACATTTTTCATTATTTTGGTCATGAAATTCTTATTATGGTAAAGCGACTATTTTCATGAATAAAATTTCATTATTTTCACCTAGCTCGATAGAGGACTTTTTTGTAGTTGTTCAATGGTCTCTGGTTTTTGAGAAATAAGTTTTTCATTTACGCTGCACGGTTTTACCGTTAATTTCAAATAATGTGTGTTCACTCCTTTTTTCGCAAGGTAACTTGTGAAGATAAAGTTGTTATAAATATTCTCAAAATAGTATATATACATAATTTATCCTAACTTTTGTTTCTACAATATGTATCAAATAACCAGAATAAGATCAGTCATTTGCAACAAAAAATATGTAATTTTCGATTCTCGAACGCAGTTAGTATATTTATTATTGGGCGCCAGGCAAAGCTCACTATTGAATTGACAGTTTTTGATTGGGTTTGGATAATTTCATCCGCAATATTTATGGGAAGTTTTCACCCACTTATTTACACCACTCTTACTTAGCTACATGTTTGAACTGCTTCGGTATCATCCGCAAACCACGACTTTACCACGTCTGAAGCAAAATGTCTCCTTCATGTTTAACAACACAGGAATGAAAACAATCTAATTCTTGCAGTTCAATCTCCCGGGTTTCATTTATTTTGAATAACGAGGATGTTTGTATTCGCGGTGGAAACAGTCGACTGTTTTAAGTAAATATAATACGATTTGCGAAAGCAGTTCCAAGTTTGTAAATCGTCACATTGGCGAGCACCTGCTTCCGCTATCTGCCATCCAATTAATAGCACATAATTAATTTTATTAAAAGGGAACGTCAGTACACAGCTTACCTCCGAAAGGCACAAACTAGGCCGTAATCTGTTCTGCGTCACTGGAATTTCCTTAGAAATGGTTTCCTTATTAAATTCCGCTCTCATTAATCATCCGTGTAAATACTTAATCATCATATCTACAATACGTGGCGTAGCAACTGAGCATAGAAAACAGGGCTGCATCCTGCTTGCGTACAATTCATCACAAGGATTTCAAGCACGGCTCGATTTAGTCTTAAGTTGAGCGATTAAGGACCACGTTTCACCGTTTCAAGTAATTATGAAGACGTATGATTGTAGTCCTCCGAATAGCATGTATTCACATAGGGGCACTTGAACGGAAAATCCGCACACCTTGCACGAGTGCATATATCACACAGTCGTGCAATTTTCCTCTAATTTACTATGTTAACATGCGATATCGTTGTAAAATGTCTTTTGAGCCCACTTTACATTTCATACGAAACCGCATACGAATTTCCCTGTGACTGTCACCGGCAAACAAATTATAAAGAAATTTCAAATATAAATGTAAATTCGCTAACAGGGCTGAGCGTGCGAAAACCGAAATGCTTAGCGTAGGTAATGGGTCGGGTCATTACTTCATTTCGCCCTTCCATTCAGGAAATTTTTCATCATGCAATGTGGTATGTTTCAAAGATGTTAGTGTTATTAAACTGCATAAATTTTATCAAAGCTATAAATTACTGGTATGCAGCCGGGCGAGAAACTTGACTTCGAGCTCATGAAATCGTAGGTACACCACAGGGGTGGCTATCTATTAATGAAATGGCTCTCGACGTTTAAGATTGCAGTAGTCTTGGGTTGGGTCTGATTCCGTTCTGGGCCATATCGATTCCATTTCCATTTGTTGTTCTGAAATAAAATCTGGATTTACGGAATTGAGCAATGTGCGGAAAGTAGATCCGAAACAGTTGTAATGTATGCCAGACACCCGATAAATTAAGCAAGTATCAAGGCCGTGAGTAGATTATCGTTAGCATGGCCACCTGAGCTTGACAACAGTAAGGCCGGTTTCAGAACGAAAGTGATAAAAATATTTCCCGGCTGGTTTCATACCATTTACTGCTGAATCCAGAAGAATTAATATAATTGATAACGTAATCAATACAAGTCAGCGTCACGAACATACGAAATTTTATCTCTCTACTGGCACAATTAACGAAAAGTTAATGACCTTCCGTTAGTGTCCAAAGAAACTACTCGCCCCAGCCAACAACCTCAAATTTTAATTATAGGCTCTGTGTATTATCATCAATCATTCACCTCTGATCTATGTTCTATTTTTTCGTGGCATACGGTTATCATATTATAAATTTGAATAAATGATTAGGTAAGCTTAATCTAAAATTGCAAACTAATCACAATGCCCCAGTTCTGCTGAAATCAATTTACAGCAGCAAACTCTGCAGACTGTTGAATTGCGGAGATAAGCAATCTATTCGTACATATTTCTGTTTAGGACATTTTATTTGATTTACGTTTATGGACATCTGACGTACATATGTAAATAGACTATATCAATTTTTTCTTATGTTCGGTTCGTATAAGTGGACAGCTACCTTAAATGAGCACGATCGCTTCATGTGAGTGATTATTATCAGTAAACTTCAGAGTTTTTAGACTAATATACGCGTGCAGATCTGAGCAGATGCGGAAGCGTAATGTGGAAAGTTTTATGTTGGGGGCATCGGAACGAACTCTTATGCTCATCATGTGTCATTTAGGCTAGGGGCGATAACTTACTATCATTGCTCCGATTATGAATTCATGATCTGAATCGAATTTTGGAAAAATCTTTTGACATTTTAAATTGTCATATTGCACGTCTTCACACGATTTTTTATTCACCAACCGTGTTTTCGGGCACACGTACTGTTTGTTTTCTGTGGAGCAAATAAAAAATAAAATTAGCATGCATTAGGATTTCATTGGAAGGTATCATTCGTAATGTGTATATGAGCAGCGATTAGTGGATAATTTCGGTAATCTTTCAGACGGAATTTTGCTTAATACTCATTTTACATGCACCTGGCCAATAGGTTTCTCCAAAGAGCATTGTTTATTATCGTAGAAGAAGATTCATTTGTATGATACGTTCGACTGATACAGAGTCCATGATGGCTGCTATTCGTATTGTGATATAGAGAATTTACACAATCAAGCCCTGGAAAGTTACCGCAACACTTTCTTTAAACACACGACTTAAAACACACGACAAGTATTCAAAGTCTTCACTCAAAAACCGTTTATTTAAGCGATAGATCCCCTTTTTTATCTATATGGTAAGTAGTTTTCTTCGATCAATCTTCCATTTTCTAAATATGTCGTAACTTCACCGTGATCCTGTTTGTCAAGTCCATAATCCAATCTGAGCCACTCGATGCTCAGAAACTTTTGAGGTGTCACTTTTTAGGCCATTAGTCTACTTTTATTCGCCTCTACCAAGATTAACAGGAATCTATAACTCTCTAAATCTTGGGTCTATGCATCGACATCTAAATGGATTTTCGCCTGTATGTTGAGTAATAAATAATAAATATATAAATGATGCGAAAAGTTATAATTTTCAATTAAAAGAAAACTCCTACAGGCCTCGTTTGTTGTGCTAGTGAAAAGTAATGATAAACTGCATATGCATATGTTCCCACTACAACATAGAAAAACTAGTGGATAGTGTCATTATTGTGGATAATACCATTATAGTAAAGAGGAATATGATTTAATTACTCATGATCTATGTTAAATCTCAGAAAACATCTGATAGATACATTCAAACGAGACCCAAAAAAAATATTTTGCTTTTGTTAACATGAAGTGCAATAAAGCTGATTATCTTTCTTCCATGTTCACTGAAAATTCGAAGCTGTCTTATTCTCGTTAGGAGATCTGCAACTTTTTTGGTGACCATTTGCAAGATGTTTTTTATTAATTACCTATCGAGAAATGAAATAGTTACTTCCATTATGGAGATTAACAGTAACAATTGCCCTGGACCTGACCTCTTTCCTCCTTCTTTCTCTGGGCTAAGTCAATCGTATTGAGAATCTTTTTATATCACACCAATTTATAAGTGTAGTGATAGACGTTTTATTCAGAATTATAGATGCATCGCCATTATATCCACAACTCCCAAACTATTCGAAGAAATCATTTATTGTCGTAGCCTTCTTCTTTCTAATATTTTTATATCGGACCTGCCGGAGTTTTCATCTGAAAGTCCTCATTTACTACATGAGGACGACCTAAAAGTTAACCATCTCATCAGGTCATCATCTGACGCTTCTTTTTTTCAGTCAAAACTGAACTCTCTAGACCAGGGGTGGGCAAACCTAATACTGGTATGATCGACATTAATTTTTTTAATTTATGCGCGATCGACTTCGAAAAATGGGTTAAATTAAAAACAAATAAAAATTAAATTAAGGTCTTTATTGATATTAATATATTAAATACATTGTATTACTACTTTGTGCAATGTACTTTATTAATAAATATTTTGGATTAATTTTTGATGTATATGAGTGACTCTCCATTTCATCAAAAAGTATTGTAGAGTTAGGCTTGTAAGCACTGAAGCACAATGCTAGATTTGATGAAATACCCTCGTTATCGAATTCTCTAAAAGGAAATGAAATAAATTCAAAAATCGGTTGAAGGCTATTGAGATTTGCAAATCATCTCTCGAATTCTTGTTTAAAATTTTGCAGTTCAGGACGAAACATTTCAATATTACATGCACCAGTAGGTTAGGTTAGGTTGTACCAGTTGGCATAAGGCCACACACGGACCTATTGGTACATAGTGCTGCCAGAGAAAAAAAAATCAGTCCAAGCGGCCATCGAAGGCCCCGGACTCTTTCGCGAACTGAAGAATGTCTTTCAGCTTTCAGCTAGATTCACCAGTAAGTTTAATATGTTTTTCAAAATATGGAAAATATTTAAAAAATTTGCCTATTTAATTGGGAAGCAAAAGGTTTTAATTTTACTTAAAAAACATTTACCGAACTCAACAAGTCAACAATATTTTCCTTTTCCTTGTAATTGTAAATTTAGCAAGTTGTAACGGCCCATAAAATCCGTAAGAAATGCTAATATCTTTACCCATACTGGATCTTCCAATTGTTCATGTTTTTCTCCCAATGTGTCCAAAAATGCAATAATTTCAGGCAAAAGATTTAGAAATCTTTGCAAAAATCTTCCTGAGCTAAGCCATCTAAAGCTTAGTACTGTTTTCGATTTCACGTTAAATTTTCATGCAAATTTTGACGTGAAATTTATTTCGGCGAAAATTTAGCTTGAAAATAAGCAAGAGTTGTACTCACCTTTAAGCGTGAAAAATTGCTTGGAACATGCTTTCGCTTTGAAAATGCAAATAGCTTTGGCACATGTCGCCAATCATTTCACGCCAATTTAGTAGGTGCAGTTCATTTTTTAGGCTAGTACTGAGTTAATCGTGAAGCTAAATTTTGACATGTCTCCATTATCTGGTCATTCTTTCGAGCAAAAATTTTGAAAATGCAGAAAAGCAGGGACACTTATCATTTCTGACGGATAAGATGTCAAGAATTTTAATTTTTGAACAATTTTATTATTGAAAAGACATTTACACAATTCAATTTTAAAAATTCAAACACCAAATGTCACTATTTAGCTCGAAAGAATGAACTACACAAACTACATTGGCGTGAAAAGATTTTAATTTTAATTTTATTTTATCTAAAATTGAAATTAACCTTTCTTGCGCTGTGTGCGACAATTTACTACCTCGGTAGCAGGGAGACGAATGCAAATGTATAGAACAGAGAGATTTAAGGAAATGAAACAACCGTATACGTATACGAGATTTAGTGAAGCAATTTTACTGAAATGATATAAATCTATAAATTGCACAAATCGAGAGCATAGCTATCTCGGATTTGGCTTCTCCGCCACCAAGGCTCTGCGAGCTTTTGTGTGAACTGAAACTGCGTGGACTGTCCGATTGGATCTATTAGACCAAGACCCGATCCGATTGGATCTATTAGACCAAGACCCAGACCGAAACTTGGCTTAATGCCTCTCATAAGAATGAGGAGATTCTTGATAGTAGTTGGACTATTTACAGAAGCGACCGTGATTATTGTTCTACGGGTCAGTCGCGAGGTGGTGGTGTCTTACTTGCTGTTAGAAACACACTTTCAAGTGAGCTTGTAGATACCACTCCAAATGTTTTCTTCCAATGTATAATTGTTCGGATCTCCACTAATAACAACTCAATTTACATCGCTGTTGTCTACATCCCCCCTAGATCTGACGAGCCCATCTACAGCAATTTTTGTGACACAATATCTTCATTAGCAACATCACTTAGCGAAAAAGATAAAATAATAGTTTTGGGTGACTTCAATCGTCCGAATCTTTGCTTTGTTCCGGATGAAAATGACTCTTACCTTCTCCCCGTAAACCTTGTAGACACCAACGATTTCAATCTTGCGAGTGCCTTTTACGGTAATGATTTGCAGCAGGTTTCCCAAACTCCTAACCAAAATGGTAATTGGTTAGATCTTGTTTTCACAAATGCTTATGACGAAGTAGTGGTTAGTCCAACTAGTGACGCAGAGCATCTTTTTTGCAATAGTTTACACCATACAGCACTGTCAGTCGAACTTTCCACTCCAGATTCCACTTGCTTGAAAACTTACAATAACTCAATTGTATTTGACTTCCGTAATGCTGATTATGAAAGCATTAAACATGTTCTTGATACTACTGATTGGTCGACTACTCTTTCAACACAAGATCTCGAGACAGCCATTTCCTCTTTTTACAACAAAATATTTGACGCCGTTGAAAGATATGTTCCAAAGATAAAAAAAAAGAATAAATTGTCTGAGCCATGGCTTGATAGGGACCTTAGGCGTATGCGAAATCGTAGGAACAAACTTTATAAGCTTATTAAAGAAAATACCGATGTTATTCCTGGTATTCAGGAAGAATATAATGAAGTTGCTAAGCAATTTTTAGCAAAGTCTCATGAGGCTTATGACACTTACATTAGAACAACCGGCGAAAATATAGTCCGCGACCCGAAAAAATTCTTTGATTTTGTTAATGTGAAGCGAAAAACTACTGGCTATCCATCGTCCATGTTTCTTAATAATATAACGTCTTCCTCTCCTAAAGAGATATGTGACCTATTTGCTGATAGTTTCCAAGAAATTTTCAATGCACCAGACCCATCAAACTCACACCTTTCTTCCGCTGATTCAGCTTCAACAGCTTTTGTGAACCATTTAGAAATTTCCCGTGATGAAATACGTAAAGCTATTTTGGATCTCGACTGCAACAAAGGCCCTGGGCCTGATTTTCTTCCTCCGATCTTCTTGCGCAAGTGTGTAGAGCAGCTTATAGATCCCTTGCATATTTTCTTTAATAGATCACTTTCGTCGGGAATTTTCCCATTCTGTTGGAAGCTTTCGTATGTCACACCCATATTCAAAAATGGTGATCGACGCTGTATCCGAAATTATAGGGGCATTGCCATTTTGTCTTCGATTCCGAAACTTTTCGAAAAGGTATACGTGGTATACGATAAACTTTCTCCGCTTGTTGATTCCCGTTTGAACGAGCAACAACATGGCTTTAGAAAAGGTCTCTCAACTACCACGAATTTGACAATTCTAATCTCTGACGTTCTATGCAAAATGGAAAAAGGATACCAAATTGACGCAGTCTACACTGACTTCAGTAAGGCGTTTGACAGAGTTGACCATTCTACCTTGATTCTAAAGCTTCAGAAATTTGGTATTGCCGGGTCTTTACTCAGCTGGCTGACCTCCTACCTTCGCGATCGCACACAATGTGTAAAATTTCAAGGATTTTTATCGAAAAACGTTAGTGCTACCTCTGGTGTACCCCAAAGTAGCCATCTTGGCCCACTTCTTTTTAATATATTTATTTCTGACTTATCTGACGTCCTAGCAGGCATACCTCATTTACTCTATGCAGACGATCTCAAACTTTATCAGACTATTGAATCGAAATCGGATGCCCCCTTTCTCCAATCCAAGCTTAATTCACTTGATCAGTGGTGCAATATAAACAAGCTCTCTCTCAATATCAGCAAATGCCAAGTTATTAGTTTTTCCAGGAAATGCACGGTCACACACAATACGTACTTTCTCGGCAATAATATGCTAACCCGAGTTGATAACATTGCTGACCTCGGTGTTATCTTAGATGAAAAACTCCGCTTCACCTTACACTTTGATAAAATGCTTTCTCGTGCGAACAAACAGCTAGGTTTCATCAAAAGACGTGCCAAAGAATTCCGTAGTCTGTGGGTCACAAGATCCTTATACACTTCACTTGTACGTCCTATTCTCGAATACGCTTGCATTAGCTGGAATCCCGCTTTTGAAACCTACAGTGACAGACTCGAGTCAATACAAAAACAATTTCTACTTTTCGCCTTGAGAGAACTGTACAACCCTTATGATTTTAATAGCTTACCCCCTTATGAGTTTCGACTGGGTCATTTAAACCTATCGACACTAGCCTCCAGAAGAATAATGATATCGGCCTGCTTCACATTCGACGTCATTAGAGGCGCTATTAATGTAGAATTCCTGAATAGTAAAATTTCGATAAATATCCCTGTGAGGAACACCAGGTCCAATCGTTTCCTAAAAGAATATTCACATTCGACGACATATGCAGCAAATGAGCCTATAAATAGATGCTGCAGAATATTCAACAGCATAAGTCACTTATATTCCCCTACGATTTCCAAATCATCCTTCAAATCCTCTCTTTTGCATGCCATCCATACCCCTAAACATTAAGCCATAGCTTATATGTCAATGTTTTTATTTATTGATTGTTATTTATTAATCTTTTTGTTACTTTTTTCATTTGTTTGTTACTTATTTAACTTGTTTGCTTTTACTTTTTACTTCACTTTACTTTTCCATTTTATTTTTATTTTGTTATTTTATATAAGATTTTGTACCTTGTTTGGTGAATTAATAAAATAAAATAAAATAAAATGCTCCTGCTCTAGACCATTGGCGCTCCACAAAAAAGCACCTTGGGTGTCATCTGAGATGAATAGCTCCACTGCAATTTGCATTACGATAGAGTGCTTTCCCGAGCAAACAAATATCATAATTTGGCTTCATTAAGCGACGAACCAATGAGTTTCAGAATCTCTGTGTTACCAAAATCCTTATATATTTCACTCGTGCACCACCTTCTTGAATATGCATGCACTATCTGGAACCCGGCTTTCGAAGCTCACATCCAAAGATTTGAGTCTGTTCAGAAGCGGTTTTTAGTTTTCGCTCTGAGAGATCTTATGATTTCAGCAATCTACCGCCATACGAATATCGTCTTAAATAGATTAACCTATTATATCTTACGTCGAGAATATCCATGTTATCTGCCTCCTTCAGCTTCGATGTCATCAGAGACGTGGTTAATGTTGTCTACTAAAAGGACAAATTTGTGCTCAATAAGCCCTTGAGCTATTTATAGCTTTGATTTTGTGCTTTTTGTTTGTATTTTTAGGATGGATGATCCTATATGTCCAAGACTAAATAGTAGGAAATAAAAACGAATGCAAACAGATGTTTTTCTTTTGATATAAAAAGTATGCCTTGGTAGGCAATAATTTAGAACTCATGAAAACCATTACCATGTATCAAAGTACAAATCCAAAAATAGTATATCACAGTATATGTTATAACAAGCACAACGCTGTATAGAATTATTGAAAGCGCTTAACAAATGAGTAATCAAAAATGAGAATCATAATGTCAATCCCACGAGACAAAACCTTTCTATGAAAGACACACTCCTTACTAAATGTAATTCGATACAAAAAAAAAACTCCCATCTGCTAAAATTTCAGTCTGTGCTACGCTGAAAGCTATCTCAATGTGCTTAGCTTAGACACTTAAATTATATATTCATCTCATCGACGAAGATGAATCATGACTGGCCAGGCTGCCTGCCGCTAAATTAAATTTTACGATTTACGTAATCTGATTCTCTCTCCAGCTAACATACATATGTAAATGAACGTATTATGCTTTTCGAACTCATATCCACGGTATCTGAATTCATTGCACGCATTATACACTTAGTGTCCCACCCACAACGAGCTAAAGTAGACAAGCTTAGATCAAGGAAAAAAAAACAAGGAATATTGTGGCGTGGATAAATCACTGTACAAGGCTGACTGCTGAGTCTTCAGCACCAAACGCATATCATAACAGAAGAATCATAAATTTCTTCGTCATTTCTATAGCTGAAATCTTGCAGATGGAATGCCACAAAGTTGAAAGACTTCGCGCTGTAGGCTCCCTGAAAGCCAAGGTCACTTAAAAGGATCCTATTCCATTCAACACCACGCCTCTCTTCATGATAATTTTTTTTGTTGAGCAAAACAGCTTATTACCAAAGTGTTTTTAGGAGGAATTTCCGGTTCAGAAGAGCTCTCACGTTGCTTGTTCGTCATTTGGAGCTCCGATAAAGTTTCATAGGCAAATAGATCCATCGCGTGTCTTGAAAATTGTGTTAGCTGATATTTGAGTGGCTGCAGGGTGGAATCCAGTATTATTAAATGCTTCATATAAAATTTTACTTTCTGCCATTTTATCTGCTTCAAATATAGTCCCGAACTCTCGAAAACAGCTTTGGTCACGATAAAATATTACACCGGACAAATAATATAATCATAAAGATTATCTCATAATCTATTTAAAAATAACTTCAGCTTCACCCTACCTGAGTCGTTGCCCAGCTTGCAAACACTTTTTAACCAAATTTCTAGTACGTGACTCAATTTGAAAACAGGTCGAGACATGTAGCTTGCCTTATCTGTACGTCTCGAAGTCTAGAAAAATTGTGAAATCATGTATTTTTTTTGTCTTTTGCACAATAGCGGAAATTCAAGTTTATCAGAATGATTTGACGTACAAATGGCTTTGTAATTAGATAAAGTTGATGTTAATACATCGTTTTTGGCATTAACCGTGCTATCTTGATTCTGTTGGTTTCATTATTGATAGCTGAATAAACATAATAATGTTCTTAATATCAACAAAAAATATATCAAACTCATTGAATTTTCCAACACAATATAATATTTCTATTTAAATACTTTGCCATTTTGGCTGGCTGAGTTATCCCAAGTTTTCTTAATTTGATATTTTATTGATACTTAATAAGAGTCTCTATGGTGCCTGATGTGCTCTTCTCAGTATTTGCTTCGTAAGAACCCTAAATAAACTTCACAGATTTAAATATGATGCAATAGACATAAGAATGGCCATTCTAGGTTTAAGATCCTATTGTTGAAGCGTTGAGCTAAGCTTCATTTTCTAATATACCGTGATATTTCGGTTCCCAGCCAAGTAAAGTAAAGTAATACCACGACAACCCAAGTACGGGTTTAGGGGTTGAAGCTGGTAGAGAGCTTCATTACAATTTTTCAATCAATGTGAATATGAGTGTGGAGTGATTAGTTCCACGACTCACTTTACCCCTGATTTAAATCAGGTACCTAATCGGAGCTAGGTGAACTCAAAGCTTGGTGCGCGGACCCACTTCCGAACCTAGATTCAAACCAGCGACTCCACATACAAGAATCCGATGCTCTACCAACTAGGCTACTCAAGCTTCCAACCCAGACAAGAGCGCATTATTAAATATGGCGACAGAGTTCAAACGTGCCATGTGTTCTTGGGCAATTTTTGAGGAAGTTGGTGATGTATAGCTTTATAAGTTTTTGCCTTCTACCTTTCGTCAATAGCCAAGCTAGCAGTAAAAAGTATTCACTCTCAAGATGATGAATACTTTTGCTTGAAAACCGGAAGCTTAATCATTGAGTAAAAAAGACCCATCCGTGATCAGCTTCAGATCGAAAATCTGTCTTTGAGCCATCTGTGCTGGAGTCCAAATGCTCCTTGTCACGGTTATATAAAAAGATTACTGAATGTCTCCTCTCACAGAAGAAAATGAGTGAGAATTTTATATGAGTGCCCAAAAAGATCGTAAAAGTTATAGAGCTAAGTGGTATCAGACCTCTTACTGTGTTAAATCCTACTCCGGTGTTTCTTTTTTATGGACCCAGTTGAGTTAGTCGTTTTGAAAGACCCCATTGCCTGACTTGGAATGACAATGTCACGTGGAACCAGTTTTCGAAGTGCATCTAGGGCAGCATCGAGAGTAGTAGGCAGATCACATATAATAGGATAGTTACATCACATACATATAATTAGGTAATCAGTTGTCTGTAGTGACACGAGCATCTTAGGAGCATACATAAGCTTCATAGTTATTACTTAGATCCACATAACTGTATGGGATTTCAGACCTTATGTAATAGCGAAAACTCTCTCACACAAGGAACGCAAGTGCTGAAGTCAGATTGACTTCCATATTCTTTTTCAAACAAGTTTTTTATCCCATTTTTTTCCTAGATATTTGACTCGTTCTGAAAGTTAAAGAATTGTTTTTCGATTTAAGGGACCACTAACCATTCTAGCTTTCTTTTCCTGATTAACGATACCAGTTTGCTTGCACCAGGATTCTCTTGATGACCGATCCTTACAGACAGTTAGTTTGGCCAAGTCATCAACAGAAATCTGCACGTGGAGAAGCTTCATTGCAGTTAGGTTAGGTTAGGTTGAACTGGCTGGCCAGGGCCACACATAGACCCATTGGTCCGTAGTGGTACCAGATAAATGGACCCGGAGAAGGAAAGTTCAGTCCAAACGGCCATCGAAGGCTCCGGACTTTTTTGCGAACTGAAGTATGTCCTTCAGCCTCTGCTCTGCTACATGTGAGAGATCCACCAGCCAGGGCTCACCGAAGCAGCGCTGCCTGGTTCTCCCCAGTGCCGGGCACTGACACAGAAAGTGCTCATTGCAGTTGGTTTAGCAGAAAGTCGATTTGCATACTCCATAGGAGCAGGAATAAAACTTTTTCTTGTGACCATCCGTTGAAAGCTTCGTTAGTCAAACAGTATTCTGCGTCAGATTCCTACATCAATATTCTCTGCGTCAGTACGACATGGATCTAAATAGATACAAAGACCTCGCTCATAATTTGAACATTTGCAGTTTCTTATTGCACCCTAAAAGTATCTTATTCAAATGTCTCTTCAACGTTCATCAAAACTCCTATATTATACTCTACATTACAAATCGCTAACTCAAGTTCAGTAACCACAGAATTAAAGGCCAACTGGCATGATTTTTCTCGCGGGTACGCATGTTGCTCATCATTTAAAGGGATATTACTTAAGTTTCCTATTGCGTAAGTATCAGCTAATAAGGCTCTCCAAGAATTCCAGTGCGAAGGATGTTAGGAGATCAGCTTGAAATGTTCATCGCTTCATGGTTTCGGGACATTAATTTTCACCAAGGTGGTGGACCATCTTTTAAAGGTAAGCATGCACAAAATATTTCCTTAAGTTTGTCCTCAAGTACCTCTTTCCCTCTCTTAGGTAGGTAGGCCTGGTGGTTAGAAATTCTTAACGCACATGATTGAATCTCTAGCTTTTTTGCTGCTTACCACAGATCTAGCAGTGTACCAGTATAGCAGATGATTTGTTTAGAAGCCTTGGAATCTTAAGCGTTGTAGCCAATAGAATTCCCAGACTATGATTCTGATCTTGAGTCTATATGGGCCCTTTCCTGGACTTGGAGTCTTCAAGTGTCGTTCCTGTACCTTTTTAAAGCACTCTGTAGGGCTTCTATTGACTTGCGTGACATTGTTTAACCTTTAAGCTACGTTTCTTTTTCATGAAGGCAATTAGATTTGAGCCAATCATCCGTACACTCTTTCTCCCCTAGGGTGGAAATGGGCAAAAGCGATCATAGCTCACCTCTCCTGGTCCATTGGTACAGTGCAGTGCCTGAAAAGAAGCACAGTATAGTCTGCGAACGAAAATTTTCGTTTGACTAGACTGGATAAAATGCGCAGCGAACAGCATACTGAGAGTACGTCGCAACACTGTATAAAAGAGCTATCAATGATCACTTTTGCCCATCTCTAGGGTAGCTTTTATTTGCTGCCTCTTCTGGTTTACTGCTAGTTAGTACCATAGCCCACCAGAAATCTTAGTCTCCTCAAGTCGGCCTACTGAACCAGGTCCCTCAGCTTCTGTTTTATCAGTGGGAGTAAGAGCTGAAGGACTAGTCGTGCGCTTCAGAGTACTTTTACATGTCCCGACTTGAAGCATGTCTAAGCATAGTGACATCAAGCAGAGTAGAATCCAGAACACTAGTTCCCCGCTTCATTGACAGATCATCATAAGAGATCTATCTCTCCTTAACTGAGATCCTATATCAGCGTAATCTGTGGAGCAGCTTTGAAATTTTTTCGCTTAGAAGATGAATGAAACCCGAATAAATCTAATATCAACGAGCAAAGACAATTTCCGAGTTGCTTGTTGACGACCAATTTAAAGGGGTGTTTCGACAATGGTAGCCTTATCTTGGTGAAAGAAACTTTTTAGAAGAGAAATTGTACTGGATCTTCTTGTACATATCCGTAGACAGTCACAAAGAGTTTTTTTCTTGATAAGGTTGAAATTAATCACATACAAACCGTAGCTCAGCATGATACTCTTCTTTGAGTATGGAGAAACTTCTCTAGTCAAATAAAATTACCAGACTAAAACCAGTTTCACCCGTAGTTTTTTTCTTCCTCGGATTGATATAACTAATGATTCACAGCTATAAATTGCTGGCAAATCAAACAAGCGAGTGACTTAGTTTTCACTCTTTCAAGGACCATGATTGCACAGCTGACATGGGTAAGATTCTGAATATCGAATTCCAAAATAGTGTATTTGGGGCAGATTACCAGTACTCAGTTGTGGAATGATCTGTGAAAGTTTTGCAGGAGCAGGAGACCTGGGTGGAGCCGCCAGCAAAGCTTCGGATTTGTGACGCTGTAGACTGGACTTGAATCGGGTAGTTCCATCCAAAGATCGTTCCCACCAGCGATCAGAAACGAAGACCCAGCTGCTGCGTATGTCCTCCTCTCTTCTCAATAGAACCTGAAGTTCCGGTCCGAGCAAGATCTGTCTCGCTGATTTTGGCTCTTGTTGGCAGCTTGCGCACAAAATGCGCACTTCTGCCTTACAAATCACAACGCACATGAATGAGCTTAAGAAATAAGTCTGCCTGGTTTTTATATTTGAACAACGCTTTAGCTATGGCATACTCGTAAACGAAAATTCTCCAAATCACCAATCCTCCAGAATTTTTTTTTAGGAAAAAATTTAGGCTTTGCGAATCCTGTCGAATTGACATTTTTTACAAAGTACCTATTTTGCACCATCCGAAATTTGTGCTCACGAGAGCTCACAGACTTGATAATAATATAAGAAAGAAATTAACAGAATATATTTGCATTAAGAAGGGCCAGTTTTGATAGAATTTAAATTATTATACTGCCAACTTCGTGGCTATGGCGCCTTCTTGAAGTAAATCTTAAGAAACGTGAAGCTTTTTGCCAGCATTAGTACTCATCGTAATTTTTAGCGCATACTGCCGGCAACATCTCCTGATGAAAGCAAGTAAATTAAATTAAGACTTCCTTAGTTTTGAAACTTCAGCGGGTAGCAATCCAAAAATGTATTATGTTCTTATAACTTATAACAAAAACAAATTTATTGGATTGGTTGATTTTTGCGTGTAGTAGGTATGATAAACTTTTAATGTCGGTGCTTTTAAGGGGTGTTCGGTACCGGGACACAATATTATGAAGTGAAGCAATGGTAAGGTTAGGTTTTACTGGCTTACACAAGGTCACAAGTAGATATTATAATTCATAGTTATGTCAAATAAGAGGATCTTGAGATAAGGAGACTCAGTCCAAGAGGCCATTGAAAGTCCCAGACCTTTTTGCGAACTGAAAGATGTCGTTCAGACCCTATTCTGCCACGTGCAAGAGATCCATGAGTCAGGGCTCGCCGAAGCAGCGCTCTCTGGTTTTCCTCAGTACCGGGCAGTTACACAGGAGTTATTGTCTCTGAGACTTCCGGCTCTTGATCCTTCCTACAGGTGTCGCTGGTTAAGAGCCTCATTTTCATGGCAGGTGCTACTACTAGACAGTGGCTAGTACTGATGCCGTTCAAGCGTTTGCAGCCAGTCCGCGTTTGAATAGGAGTTGAGATATTTGGCCCCAAGCTCATTTACATCATGCTCATTTATATCTTGTGACCGGTAGCCCAGAAAATGTTGACTCTTCCGTTGTTACTTAATCTATTCAGAGCCTGAACGCAGCCAAGTACGCATTTCAATTTGTATGTGCGAGACCTCAGTGCTATTGCCACCGGTTGACTGTCTCTGAAGATGTTGATCCCTTCACATGTAGTATCTTTGACATATGCAAGCTCTGTGGTTTTACGTATCGCAAAAAACTTCGCTTGGAAAATATAAGGCATATTACCACATACTTTTGCAGCGCATACTTCTGCAACTATTTTAGAGCAGTCAGTGTAGATGCTAGGGGCTGCTGTGCCAATTTGCTGATTTCATTTCTGCCCATCTCCAACGGTTGCTTGATATCTTCGCTCGAAGCACAGATTGAAGACTAAGTAGTCAGTGTATCTTACGTACCCCAGCTCAATACTGCTGTGACCCAAGGATATTGATTCGTAGTGTCCCGATTTTCTGGACCTGACAGCAGTTTTTGCCTCTAACAAAGAAATCAAGCGGTAGAAGACGAAGCAGGACTTGGTTAAGACATCTGTAGTGTAGAAATCTGTTCGCCATGTCAGCAAAGGTGGTTTGATCACTGCTGGCCATCAGACCAAGTAGCCGTAAGCAAGGATCGGCCTAGCTATCGTCGTTTAGATCCAGAAGTAAATTAATACTTTCATGTCTTTGTCGTATTTGGATCACCGAATAAAATATTATGTACTCATAGATATTCGTTTCGTTAAATTCTTCTCCATAGTAGTTTCTACCGATATGATAATACTATCAGTGCAAAAGTATCTCCATTCAGCTAAGAAAACTAAAGTTTCAGGTTTTACATTTCCTGACTAAGCTACCAAATACATTTACTATTTTTGACGATGAATCGCCGCGCAAAAAAATTGCTGTCATCATCAGCGTTGCCACTTTGGTCCATTGGGACCATTTTTGGTCCCTTTTACACAAAATTTTTAATATTGGTCCTTTGGTCCCTTTCTTGGGAAAACCATCAGGTTTTGGTCCCGTTCGCATTTACCAGCAATGTACTTTACTTTCATTTCAATCAACGTTTAACTATCCTAACCAAATCTACAAATAAAATCCCTAATCTCTGCTTTCATCGATAATTTTGAACTTTGTTTCATTTGAAATAAAAAAGGAGAGCTACCTGTGCTGCGTGCGCTCCTTTAAAGCAAAAATTCGATTGCATGTTTCACGTTTCACTTCATTTGTTGCATGTTTCATTTCACTTAAATTTGTTAGTATACATGTCAATCTACTACTAATAAAGCATAAAAAAAATACAAAAATTATTAATTTTCAGTGCACATATCTAACATTCCGTTCCGTTCTATGCACTTTATTGAATTACGTGTGATAATTACAGAAAAGTGATATTTTGTTGACGAGATTTTTGCCTAAAAAGATTTTCATAATTTGATTCCTGAATCAACATAATGAAAAGATTTATATTTTCAGCATTTTGATATGATATAATGACTAATTTTTTGCATATAATGAGTAACTAACTCACTATTTAATGTATAATGTGCTTAAAAAGTTAGTCAATTTTCTAACGAAATGAGCGTATGGCAATCGAAGACAATTTTGAAATTTTATTTAAATTTGGATTTTTAGCATGTATGTATGTCCTTTTGAAGTAAAAAAAAAAAATATAAGTTTTCAGGGCGCATATATAAAATTCCGTTAATTTCTTTGGGATTTCATTGAATTGCGTGTCCACAGATTTATATTTTCTTGAAGAATTGTATTAATTTGAAAAATTGCATTTTGATGTGTTTATGCCGTATAGAAATATTTGTGACGGAAGGCCGATTCTACATATAAGACTGCTCCTTTCTCGTAAAAGAGAGCTTTGAAATATTTTTAAGATGCACATACAAATATATCTACTTTATGCATAATATAATCGAAAAACTTTATGTTTGCAGTATTTTGAAACGAAATAAAGATTTTTTTTGCACTTTATCTTGGTTGGTCCCCTTTGGTCCTTTTTTTCTAAAATGTTGGTCCTCAAATATTTTTTTTCGTGGCAACACTGGTCATCATCATCCAAAGCGGGCACTAACTAGTTAAGAACATCCGCTACACGTTAAGACAATAACAATCAGACCAGACGGGATTGCTGTTCTTATCTTTACGTAAGGATCAAAGAAATAGAAAACCACTTGCCACTCCAATCTCATTCATCATTCGCCTGGCCTGGTCCCGCTCAACATCTTCATCATCTTGAATTACATTCCGTGTTATCAAGAACTCATAATAGAAAAACATTGCAAAAACATTGAAATGGAAATGATTAAATAACTTTGCACATCAAAGCCGCAAGACAACAGATAACGAACTTTAAATGGAAAAGTTCAGTGCCCCGAATTGTCTCGACGTTTTCTTAAGACGCACATTGCACACACATACGTACTTATAGCGATTACTATTTGACGGAGCTGGGAGTGCTAATCGCTTTTGCAAATATGTACAGTGGTGTGAATATTTTTGGTATACTCTTTAAGATGTTTGAACTAACGTATTTCTAAAGATTAATTGAGCTTTATTTTGCTTAAAAAATACTCGAGTTTGACGTCGGGCAAGTGTCTATTACATTGCTTTTAGCACGTTCTTATGCAAATGTAGCATCTGCGGAAGATACACTGGATCTCTGCTGGATTACGAAGTAGAGTCAGTCAGTTTACATTGCCGACAGTCAAGAGTTTACTCACTAAATGAATCTTACGCTTCGGCTAATTGATACGTTTCGGAAGGCAATCATATACCACTTCAGAAATATTTTTAATCAACTTGTACAATATATCACTTGCGTTACTTTTTGCAAATTGAACGATTACGTCGATGCCATGCTAAGAAAATAATTTTTATTGTTAATTGCATGTGATAGACGTATTTGATATCAACATGACCTAGTTTTCCCTGGAAAAATTACCGTCTGGAGTTTTTTGGGGGCTATGCTCATGACAAGAGAACAAACATGAAGAAACGGTTGGCAAAAGCTTTGAGTTTGAAGAATTTAACCCACTTGTAACCAACGATGTCGACTCAAGCGTTCAGTGCTTATCATGAGGAAGAATCCTCACATGAAGAATACTCACTCTCATATAAAGCTATTCAACTCGGTATGAGATTCACAGAAGAGGCTAATTAATTCAAAAGGAATGAATGAGCATGTTGCGCAAATATGTAGTTCCGTTCACTCTGAAGACTACTGCTACCACTGGGAACAAGCAGAAAATAAGTAAATCCTTTTACAAACTATATCGTTAGCTGTTCTGGTGCAAAAGTGGAAAAAGAAAAAACAACTTTGTAACTCTTACTAGTCTTTTGATTTTCATGCTGGCTTAATTTTGATGATTTATTTGTGAAGATTCCTTCATGTATTCCGTAGTGGGATGTTGGAGTGACAGGATGTTTATTTTCTTACTGTAGTGAAATACTAAGCAGAGTGTAATGCATTCTGGTATCTAGAATGTAAACAGTTCTCCTTTTGAGCCATACCTACAGAGATAAAAAATACTTTGTAATTTTACTACTACTACTAATGAGAAATTGTGTGTTTCCAATACTAGATACCTGGTCTACTAAGCTTTGGAGACACAGATGCCAGATTTTACTCAGAAAATTTTGAGTTCGTCAATTGAAAATTGTAAACTTTCATCAATTTTGTTTCGAGTGAAAATTCATCGCTTGACTTGAAATAGTGTCCTGGGCCTCTCACATTTTATTGAGCTGTATAGTTGTGTTTTTAATTAGACGAAACATTTTACAAGCATAATAGATGTGGTAGCATTTAGGACATAGTAAGAAAATTACTTCAGTACCTTTTGACCAGAGCACAAAGATCATACTGTTAATGGTGACAATCATCAAGCGATTGACTTGCAAATAACATCTTAAATTAATCAGGAAATAAAAGGCAACGGGAATAGAGGAGATCATTAATAATACTAGGAATAGTAAAGGACCTAGTATCAAACCTTGAGGGATTCCAGAAAGAGCCAAAATGGGGAAGAGGTACAAGAATGCACGGATCTAACAGCTACGAACGAAACGTAAGATCAAAGCCATGGCAAGAGAAGGTAAGATACCCCATAATCTTCTAGCTTAACAGGGAGAAGCTTGTGGTCAACTTGAGTCGCAATCTCGCCTAGTACGAATCGAGCACAAGTCGACCCATGCGTACGTTGGTGGCAAAGATTGGTTGTTTCTTGAGAATAAATTTTGAGTCCTTTAGAATCTTCTGAAGCTCTATGTCCAATTTTTTGGACGAGCTTATTGCGGCAAAGTTGAGAGTACTGGGAAGAATTATTTTTTCAATACGAGACAGACCGCGTGACTCTAAAATCAGTCTTGGACAGCCTGCAGAGCTGAAATTTGCATCAAATGGGAGAGTTGCAGAAAATTAATCGTTGTGCCCTTGCTTATATCTAACATATGTTCATTGTTACTGGAAACTATTCTGTTTAGAAGGGTATTACAGTTAATTTCTGTCAACTGTGAATTGGGTACCGTGGTAAAATTAGGTTTTATCATTGGCACATGTTAGATAAATAAAATTGCTCTAGTTCCTGTTTTTCTTGAGCAAAATATTTAATTGACACTAATAACAAAACTGGATGAAATTGGTTGCTTGATTGAGTATGCAGCATAGACTGGATTGGTTGCGGCATGCATCGGCTTTGATCCCAATACATTTTCGGTTGCGCATATTTCAGCTCACAATCTTTGCGACATTCCAAGTGACTGTATTCTTTCGAATCAACAATTTTACAATCTTTTATTCCAATCTATTTTGAAGTTATTTTCTAGCGTCCTGTTAAACACTAAAAGAAACACTTTAAAAGTCCTTTTTTAAAGAAGATTTTGATTGATCCTAGTAAGCATTGTCTTACTATTTTACGGGAACTTACATCTTCTCTCTGAATGAGAATAACGAATTTTATATGAGAATTTTGGTGACGACTGATAGGTAAACAAAACCTTCCTCAATACGCTAGTCAATGATTCGTTTATAAAAATAAAAGCACTGCTCCTAGGGAAGCCATTGAGCATTGCGAGCCCAGCAGCTAGATGAATAAGACGGTTGCTGAAGTCAGTGAGGATTTAGAATATTCAGACCGGTTTTTAATTTGTGATATTCTTTCAAAGTTGATTCAAATTGTGAAATACTTTACATCAGAGACTGCGAATATTTTAAATATTTTAGATTTTTCAAATTAGGGGGGATTTTTACAGATACTCTTTAGGTGAAGTTAAATAAGTGAGGTTAATTTTCCTTTGTGGCGAGCAATATGCAATATGATTTGCATCGTTTTATCGACTCATGAAAATATCCTCATCGCGTATCAGAAACTAAATCAGGTGATGATGGAACAGTTCAATTGTACGGTTGAGGATATTAGCCGTGGAGACAAGGACTGCGCAAGCATCTTTGGGTATATCACCGTTCGAAACAGCAAGGTTAAAACAGCGGGGGATTCAGCTCAACATGTTCCGGTAAACTGGAGCAGTTAGCCGAAATCAGATACCAATCAGATGTAAATATAAAGGATAAATTATTAAATTCGACATAGAATGAAATGATTTGCATATATGATAAGACGCTGAATAAAATTATTGTAACTGTGTTGTAAGGAAACCATTTTTTTTAGAGGGGCCCAGTCAGTTATATATATATCATACTTACAATTTGACACGTGTATTTGCACTTATGACAATGTGAATAAAAATTGAAACCCGTTGGCTGATTTTGATTTAAATGCTACTAGGCAATACCACTGGTTAGTGAAGTACTTAATGAATGTACTTAATCTTTTTAACATCGTTTTATCGCTAAACATTTTTTGTAGACATTAATATGAAAAGATTTCTAGTCAAGCTTGCCGCTATATGGTTTGAAGCTTGTTTTGAATAAAAGTCTCTCGAATTGACCTTTGACTATCAGCTGATGTTAAGTGATTGGTTTTATCGATATATGAATATTATTTATTATTTATCTAGCGTAACTTATTATTTATATAGCGTTATCAAAATCATCTTCGAATAAAACTGTTTCAAACTCTTCTCTGTCGTTAGAGTTTTTTATAGCTTGTCAGCTCATATAAATTGAAATCGTTTTCTGGTGAATGCTTAACTTGAAGGAAAACATTTCAGAGTGATCAATTTTTTGAAACTTTCATTGTTTTTTTCACACAGTGTTCAGCTAAAGATGACCTAAGCTAAATTTTCTAGAGTTTCAAAATTTTTCCAAGGCACCTGTCGATCATTTTCTTTGTTGTTTCTCCTAAGAGTAGAGACTAAATGGATATTGACTGGATAGCTTTTCCAACAGACTCAGACTCAAATTTTGATTTTTTTGTAGCTAACAGTATGTCTAGATCACATCAAAGTCTAATGTTTCTACAAAAGAAACTCCTATACTAATGGAAGTGCCGTGAGAACTCTTTTGGATAATTCCAACAATTTTTTGAAGCAAAATTATGGCGATCTAGTTTTTTGCAACTGTACACAAATTCACATCGTCTTAATTCCGATAATTTCTCACCAAATATAACCTTTCATGTAATCGACTCGGCTAACTAGCTGACATGAATTTATTCCTATGATACTATGTTTGTATGCACTCGCCAATTTGATTTTTTTGGCGAAGGGTTAAAGCTGTGTATTCATGTCAAAATAAACAGATAAGATGAAATTTCACATAAAACTTTAATCTCTGTCAGTTATCGACAATAATGTGAGGGTGGCTATCAGCACATATTTTCACTAGCACGCTGACTGATTTAAAAATAAAAACCAAAGCAGATATTAAATAAGAACGGTGAACATGTGCCTGCCGAGTTGAATGCGTTGAAATGAGCGAAACAATAAATATTGACAGAAAGGCTGATATCACTTCTACAGCACAGGGCCAGTTATCGTGCAAACAAACTTTCATTTATAATTATGATGACATCCAATGATACAATCAAGCTGTCGTTACCTTCATCTTGTCGACGTTGTTTATTGTTTGCTGAATTAGCTCAGCTGGGCTTGAGAGGAAACGTGAGTTTTGATTTCAACAATTTGTGCATCTGGTTGCTTTTTAAATTTCGTTTCGTAAGTATATTATTTTAGATACGAAACTTGAAAGCAGATAATTACATTTCTATGCACAATCAGTTGAGCATTAATTTCGCACGGGTCATACATGATTCAAGATGGTAGCGTTTGCAGTCTTCGATGTACTGTAGCACTAGCAATGAAAAATAAAAAAAAAACCTTTTTAAGATAAATATAATTAAACAGATTCGGGAGCTTTGATTAAAGTGATAAATCTACTACAACCAAAATACACTAAATTTCGTAATCGAAAGCGCGCAATGATATCTAGAGTCATTGTTCAGGCACTTAAGATTCTTGACTTTTATTTTTCAACTGGCTGCCGACTAATCTGATAAGTTTCAATCAAGGAAGCTGACCCTGGAGGAATAATCAATAAAATATTCGGCCTACTACATGTTTCTAACATCAGCCTGCTTCGAAAGTTTATTCCGTATCTTCGAGCGAACTTGATTGTATGTCATGAAAATGTATCTTGTAGGTCATGATAATTTGCGCAACCTGACCTAGTCAATAGCGGCTCTCATCCAAAAATAAAAGGTGGTAAATCTATTCACGCCAATAGATGTATGCGATATAGTACGTTTGTCCAGAAAGTATAGCATCTGTACACTCATCACAGGTATGATACGCCCACAACTGTACAGTCCCGCGTGCTTCAAGCAACCATAACGATATCGAGCAAGATTAATGGATTTAAAACAGAACGAACTAACGAGCTGAAGGTGAAAGGTGCCAGTGAATAAATATTCAATTTAGATATCAATAAATCATTTCTGTATAAATAATGCCTACAATATATGACTGTATGATTATTTGGTCGGACAAATGTCCGTATGGCATACATATGCTTATATATGTATAACATTAAAGTGAAGTGTTCTCACTTGTGATTAGTGCTTTCGATGGCATGGAAGAAATCAATTTTCGAAATTATTAATATAGTTTGCACCTCATGTGGCATATCCAGGTGCGTCAGAGGAGCAGTAGCTATGGAGTAGTCATTGTTACCAAGTGGATAGCAACAAGCTTTCATTTTAAATAATAAATGGTTTAATTCTGAATGAAAAATCATGGCTGCTTTTAAATAACTCTGCAAAATGTTGGCTTCAGGAAGTTGCCATATGATATTTTCAAGCGGCTGTGAAGTTGGAAATCAGGTCAATCCAAATATGAACAAAAATATGTGATGATAAATCATAAGTGATGAAAAAGGTACCTTGGTCTAGTCCTGTTACAGCAGTGAGCTTCAGACGTTCCGATTTCACGCCGCCAGTTTCCAGTTTGATTTTGTCAGCACTTCTTTGGTGTCCCAACGTACGCTATTGCTCACCAAAAGCAAGATCAGCTTCAGCATTTAATTTTGATAATCCTAAAAATTGTTCGGAATATGCGTGAAATTTGAGCCAAAAATATTGGAGAGAAAATGATTTGGAGCTCTGAAACTGCGACAGAAGAAGCTTTATTGACTATACGATTGATGTAGTGTTTCTGGTGCTAATTGCAAAATGGAAAGCAACGGGATTTATCTCCGAGTCTCAGTCAGTTCTTCCGTGTTGAAAATGAGAGAAGAGAAGAGTTTAAGTTCTTGAAACCGAAGGACGCAGTGAAAAGAATTTGAGTTTTTGAGACCGAAGGAAATACGTGGAGGATATCGTCGGGCAGTTGGCGTTCTGATGCAAGTCGACTTTCGAACGAACTAGACCTGAAAAGGAGGATCAAGAAGCCATTCAAAATCAACTACGGTATAGTTTTAGTTATTAATTAAATATAAATATATACATAAATATTACCATTTTCTTCGTTAAAATTTTGTTCATTAAATATTTTTAGCACATTTCATATAATTAAAAAAAATAGTGGTATTCTAGGTAAGCGAACCTTTGGGTGATTTTAATTCAATTGTAGTTTCCATATATTCCCGAAAAGTGGCTCTCCCTATTTAATAGATTTCAGGACGTTGCATTCAATTGAGTGGGCTTCATTGTGGAAGAATTTCTGGGCTCATCCGTGAGTTACGTCTCGTTCCGTAACATAGGGAACGCACGAGAATGTACGAGTGGCTCATTTTTTTCCACGACCGTCTGCGGCTGTGGTCGGGCAACCCTCAAGCGTTTTCCACGGTAATTGCGTGACATCCTTCAGATGCTCCTGGAGTACTACGTAGGAGCTGCGATCAGTCAGCTGACCTGAATACCTACAGGCAAAAAATGGACAAGTTTAATGCATAAATATCCAAGCAAGAATAACGAATGCATATTGCTCGAATGAAAATTTAGCAAAAAATATAGTTTTTTTGAAAAATAAATTTTTTGGGACCTAACATAGCAATCATAGTTTAGTATTTGTAGATATTTATGCCTAAAACTGTATGTAGCTGTATGTAGTTGAGTGGATGTTACCTATTAATTTTGATTTGATATACAGCTTCTGAAGTGACTGCTCTGATTTTTTACTGCAGTCCTGGCTAATGATGAATAAAATTTCCGAACATGAGTGGCCAGGAAAAATTAAAACTTCGCGCGAATGTGTTGAAAATTTTTGCGAAATATTTTGGAAATATTGCGGAAATGTTTTCGGCTATATGTGACATCGCGGCAACTATTTCCAGGCTATTTGGTCAAATCGGAGAAGATTCTAACGAAGCAACGTTTTATAAAGGACAAAACATTTCAATTTGCGGGTGTGTATGAGCTGAGCTAAATGGGATTGATAATATTTTACTATATGTTTATTGCATAGTCTTAGCCCAACTTCAAGTCTGATTAACAAAGAAAAACTAAAAATCTTGTGATTTTCATATTTTGGCATACTGGCTCTTGTTGACTTTATTTTTTTATATTCTTCATTTGTCATATTTTATTTTTAATGATATTACCCAAGCCTGTACATCAAGTGGGGTTATCTTGGCAATTATTTGCCTAATATATACATTTCAAAAAAATTATGATCTAACTTATGCTTAGTTATAATTAACTTTGACTTAAATCTGAGTCTTAAATCTGTCCCTTTTTGAAGGTCTATGTATTTGAAAAGCGCATCCGAAACTACCTCCGGAGGGCTATCCACGTTGGGCGCATAAATGGCTCATTAGAGCCACCTATACGCCCAAGTGGATGAAGCTGCCTGTTCCTAGAATCGTGTCGCTAATTCCACAGCTCGGTCCGTGAGTGGCTTCAGTTTCGACTCCTAATAGAGGAGAAGTTTCTTCGGCCACTTCTTACTTGCCAGTGCAGAAGTGCAGAATTTTTTCTTTCGAATGCATCCGCTTCTGCCCTAGCAGTCTTTGGAGAGTAATCCAGGAGGAGGCTGCATAGGTCCGGATGGGTCGAATGAGGGCCAGAAAGCATATGAATTTAGCTTTGGTGGTTATGTCCATCTTTTTGGCATAAAAAGGGTCAGATGCCTTGCAATGCAGATTTGGCAGCTTGGATTTTTTGCCGCGTAGAGGAACTAAACTTTAAAAAAAACCCTGAAAATCGATTCTGAGGTATTTTATAGATGATCTAGGAGTATTTTAAAGTGTTTCGGACGAAACAGCGAGTTTTTTTTAAATATAGTTGCAAAAAGTTTAAGATCTTTGATACTTAGAAGGATTGCGAAATACGCATAGCTGCGTATTACTGCTATTTGGTTTGATGCTCCATTCATCAAAGTAAAGACTTAGTTCTGCCAAGTAGCTTTAAGCGGATCTTCGATGTTTTAAGCGGATCTTGGCTTGATACGAATAAAGGCGTGTCATATTGGAGTATTTGCACTTGAAGTTGGCTCACTGGAATGGTCACTGGTGAATAAGGTATAAACAATAGCTCCAGCGCTAAAAACTTGTGGAATTGTTATACAGCATACCCGTTGAAAGTACATTAACGAACTCAGCAACTAACGCCAAAAACAGGCTTTAATTGTTGGAGGTAAACCAGTGTCTCCACTTAATTGAGTTTAGGCATCATTTTGGGTCAGAATTCGGAATTGTGTTAATTTTTTTCGTGAGCACACGTTTAAAAAAATTGTTTCATCACATTAACTATTGCGGGATATAGGCATGATTTACTCCTTTGCCACGTTCCACCGTATATTCACTGTCAATCGTATATTTCATTTGAATGTCATTTGACAAAAAAGGATCATACGCGCACCGGCCATAAATGCCCTGTCATTCTAAACACATGAGCCAATCATTCCAGTCAGAGAGCCAGTTTGCAAGACAGTAAGAAGTGTGATTATGAGCAATAATAGGCCAGCCTGTTTTCAGTACCTAGAATTTGACTGAAAGGCATTCAAGTTAAATCTTCAAACCAACAAAGGTGTCATTTTATTCAAACGTGAAGAAAATGAGGCTTATCACTTGCAATTCACAATAATTTGTCTTAACGAGACAAGTATAGACATTACGGTTCTTCCAACACACATATCTGATTGTTTACCTCCTACTGGCCTTCAATTTAGCAAGGCAATTCATGATCAGCTCTTACGAACAAAAGGTGATCACACTGAAGCTAGGGCTCCATGGATAGTTCTCAAGGAATGTTAACATGGCAATTGATCTCCGAACGGATCCTCTCACTTCTGTAACACCATATTCTGATCGCTGACTCTGCAATAGTGTAAAGAAAAATTGATTTCTTGGAACAAACGGGTATGGGTCGCTTCTCCATGCCGTTTCCACTTCACATGATCTGGAAGTGAAATGTGAAACAGCGTTCTTGTGGTGATAGCAGACGAATTAGCGTCATAGCCGTCCCATCGAAACATTCGGTTTTAAGACCAAACGACATTCCGTTTAGATTCTTTGAGTTCGCCTGAATGACGTTCGGCTTGTGTAGCCATATCAATCATCACTCTTTGCAGCAAAAAATATAAAGGCTGGAGGGAGCCTCTCGGTATTTACTTGACCAAATTAAACGATGCCCAACAGATGTGCAGTGAAAATGATCGCGAACTCTAGTGGCTTATTAGGGCATTCGTTAGCTTAGAAATTCACACTGTACAGTAACCACAATACAATTACTTTTACATTCAAGCTTAAGCGAAAAAAGACCACATTTCGTTAACTTAGACATTTGAGCTACATAAGTCACCCTTACATAAATACACTTCATTCACAAATCCTCAGGTCACCAGACACAGTTTGTCCCCCAACAAAGTTCAAAATATAGATTGAAGAAGGCGAAACAAAAATAAATATTTGACCATGTTTTTAAATTGCCAACGGAACTGAATTCATATAAAGCGAAAAACTAAAAATTGATTTTTCATTTTTAACACAGGTAAAAAAGCTACCGAATATGTAGTCAAAGATAAGCTAAATTGGTCAAATGTTAATTTTTTCGATGATAATTATTTGATATGTGTTCAATGTATGCCACCATAAAAACATAGTTCAAAAATTTTAACGAATATCTACAACAAGTGTAAATGGGGGCAATAAGTGATTTTTCTGCCATCTTTAAATTTCCAACGATAAGTAGCTCACATTTGCTGCACGTAATCGTGAAGTTTAGTGACCATAATGGTATTTACACTCGATAAAATTGAACGAAATCGAAATCATACACGCCTGCCAGTAAAATATGAGTATCATTACAACCGAAAAATCGAGGAGCGATTAATAGCCGTAATTAACATCCTGTTGCTTTCTTCCTCCATCGCTATAATCGATTCAACGTTGAATTGCCATCTTAATCACACGGTAGGTTTCATCTTGAAGAATTTTCATGTCATTCTCAGTGTCCTTTAAGTAATTTTATTTCATTCTACGTAAGAAATTTGCTGGTCGCAAATACGTCGTGCCAAACTCTGAGTTTTCATAAAAGGTAGGGCTGGATTGCAGTTGGTTAATAAAGTGCCCGATACTTTTATTTTTTCCTTCTCTTTCGAGATACTTAGCTTATTAGTATTTCAGATGAAGTCTTAAAAAATCTTTGTGCATAAGTATCTCCGAAGTAAGACTCTGGAGTGCTTATTTTCTGGCTCTTAAACGACTACATCAAAATTAGCGTCTGTTTGAGACATATACTTCTCTTGCTTCGAAATAATTTTTGGTACTAGGACGAAATAACCTGCATAAGGCCGATAACAGTCTCACAACCATTGGTCTCATGTGCTGATTACCGTTCCCTGCGGGAATCCTCTCTGGCATAAATCCTTTGATTGGTCCTTAATCAAACAGAATTTATGGTAAGTTGCTGTCAGCTACATATGTTTCGTACGTCGGGCCTTTGCCGTACCAACCACTACCATGCAATAGCATTACGTCCCATCTAATTTATTTATGTATGTCCTCCTTGTAGAATAGAATAGCGAGCATTCATCCTGTCTTTTACGATAGTACTTGTGCAAAAAGGGAAAAAAGAGCAATGACACATCGGCATTTTATTCAATACACTGATCTCATTATACCAGTGATTTCTATGTGGGGGTGTGCACGACGACCTTCTAACGGGGGAAAGATTGTGGGTCTATTTAAAGATTTTCTCCTTTATTTTCTTGAATACAAAATTTATCAGAGACTTTAAGTCGTACAATCGTAGTTTGCAGTAGCCAGTTTTGTAAGGATTTGAAAAAATTAAAGAGCGGTTTTTGATCCGAATAATGCGTTTATTACGTACCAAAAGCATTTTACTGCAAATAAAGTTGATTCAACTGCACTTTTTATTTCAAGTAGCCTTAACAAGTTTTATGTTGTGAGTACAACGAAAGTATTCTTGAATCATGTGCATGTTTATAAAATTATGGTGCTTTTGGAATGAAACTTATAATTTCAAAGTCGAATCGTTAATGGTGCAGTTATAAGACAAAACATTCAAATATTGACAAAAATAAGGCAACAAATATGCATCAAATTTAAACACACATTCTCGTTTTCAAGAACTATTAGTATTATTAAGAAATTTGATTTTCTACTATATACAGATATGGAGAAAATAGACAATGCATTACACACATAAATAAATTAATTTTTTTATTTTCAGGTTGGTTTGGAATTTTGTTATTAATGCTTCGTATAGATTATTGTTGCCAGAGCGAAAAAATAAAACGATTAAACTTAATTGTATTTAATGTGTACCAATTTTTTTCCTAGCTCAAAAAAATATTTTAATAAAAAAACCGATTTTTCCTTTCGAAGCTATGTCGATATTTGTCACAAAATTCAATATATCTAGCTTCGAAAGGAAAAATCGGTTTTTCGATTAAACTTACTTCACAAAGCGACTGTTATAAAAGTTGGAGGAATTAACAAATTGATTTAGTGTGGAGGAGGTTTCCTAGAGGAAAAAATGTCGATAAGTACTGATTATTCTAATTCATGTTTCAGCTGTGGATAAGGAGACAGTTTGTTAATTTATCGAGCTATTTTTTATGAAGTGAAGAAATATAGCCTCAAATATATGTACAAAGAAATATAGTTTCGAAAGTATAACAGATATCTGTTGTCGAATCAAGTTCTCCATAGTCTCCAATTTTTGTTGAAGAATATCACTTAATTTAAAATTTAACTATTTGGCTGTGTGGCGAATGTTTAACATTGGAATCAATAAATTTTCGCAATACCAATCCGCAAGCTTCCAGTTATGGCCGATGCAACCATTTGAACTCTCAACAGCTGTTGATGATCCTAGCCTAATGATTATGGATGGGAGAAACAGCAGTGGTGGCAAGCTAGAGTGTAAAAAAAAACTATTTTTATTTTAATACAATTGCACACTAGTTATTTACAACGTATACAAACCAATGTAAAAGGGCGGATAAACGCTGCTCTAGTCTAGACAAGAGCAAGCGAGCGTGAACGTTCGAATGGTCCAGAGCGCAGACAGAATTCAATTTTCAAATTAACGTATCTATGTGTGGGCCGGATAGAGGCATCTGTCACTTCAAGCACTCAGGCCAGAAAAATCAATTTCACTCACCCAAACTACATATTTGTTTGGATGAGTAATTTCCTAACAGCGTAGATCCCCCAACTAAGTTCAGGTGCAACGATAGACAAAGGGAGGTTATTCTCTGCATACGCCCCACGTCTCAGCCATTGGAACCTTACACACGCATATGCTAGAGATTTTTCTACTAAGAAAAATGGGTAAACATAATATGTACTCTTAAGTGGCTGTGCAGCATGCCTATTATGGCTGTGTAAACTTTCCTACTCTTATTAGGGAAGGATCTCGCATTCCCATGTTTTGGCTCTAAAAGGAAAACCTCCTTGTATATGGCCACATTAGAAGATGACATATCTTTTTATTGGCCACAACTACTTGCTGCCAAAAAATAGCATGTGTAGATATGGTCGGCGTGTCTAAGGTTGATTCTGGGCCCTGTAGTTGAACCGTGCAACCTTTGAACAGCACAGTGTCTAACCACGCAAAGTAGATGTATCTTATTGAACCTCGTGCCAAAGTTCAAATGCACCCTGCATTTTTATGCAATTTTCGAAGTAATCAGATGTCTAAGTAGCACCAGCAGCGTAACTTGACAGTGAATACAGATGGTGATACGTTTTCTCCTCCATCGCCCAACCAGCATATCTCAAGATAGCGAATGTTTGAAAAAAAGAAATACACACTCCGGGAAGAAACTCTCATCTGTAGTTTGATGCATGTTGCAGATCTTACATGTGTCCTCGAACCGTCTGTGAGGTGTTTTCAAATTATTCTCCCTTTAATTCTGTTCAAAAAATTATTTACTGAGATACCACGCATCGAACCTCCAATGGAGCAATATCCCACATGCTAGCTGTCTACCTATAGGCCAAATTGAATTAGTCCATGGACAGAGCTGATTATCGGAATTTAAATTTGAATGTTGAGTGGAGGCAAATTAAGAAGCGTATCAAGAGATGCACCAGGAGTTGTGCTCGTGGCCCCACAGATTTAGCTAACTTCTTGCTAGCAAACATGAGCTTCACGATAGTACACCACATCATAGATGCGCATGTGATAATCGGGCTTATAGTTCACACAGCTCCACATACTTGCATGAGGCTTCAGACCCCATGTAGGGGCGAATGATTTTTTATACTGAATTTGGGCGTGCACACGTTCTAATTGTAGTTACTTTAGCAGTGACTCGACTAGCATACCCCATAAGAGCGGCGATGCGATATCCCCTCAAGAACATCCATTTGTCGACCTCGTTCTCAAATAGCAGTTTGCTGTAGCTTCCAACAGCAACAATCTCTGAGTCAGCATAGGATTTATCCATTTACTTAAGACGCCGTCTACGTCAGTATATTCGACCTTTCTTTTCATTTAACTGTCAATATATGTTCACTTGTAAGACCCCTGCATATAGCGTGTTTTCTCTTGCACTAAATTACTACGAATAGTGACTAAAATATTGAACTGCCTGCTTAAAACTAACTTATTTTTTAAAATATTTCTTGAAAACAGGATCAAATTTAAAGTAATAGTATTTCTGTAGATTTCCTTTTTTTCTGCGATGAGTCAAAGCTTAGGGTATTAATTACCCTTTGCAGTGCTACACTTTGCTTTTTATTATTATTATCAGAAGAGCTGGTGTTATACCAAGTCATCGGCAAAGCTATGATGTGGTACTTAATTACTGGAGTGCTGGTATTATCCAAAGGATTTGAACCCACGGGCAGTGTGTTGTTTTAGCGAGCAGAGCTACCGAGTTCTGTATTAACCAAGAGAAGTAACGCAATTTATCTTCATCCTATATTTTTTACTTTGGAAGATTGCTATTTGTAGGGGCAGAAATTGGATGGGAGAACAATGTAGTTGAACAACGACAGAAAGACAGTCTTCGTGAGCTCAGTATCAGTCCTTATGAGCTTAAAATTTAAGTTTGAAGGATCTATTTGACATTTTTGGGTTTCTTCCCAAATATTAATATTTTGTTTGCAATCTGATCTTTTTTTTCATTTTGCCCATGTCCAACCTATGATAATTATTTCGCGGTGCTATCTACCGATTGCATCTGAACTTACATACACAGACTATTTGATACATTTGAAATCTTTTTACAAGCTACTGCAAAGACAGTTTTAGTCCTGCCAAGTTACGGCATCTTCTTTTTTTCTTTGGTCGAATTTAACATACACTTGAGGTATCTAAAATGTAAGGTACTAATGAAAGTAAAGTAATCTCACACCAATCTTATCGGATGCTGAGAGAGCGCTTCATTCACACTGACGCTGGTAGAGCGCTTCAATCACACACTTACAATCAACGTGAACACGAGAGTGAAGTGATTACCCTAGACTTAACTCAAGCAGGTATGCAAAGCTAGGTGAGTTTAAAGCTCGGGTTCGAGTTATCTTGCCCAAACCTTCTGTACCAGCTGAACCTCCTTAATGACCTCCACGTTGTATTATGGAATGGTGTGCTGTTTCTCCAAGATGTATTTTGCTACTAAAGCTTCACTGAGGCTGCTTCCCGCTTATGTTCCGTCAGTTTAACACCAACTAATCGTTTTATTTTACTTTGAGGCATTCAGGGCAAGTAATCCTGTAAATGCCACAATCCTCTTTTTTGTCCTTCAAGTGACATAGCTTAGAGCCTGATTTTTATACCCTTACTGGTCGGAGCTGTCTTATGTCAAAGCGTCTAAGAACTTCCCGAACTTTATTGAAAAGTGAGGAAACATTTTTTGGAACCCTTACCGCTGTTTTTTGTTTTTGTGTCGTTAAACGATCATGCTGCATTTTGAACTTGCTGTTTCTTAATAATCAAATGGATGGTTTGGATATACCAAAACCTTACCTGGGTCTTGTCTTGGCTTGAATTTGACGAAGCATGCAGTCAGCTGATATGTATTACATTCATAATGTGTTCCAATTGAATTTCTCATATCCAACTAAGTTCATAGTAGTCTGATTAAACTGTTAAAATGTACCGAAATTTTCTTTTAATATAAAATAGAAGTTGTTGAATTTTTCGATCGTGTTAACTTCACCTTTTGAATATCGTTTCGGTGAACAATCGTTTCTATATTTGCTTGTTGCTCAAAATCTTTTGAATCGTCGTTGTTGATTAACTAGTTGAGTTTTGTAAAGTTCGTTTTTTAAAATAAAGCCTTAGAATTTGAATTTCTTGTTTTTTAATGGACACGAAAGTGTTTGACTCAAACAGCAACTACAATTGACCCAAAGTAGTTGATAGATTGAATTACATCAAATTCATGCTCCAGACCACTACTCTGATGGTTTGATGGTGTTCTTTTTGCAGAAGATGCCACCATGCATTTTGTATGTCTTTCACTTATTTACAGCTCAAGGTTTTGTACCGTTCGATTGATGTGGATGTAGGTAAATAGAAGACGCTTATATAATTTTCAATAAATGTACGGAAAAACCGGTAGTTGCAGCATTTACGACCCTACGGTAGATTTTTGGTTTTAACAAAAAATGCCAATGATTGATAGATCTGCTGATCTTCATACACAGTCAAATTAACATTTTTGAAATAATTTCTTGGTACAAAAATATTAGTCCTTCAGCAAATTAACTCTATTTCGTACGCCCGATATTCATATTCGTGAGAAATGATCACTCGATGAATTGATTTTTAGTAGGACTGAGTGTGATAGAAATAATTTGAAGCTTTGGGCGAAATTGTGGTGGTGGCGCTATTTTGAAAAAATCGTTAAGAACAGATACTACCATTAAGTTTTGTAATTTATCGGATGGCTCCTCCTAAAATCTTTTCATCCAAGTAACTTCCGTTGCAGTCACCGGATGTAACCAAAATTCAATAGGTGATCTTGACTTGGAAGAGTTTTGGTAACGAATGAAAATAACAAACATTTGTTCCACTCTCCCAAATTTTGAAGCACTTGGAAATATTTCAGCCCTGTGGCTTCAAGACGTACATAACCTTCGATACAAATTGATTGTAAAAAGGTGTACATTTCGAAAAAAATATTTTCAAAGTCTGCTTTTCTTCGAAAATCAGTTTTTCTACCCGTTTTTAAGCACCAGAGCTTTATGAGTCATTATTCTTAATCCATGATTTATTCCTAACCCAAAAACTTGTAGGTAGGTAGAAAATAAGTTTTTCTGCTAGAATGGGACAGTTGGGACAACCCGATGATTGTTTAACCCCTTAGTGACACAGCTTATATATAACTCAAGCTTATATATAGAACTCAATGTAGTTCTAGTCTAGGGCAGTGTAGCTTTTAAGTAGCTTTAAGACCATGCAGTACAAGGTTTTTGCTCACTTTTTTGTAGATTCTTTTAAAAGAATTTCAGTTAACCTGAGGTATTCAAAGTTTGAAAGACAAAACCAGCCTGATTCTTAATAAAAAATGTGTATGCAATATATTAACAAGAAATGTTATTTGAATTTAAGCTGTGCCCTGTGCAATAATGTTATTTGAATTTTAGCTGTGCCCCAAGCCAACATGAAGTTCACATAGTCTACATCTTTAATCTTTATCTTTGTTTGAAGCTTGTTCCTCCTCTTTTGTATAGTCGTCAGCTTAAGAAATATACGAGTCCATCATATTTTCCTTCATTTATGCCCAGTTGAAGAAACTTCGCTGACAAGGATTAAAAGAAAAACAACGAGAGGATTTTTTCATCAGTTTGCAAGGCATTAATAGAGAGTCTAGTCTCAATACGTATCTGTTGGCTATTGAGTTCGTTAGGAATGGGACATGTGAAGTTGACTACGCGTGTAGCGGCACAGTTGAGTATTTTTTCTGTGAGTACTGGTTTCGGCTAAGGCAAGAGTCGGAGTTTAAGGAGATAATGTTTTGATGGCGGATTTTAAAAATTTCGCAATCAATTTGAAGTTTTAAATTAGTTACAAGACACAAATTTAATTCAGATTTCCAAGACCTGTGAAAAAGACAACTGTAATATACTAATAAAAGTATTGCAAATCTTCATCGCCAGATAATTAAACATTTCCTATAAAGCCCGGAACATTAAAACGCTCTGTTATAATCTTGTAAGATTGCGTTTGAAACTTAGATTTCAATTTGTTTCGTAAATGTTACTTGAACGCTTTATAACTACCAATTAAAATTTTACCTTGACGACAGAAGTGTCATATAACTAACATGTCTGACTTCCTCATAGGCTCGTGGAATGTTTGCGACACTGTGGGAAGCGTCCGTGATGCTTGAAAATAAACGTGGATTCACCAGTATTTTATAACATTTATACATACATACATATGTATGTATATGCGTACCGAAAGATAAATAATATTCTTTTACAAGCAGTGCATACACTTTACGCTAGAGTATAACGTTTCCAAATTTGTTTCCTAAAAATTGGAAAAAAACATTGATATAATGCAGGCAAATTAATCAAAGCATTTAAGGATACCTAAAATAATGCTGGAATCCGTAAAAAACTAACTGGCTAAGATAAGTTTTTTCATTAGGGGGAATAAACTATCATTAAATATTACTCAGCATTTGTCGTTTTATTTATCATTGTGATTTTTCGAAAATTGATATCCTTACGTTTCATGATATAAAATTTTAAGTCATGCGATAAATTGAAATGTGAAAGTCTTTAAGTTGACTAGTCAAGGAATAATGATCAAAAATGACCTAACATAACCTCTGCATGCTCAATTCGTATGCTCCTAAAAAGAAACATTGTCAGCTGCATAGCAACTACTGTGACAACTTTATTTTAGCATTTCTATACTAAAAGACATTCAAAGTCATAAATTGAATTGCGACAGCTGCATTTTCAATCAGAATACAACCATTCTATTCAATTACTGCTGATGCTGACCGAGTACCTATGCCTGCACAGATTCGACCAAGTCCAGATTGAACCGACAGACAGCCGACACGATAAGAATCGTCCAGCAATAAAACTGGATGACAATAATAAAACTACGGTACTTGAATTCAAGGACGTTGGCTGCCAAGTCGACTGAGTGGGCGAACGAATGAGCGTCGAACTAAATTGAAAACTGTGCAAATGAAAAGCGGATAGTATCTGTAATCTATACTTCCGAAACATTTGCGAAATTAACCCGGGTCGAATAATAAAGTAGTAATGCACAATCACTTCAACTGGGAGAATTATTCATCATTAAAATTTTTATTAGGGCCACTATCTTTAATGTCAGCCTGATATAAAAGTCGTAAAACTGCACAAAGTTGCATTGAATTAAATTTATCGTTGACCGGTAAATTTTATTACAATAATTATTACTTTTATTTTCGTTTTCATAAGAGCTCGTATCGCAAATTACGTACTTGCATATCTGAACGTTTCTTCGTTTATTTGCATTTTGGCGTCAATGCCTGAACAAGTGTGTTATTGCCAGCTTACCGCCCGGCAGCCTCATGTTTGCCTTCTGTGTTGCAGGAATCGCAACACCACCCGCTGCTACCGAATCGATTGATTGTGGAAGCGATTCACTTTTAAAATTATCCCGAGGCCGATGGAAGCATTGATAGCCGCATTTTTACGTTGCAATTAACATGCATGCCAAATTTAAGCGCAAAGAGAATAAAAATGTGCACAATTCTGGACGACTGCGGGACAGCTGTTCTCCTGGGATAAAACACGACTACTTCATCAGAAAATGTTTTTGAGATCAATGGATTCACACATCCTGTATTCTCTCGATGCATTGCCAAACATTTAAGGGTAACAATTATTTCACGCATTTAAATTATGCCATAAATAATGTCGGGCAAAATAAATTTTCAAAAGAGAACTCATCATCCAATATGTACTGATTTGAAAAATAATTGCGTTTGGTTTCACAAAAAAAAAAACTAGTTGCAAAATAATGTTTCTCTTCGCACTAATTTTTTCCTCATTACTTTCATATTTACCCCTTAATTGTGAGCTGCAAAAAATGGTGGGCCACGAAAACTTTTCATAAATGAGATTCTTTCAATGTCGATGCACTGACCGATTTCGTGAATCAGTTGAGCAATGACCGTAAATATAAGAGATGGCATTTTTTGAAAAACAATCAAAAATAACTCGGAAATTCGGTCAAAGTTCTTTTGAACGAATAACATCTATACATAATTTCGGAAAATAATAAAACATCGAGTCAGTGAAAATACTTAATTTTTTTCTTCAAGGCTGTTCACCGATTTCGCTGTCCTGTTATAGCTATACAGAACTCGATTTATAACCGTGGAATTGGATTAATGTATTACATTTTTACGTAGGTCGTATCTGCCAGGTTGTAATTTATGTGGAGCAAAATGTCTTTGCATGCGTAAACAAATTTTCAGGGACTCAATTATGGTTCGAAAAGAACTTTTGAAACCTAAGACGAATAACTAGTCAATTCTATCAACATCAAACTGAAGGAGAACTGACAGGACTCTAGCACTAAATGCTAAATTGCACTGCTTTATGCTGCAGTGGTTTCTATTATTTCTAATTAGGGCGTTGTCCACCTTACAGCGTCATTTGAAACGAAAATAGAGAAATTATTTTAGATTTTCGCAATTTCTTTTAGATGGAGTATACTGTCGCTTATACATGTAACACCAAACATATACCACAAAAACCGAAAAACATCGAGAAATATCGCCTCGTACTAGCAAGACATCTAACATATCCCATAGAACGAAAATTCAGTTTGGAAGCTTTTTCTAATCAAGACACATGTAAAGATTTCTGAAGTCCCATGGGACGAGAAAAATCCAAAATAGCATAGAAACATGCAACCGACGATTCTGGAAATAAACGAGGAAGTGTAAATATGACTAGTGGTAACCTTTGCAGCCAGTCTTTAAATGCATTCTTCCTATCCATCCTTCTTCTAGTATTTTTCGATGATCCATTGTTGTCCTCCTCCTTATCAACTTACTTTTAAATTACCTTTGTTGCAACTTCAAGTCTGATTTTTTTCAAATGCAGATAACCTTAAGATTTTTCCAAAGATCCAGTCCGAGTTTTTTCTGGCGTAGTTGTGGTTTTTCGGGCGTAAGCTGTTGAATTTCAAATACAGTCCATTCTCTGATAAAAAGTTATGTTGGGAAAAATTAGAAATAAGGTGAGTTTGTTGTGCTGCAACTGCGAAAACTTCGAACACGTGACATGAAATCGCACTGGCGTTCATCTCTGCGTGGAATACTTGGAGAGTCACACACAGAGTGCATCAGCTGTCGTGAAAAAGGTCATCCAGGATCAAGGTCATCAAAAGTCGTGGGTGCCCGACCTATAAAAATGTTGCGAACAATAATCGTTGAGATCAGGCCAGGAAGGAACGTCAGCAGTTTGTAAGTCTCAGCAAGCTTATTGCTGAAATAGTTGGTAAATTTTCCAAAGAGTGTCTTGCGCAGCAGCTGAGTGTCATTCAGTCAGACTCCGACATATATAAGGAAATTAATCGGCTCTCTGACAAAAATTTCAACCGAGAGATGGAGAACACGACTGGCAATGTTTCTGTGTGCGACCTCGATCGATAAGCCAAACTGTTCACAGAAACATTTCAATCACAATTGAATGCTCTTCCGCCCAACTTCTGTGCTTCTTATAGTCAAATTCTACACGATGAAGTCAATTCATTCTTCCCTCCGAGAACCCACCTATTTTTTCGATCATCGAGGACAATGGGGGTCAAATTGACCCCAACCACTTTTGAACGTCTATAGAATCGCCGCCACTGAAAATTTTCATTTGAAAAAATTTGTAGGTATAGTTTGAAACCTCTTTTAGTAGTTTTCATGCATTAGAAATGCCCTCAATGTCCTTAACATATTTATAAAAAAAATTCGCGAAAGAACAGTTTTGTCAAAAATCAAATTTTTTTTACAAACAAATCGTAACTTTTGTAATTTTCAATACTTTTGGCTAAAAATTTAAGTGGATACTCTCAAGATATGACAAAATCATAAAAATATTAACCCTATAGTGGTCCTTGAAAAAAAGGTATATGTTTTTCAAGATTTCTAAATTTGCTTATATTAAAAAAAATTCATAACTTTGTCAATTTTTAATATTTTGAGCTAAACATGTAAATGGATTCTCTCAAGACAAAATAGAATAATAAAAAAAAAAATTAGCCTTATATCAAGGGCTGAAAAAAAGGCATAATCTTCTGAATAATCAGATTCTGATTGCTCCGAGACATGGTCGCCTTTGGAGAAATCACTCTCGGCAAAATTGTTATCACTGTCTTCAGCTAACAAATTATTACGTACACTAGAACGCAGATTATACGCCATATTGGTAAAAACAAAAAAAATAAAAACACTTGCAAACTTAGTTTTTGGCTTTTTTAAATTGATCTATCGATTCGTCTAGTAAAAAAATGATTTTTTACCTGAAAATTGACGTCGAGTACATGTGGGGTCTATTTGACCCCTTGATCTGCTTGACTGGGGACTGTATGCAAACGGTACAAACTTATGGTCAAGACACAGAAATACACTTACGAGCCTATAGTACCCCCCTTTTCCCGCAGGCCTAAGCGCTGCGATCGGTCAAAAAGGTCTCTGGGGTCAATTTGACCCCCTGTGTTCTCGGAGGGTTAATAATCTAGTCTCATTGTCTTCAAAAATCCATTAGATGATCCGCAGCTCAAAAGTGACTAATGTCTTTTGCTCCACGGTATAAAAAGAATAAATTCACCTGAGCATGATGGGGTGTCTATTGTAGCTTTATTGCAAAGCATCTTCTATATACTCAGAATACTTTTTTATAATTCTTTAAACGACTACTATTCTGATGATTTCCATTATCAAAAATAATGAGGCCAGCAATTTCCGTCCGACCTCTCTGCTTTCTAATTTGAAGAAGTTCATATAAAAGATCTGGTTTGAAATGATATCCGGAAATGATACTACGAGGCCGTTTGCATTATACCTGACTATCAATTTGGCTTTACGCGCAAGCATAGGACCCAGTACGCTATTTTGTACATGCACGATAAGATTGTGTTACTTCTGAATAACGGCTGTTTGTGCCTTGGATATTGAGAAAACTTTCAATATCTGATCCCACGAAAGTTTTCTACTCAAGGTTATGAAGTTGAGGTTTCCAAAAATAGTGATACGGATTGCCGCAAGCTTTCTTTGCAACTTGGCCTGGGGCATTGATTCTTTTTTATACACAATTTTCACGGCTGCCCTTCCTTATCCCTTTCCTTCGAAGAGCTTTTAAGATTATTTGGCCAACCTTGGATTTTGTTTTTATGAATAGGGCATCAAACTAAGTAGCTACAAAGCACAGCTGTGTTTGTTCAAAAGCTCTTTAAGTATCGGGGATCACAAACTTTTCTCAACATGTCCATGTTTGGAACTTTTAGGATTACTCCTACTCCTACATTGCGTTACCTTGGAGAAGAAATGCATGCATTCTTGAAATTTAATCTGTGTGTCTGGCGTAGAATTAAAGTAGTTAAATCCACGTTTCAGTGCATCAGACAATTTTTGCCAAAAAGACGACAAAGACTAAAGCCATGTCTTATAGCAGTTCATTCAGCCAATCCTCACATATGCATCCCCATCCTGGGTTCACTGTTCCAAATCTGCCATGGAGAGTTATGTGCTCCTGGACTGGCAGAACCTATAACCCGGTTACTAAAAAAGTACTCAGGAACTCTCCCGTCTTGAAAGTAGTAGCTTTTATCATTAGACTCCATTCTGCGTAAGAAGTTGAATCACTTCTTGTTGCGGAACTGTACGATCCGATTGCTAATAACATTCGTAATCCTGCTTCCCTAAGTTCTTATGCTAGGATAACCCGCATTCCTAGCTTTTCTTCGCATTAAGGTCCTCCTCCTCATGAGATTTATTATATTTCTTGGAAGTTCGTAAGGGTTATGTACCTTGGTCGTAGTTTGAATTGTATTGTCTTCTTTTGCTTGTTTGATTTTAGCCGTCATTGCTTCTATTACCCTGTTTATATAGCTGCTGGTTTTTACCGGTTCCTAACATTAATTCATTCGCCATTGCATCACTGAAAGCTTTCCAAGCCGTTTTTTTCTTCGTGCAAAGAAGCTCGTCGGTGTATACGTCTTCTATGGTGAAGAAGACCGGCTGGTGGTCGGATGAGAGTTCATCGAGGACAGTCGGTCTCAGATTTTGATGGAAATAGTACGAAGGTCCTATGTCTAGGCCATAGCTAAAAACTCTTCTAAACTGTGTAGGTCCGTCGCGGGACGCAGGCTTATAAATGGACATCCATTTCATACTTGAAAAAGTAAAACCCATCATACCGACATTTGTCCAAGATACACGTCAATCGCGCTATTATTTATTTATTTTAGAATATGGAACGCAAGGAATACGTGAATTGGGTGTTAGAAAAAGCTGTTAATGTTGATTTTCCTAAAAAAAAATTGCTTCAGTGAGGCCCATTTCTCGCTTTAATGATACGTTAATAAGCAGAACTTTAGAAAATGGGGCTCAGAAAATCAACAAGTGATCGTAGAGCGGCCAAAACATGGTGTGGGGTCGTGATTAGGCCGTATTTTTTTAGAGCGATCAAAGACGAGCCATCACCGTCAATTCTAAGTGCTAAGGCCACATGTTAACCGATTGATTTTAGCCGGATATCGAAAATTATGATCTTGACAATATGTGGTTTCAGCCGGATGGGGCAACAAGTCAGCCGTGTAATAATGCGATTAGCTGATGTGAATTGGCCTCCAAGATCCTACGATTTAAATTCTCTGCAGGATGACCTAAGCGAATATCAGCCCGAGCATGTCGTAACCGACGTTTATCAGCTCAACATGTCTGTTTTTCATTGTTCTCTTCCTCATTATCCTGCACCAGAACCGCCATTTCATACCTACTTAAATATGCTTCTAATGTTGGCCATTGTTATCTTTCATGACTACGATGCGTAAGGACGAGTTAAAAGGCTTGAATACAATCAATTATTCGACCAAACTTTCCCAAGTGGTAACTTATGTCACTGGGTAAACTCCTATGGGGATTTTACGCAAGTTGTCCTACATCTGCCTGGCTGGTTATTGAAAGGGCACTGTAACAGTCTTAAGGACGGGGGACCATATGGACAACCACTAAAAAAGTGTTTCACACTCACCTTTGGATATAAGCGAAAATGATCCAAGCGAAATGGCTTTCTCTTCACTAATCATAGCTGCTACAAGATGCATTCTTGCTGTTCTTTTCAGAACGGCATGAATCTACCATGAAATGGGGTATAAGGTCCAAGTGAATCTGGTAGTATTGGCGTAAGCATGTACGCTGTTGACCGTGCAGCTATCATAGTCTCTGTCCTAAAGGTGGATCCTCTGATTATGCTGCAATGCTGGTGCGGAAGTAGACCTCATAAAGTAATTCAATGCAATGAAACCCACATTTGACAAAAGTGTCGGATTGGCTTTAAATCTATTATATAAGTGACTTTAAATAGATCTATCTTAGTGACCTCTACTTCTATTTCTACGGTAGCCGTTCACCATTAGCTTACATAAGGACGAATTCTAAGGCTTAAGGATTATTTACTCTACATGACATTCGATACAGGCGGATTGAATAAAGGCGCACGTGTGGTAAAACATGCATTCAAAATCTACGCAATCCTTTCGCTTTCCTAGTTTAGTTTTTCTAGCTGTTCCTGTTCGCCTAATTTCTTTGGAGTAGTTTAGGTTTTTGAAACTTTAAGGTTTTATTCATTTTAGTTTGGCTTCCATAGCGCAGTAATATGATCATCGGCAATATAATTTACAGGAATGTACAATTGTACAATATTTGACAAATATCATAAAATAAACGTTGGAATGTAGATTTAACTTGTACGTATCTTTCTAATGAGAATACTTGTATTTATACATATGTGATGATGATTACGATAAGCATGGAAATGGCTTTAATTATGTAATCGCCCAAGAACACATGGCTCCAAATAACACCCAAGCAATTTGCGAGCACCTTACATTCTTTTGCAAACAACTAATTCTTTTCTATCGGGTACTATTCATATTCGGATCTCAGACATTTTATGAACATTCCTTGGCCAGAAATGATAGTCATATGGTTGTCAGTTAAACGTGCCGTACTTTAATATGATTACTTTCATGCCAGTAATAAACACTTAAGAGAAAACATAGCGATAATAAACAGCATTGGCAAACTTCCGTAATTTCTAATCTGTATGTCGCAGAACACCAATTCGTTTTAGATTGCTCGTGAATACTGTCGATATTAAAACCAATTTCGGTTATTCGGACAAAATAAATAAATTTCAAAAAATGATAATGAACTCTAAATTGCCAAAAATTTTCTCTGAGACGAAAACGAGTAAGTTTTCGAAATAATGCTATAAGACTTAAAATTAAAATCACTGGGATGCGGTATACACTGGTGTTGAAAGGAAACTAAACAAGCTTTAATTTATCGACGGCTGCTCCTGTACCGATCTGACACGAACACACCTGCATCAACCCATTTTATCAGATCAATAGAACAAGCTGCAAAATCTTCTACTAGTTGCTCATGTATATGAAATAATTTGAACCTAAAACACAGTCATATATCGATGGTGTCGGTGGAAAAAACTTGCCGTAATCCTTGTGCACCCGCTTTGTGTGCAGAACATGTCTGGCATAAGTTAGAGTAGATTAAGAAGATAACACTTGAAAAGCACACTAATATAAGCCCGCATATCAACCAGGCTCTCGTCATACTCAACTTTCCCAACATAAAAACTTCGCAGGCGATGAAAGCTGATTAATTATTAAATGTATACAGCACTGTTCCGTCAGTTCCTTTGCAGCACTAGCAACATATTAATGCTGCCAATGTACCATTGAACATGTGAGGTAGCTGATTATTTACCCAACATGCATCTAGCCAGCCCAACATGCATAAGTTTACAGTAGGATGTTTGTTCCCGTATTCTAGTAATTTCACATTGTTTGCTCTGCCTGTTATCGAAGGTGATAAGGAATCACATGCTGGGCTGCAGCGATTTGTGATGTTTGTTTTCCTACGCTTTCCGGTACATTTTCCAATTCGATTGGAGGGAGAGAGCTGTCTATTTGTTATCTTGTTTGCCTACTTACTCGCTCGCTTATTTATAGTTGCTTCAATAATTTTCCTTTAATCCAATCACTAAAGTGCTTATCAAATCTAGTCTCGAGTCTCAAAATTCATCTCTATACTTCGTTGTTCCTCCTTCCCTGTTCAGCTCATTTTGTCCGTATTGGCTTAGTGCACAATTGATCGAACGGGATAGAATCGATTGCATCCAGCTTTGTCTCATTGCAGTTTACGGCCTTGTTATCGGATTGTCTGGCTGGTGCAAGAAGCCTTGTGCGCTCCATGCTTGTTTGAATTCAACGGGAAACTACTGAGATATTTCAACCGTAGAATATTGCGAACATGACAACGGAGATGGAGCCAGAGTCTGACTTGCAACGTTAATAGGAGACATCGAATGGGTATTACCGTGTTTTTACTACGCTTGCATCCGAATCGGGAAAAAACGCTAAGACGTTAGTAAGAAAGTCTTGAAGACTTCATCATTGTCGTAGTTGTATTGAACGTACGTATTAAGGGATGAAAACAAAACCAATGTACAAAGATTGCATCTAGTTTCTTATTGTATTCTAGTGGCATCAGATTCAGCTCTTCGATTCTTCGACTCAATACATAGAAAAGTTAAGTTTAACCCAGGAAGTGGCACTAGAATTCATAATGCAGTATGAGTATCAATTAATTTTTTTTATTATAAAATATGTATACAAACACAAAAGTACAGCTTACAGGCAAGTGACGTAATTAGCGAGCAGAACATATTAAACAGAAAAAAAGAAAGTTAATACCAACAAAGAGAGAGAAACCAATAATAATGCTACCAAAAGCAAAATAAATACAAAATATTGCAGCCGATGCAAAACAAGGTTCGGTGCTACAACTACAGATTCTGGAGTCCGCCTTGGGTATGCCGACCGCATTTATACATGTCACTTTTCGGAGGTAGATAGTTGCTGCTCACAAAAAGAGATATGGATGTATTTTGATCTGGCCAGGTAAAATATGGTCTTCCTTTCAGAGCCCAACCATATGACTGAGAAATACGTCCTCAACGAAAGTAGGAAACTTTGAAGAGCCGCAGCTGGCATGCAAATTGGATACAATTGTCTTGGACAACACATAGACCGAATTGGTGTAACACAGGATGACCTCTGTGCTTCCTGTTTAAAATAAACTGACTCTGTAGGGCATTTCTTTTGACGATGCCTAGCGTTTGCAGCTCTCTAATATCAAGGCTTTGGTTGGGTTGTTGCACGTACGAAATTATTGATCTTGAATTTCGTTAAGAAATCTGGGAAACTATGGTAGGCTGGGAGTACGAGTACAATGAGCCTTAAGGTAGATGCCAGGAACTTCTCTTCCAACCCACACACACGCACATTTTGCAGCCAATCAAAACCAAGCACGTTCTATCTAAATAAAAAACTCTAGCGCACCTGAATCGCTAGAAAACTAATTTTCGAAGAAATTTTCTTTGAGTGACAAAAAAGTGTGGAAAGACGTAATACACTGTTTTGTAGAATCATATCAACCATTCCTTATCCAAAGCAACAAAACTCAACTATAACACAAATGATGAAAATGTTCAGCGCTGGCAACACTTTCCCAACGAAGCAGCAATAAGTTTACCATAACAAGCTCATACTCAAATCAACTTATCCTTTGAATTTCGTTCTCATCGGAGGATATCATCGAAAGTTTCAGCGGTTAAACGTTGTTTGAGGCTGCCATCCGAAAAATGTTCAAAACTCGGAAAATTTAAAAATTGATTCCTTATTTTTATTGCAAATGCTTTGCATATGAGAACGTAATTTGAAGCATCTGTTGGTGCAATATTTACGGAAATGGCTAATGCTGGTTAGCCTGTGTCAGCAGCAAAGCAAAATATATACCAAATCTGCTTCACGTTAAGCTAAACCCAACCAGTAAATCTCGTTTCGATTCAATCACTGCGCTGGAAGTTTTACGGGTGAAAAGAATTTTAGGGTTACTACCCTCAAAACTTTTCAAATTTTTAAAGCGTTAATATTTGTTGCTAATTTTCATTGCAAGATCATTTCCATTTGCAAATCTAATGACATAATCGCTCATCAAGGGGTTAGTCCACTGTTAAACTGCTCCAAATGAACTTTTTTTATAAACAGCTACCAAAAAAAAACTATTCAAGATATCGATTTGAAATTTTACATGCATCTTTATTGAAGTTAAGAGTTAACATTTTCATTGGAAAAAATTATTAGAAAACAAAATGGCGGCCGCCCCAATGGATCGCCCCAGCACCGTCGAAAAAAAAAGCAAATTGCGCCTCGTAAATTCCTGGACAAAATAAGCATCTGTGAACAAATTATCAAAAATATTTCATTAGTTTTGAGTATAAAGGACTGCACGGGCCTAAATTTAGAGCCCTAAAGCGATTAAAAAAAATGTGGTATACTTTTGAATCAAAAAAATTAATAAAAAAAATTTTTTTAGGCAAAAAAATTTTTCCCAGATCGTCAAAAATTTTTTGTTTGTTCTAAATTTAGGCCCGTGCAGTCCTTTATACTCAAAGCTAATGAAATATTTTTGGTAATTTGTTCACAGACGCTTATTTTGTCCAGGAATTTACGAGGCGCAATTTGCTTCTTTTTTTCGGCGGTGCTGCGGCGATCCATTGGGGCGGCCGCCATTTTGCTTTGTAATAATTTCTTCCAATGAAAATGTAAATTCTTAACTTCAATTAAGATGCATGTAAAAAATCAAATCGATATCTTGAATAGTTTTTTTTTGGTAGCTGTTTAAAAAAATAGTTCATTTGGTGCAGTTTAACAGTGGACTAACCCCTTAAAGAAATTAAACAAAATTACAAAAATGGTCATAGCTGGCAGCCCTTTAATGGTTTATGTACGAAATTCCTAAAACATTTGGTTCACATTGAGGTCTATTAACTGCATAAACTTTGTTTTGATTTCATGCCTGGACCCGAAGTTATAGGGAAAAAAGATTTATTTTACTGAGCAAATTTGCAAGATTTGGGGGACAAAAATCACCATAGCTGGCAACTCTATTCTAATTTTTCAGCCAAATTTTCACCAAATGTTATCTTGAATAAGATCCAAATATTGTGTGAATTTCGTTTAAATGTGATGGCTGAATCGGAAGTTGTAGGCCAAAAACCGGTTTTTTTTCTCAGTGATTTTTCAAGATAATACCACTGGCACAGGGTTGCCCGCATTTCAAAATCACTTCTATCAGTCTAAGTTAATACCAACATGTCCTGTAAATTTCATTATGATCGGACAATCCGGTCGTCAGTTCTCGTGAACTTTTTCGAGTGCTAAAAATAGAGGTAATTTGGTGATGGGTTGCCGTTCTTGTGCAAATCGGAATTTTGAAAATTTCAATTTGACGTGATGGACAAAGGTTAAAATTTATCAATGAATTGAATATTTTGTCAAAAATCAAAAAATTTTCAGGAGGGTCAATGATTTGAAAAATTTTTTTTCAGGAGCCTGCCGTAGCTACAGGGTTACCCACACTACCTTGAAAATACATGTGTGTTAAGTTTTAGTCAAGACCAATACGTTCTGCAAATTTCACGATGATCCAATGTTTTTATCAGAAATAATGACAAATCAAAGTTTGAAAAAAAATCCTTGCCTACTTTTAGGCACGCTGCACCCACACACGGCTCAAAATTTCCAATTCTTTATCATAGGCAAGCTAAAAACATAATAAGTTTTCATTTCCAATCCTTTTTTTAAAGAAAAATTTACACTGCTTGGAAATATAGGAGTACCTCAAAAGTCACTAAAACGCTCGCCGCCGCCAAAAGGTTTAAGATATCTACCTACTATATACATCTACGTCCTCCGAAAATTTCAGCTCAATCGGATCGGCCACTCCAGAGATTATCTCTATTAATCGATTTGCTGATATATATATATATATATATATATATATATATATATATATATATATATACATATATATATATATATATATATATATATATATATATATATATATATATATATATATATATATATATATATATATATACATATATATAAAGAAATATGAATTTTCGGCGAAGTGAGTTTAATACTAATTTTCTTCGAAAATAGTAAAAAGCACATTTTATAGAAATAAGAGTAGCTTCAAAAATGACGAGCAAAACTAAACGAAACGAAATTCCGCGCCAGGCAGATTTTGTATGGGATTTGACACTTCGTTTCGTTTCGCGTCGAATACATTTCAGGGCTTAAGGCTTGAGCACTTGAATTCTGGCCGGTCTATTTTCGCTTGCAACGTACTTTGATAGAATTCGTATGATTGACGTTTGTCTAAATCTAAACGTCATTCTTTGCCTTTTGTGTCGGCGTGTTCCTCAAAAGCTTAAATATTAATAAAAAAAATTTACTCGGAGTTTAATTATTAAAAATTCCCGGGAACTTCTCGCGGAGAATTCGAAGAGAACAGTGATTTCAGTTGCCAAAAAAGTAAAATCGAGAGTTTTATTAAAGACAAACAGAGAAGTGGAGTACAGTATGTTGCAGGTAATTGAAAACTGTAGGTCATTATGTTGCTTCAGTAAACGCAACAGTGGAGAATAAAAGTAGGGATCAGTGTACGCAAACGGTCCTACTTCACGGAAACAAACGTGACTACTAATTTCAGAATTAACTATCCTATAAAATAATTTAAAGAGTAAGCACTCATCCAGGAAAAGTCTCCATGATTCGAAGGAAAGAATATGTAGGAACAAAAGATGGTAGAGAGGCTGAAAATTAAAGAATAAGGAACGAGTAAGTCTGCGTTGAACAGACTCCAACGCAGTATTTAAGTAGACATAATGGAGATACCTCACTTGACAACAATGTTCAAGGGCACTTCGCACAAAGTAGAGAAAAAGGTGTACACAGGTGGAAATATTAACGAAGGATTTAGAGGATCTAAGAATAAAACCTGTTCATTTAGAGAATCTGGTAGTAATATATGAAATATGCTTATTAAATTTAAGCTTTGATTCAAATATTACACCAAGATCTCTAATATTATCAACAACATTAAGAGGAGAGCCAAAAACAGAAAAGCAGAACATCAAAAGTGACATTTTATAAGTAAAATACATTTTGTGATATTTCGCTGTGTTCAGAGTGAGAACATTGGCTGTGCACCAAGTATGTAACTTATTAAGATAGTTTTGTAAAAGCGTACAGTCATCTTGTGACTCAATCTTGAAATTTTCAACATATCAAAGACAATGAGATCGGATTAAAAGAGAGTAATCGTTTATAAACAAAAGAAAGAGAAGAGGACCAAGAATAGACCCTTGCGGAACACCTGATACATTATAAAAGGGAATTGAAGAGCAGGAATTAACAGTTACAATACAGGCGCGACCAAAGATATAAAAGTCAAACCAAGAAAGAAGATGACCAGCTAAGTCATCGTTCCTTAGCTTTAGGTTATGGCTGACAGAGTCTAAGGCTTTGCAGAAGTCAGTATATAGTACGTCGACCTGCTTTTGATGGTCAACAGCGAAATTGACCATATGTGTGAAGGAACGAGGTTGGATAAAGTGGATTTACCTATGACAAAACCATACTGCTCATGAGCTAAGGTAGGTTGGACAAAGGAGTAGACTCGCTTATACATCACTTTCTTAAGGATCTTGCTAAAACAAGGAAGATTTTGCGCCTACGTCAAGAGGTGGTTTGGATAGTAGCATTGAAAATGACAACTGGGATAGGATTATTGTGCACACGTTGTTCTTCTGGTTGGACATTTTTTTTCGTAAAATAAGTGGCCAAAATTTTTCAAAACGGACTATATACTATATAATAGATACGAGGTGGAAAAAGTAAAACCTCGACCAGCGTTTGAGTGCGAGAACAATACAAAATACCAACGACTGCATCGCGAATTTAACTATAAGTTTTATATTTTTGAACTTGTAGTCTAATTTGTTTTGTTCCAAGTATATATCTTTTGTACGTAATATGTAGGGCGGATGTGTGATGTATTTTTTTATGCAATCATAGTAGTGCATGAATTGTTAATTGTTTTATTTTCAATTTGATAAGTGAAATAAAATTATTTAAAATATTGTGAGTTGGTGAGTTGTGGAATTGAAAACAAAACAAGAAGGTTGGTCGAGAAATTCGAGGCTTTTGTGAATTGTGAGTATAGTCACTAAGTCCTGTTGATTTTGGTGGTATTGAGTGTTCTTTTGCTTTTGTAAATTGTATGAGTATGCTCACTGAGTGAGATTACCTTTGGTGGTAATTGTTGTGAGTATGCTCGTTGAGCATAGTTAATATTGGGTTGCTTAGTGATTAATTATCAACCATTTGTTGTTGTATTGTGGAGGTGTTTCAGTGTTCTGGACAGATTCGAGTTAATGGCCACATAAATGGATATTTTGAAGGGAGTGAGAGCAGTTGCGTGTGTGTTGGGCGGAGCACGGTTCGAGAGGCAAGTAATCGCTGCTGTGTGTGTGTTCCGCCCTGGTTCGACGAACTGTTGCTCGGAGTTCTCCCTAACGACCGGTTCAGTTGGGTGTGTGAGAGGCGGGTCACGGTTCGAGTGGCGAGAGATCGCTACTGTGTGTGTGTGACTCGTCTTGGTTTCGACAAATGTTAATTGGAAGCTTATTTTGCCTGTTTCACACATATGGCAAACGTTTCGTTGAGGAACTTGTGAAATTACTTCCCTCGATATCTTCGCATGTAAAAAAACAGCCGAAAGTAAACAAGGGGACCATTTACACACTCGGCTCGCCAACATTTGGCATGTGTGTAAACGCGGCATTACAGGTTGTGACGACTTCTCGGTGCTGAGCAGTTTCGGTTCGCGCAGAGGTAATTTTAAATAAAAAACAAACGGTCTTACAGATGTGAAATTTTCTGCAGGTAGTATTCGTGACTAGGAATTAAATTAGCTGCAAAATGTTTAAAATGTTATGCAGGGTCAATCGAATTTCTTTCTTGAGATACTGAGAATTCAGGTTTGGCAGACTCTAGCTGCGTAATATTTCAATTGAAGGCGCATGAAAATTGCCAGCAACCGCGCAGCAATAAAAAACAAAACTAACAAAGGTTATGAGGACGATGGTGGAAAGGGATCGTGTTATGGTCACGGAATTAACAATATCGAGCGATTTAATTGCAGATTATTATTTATATTATTTTTTACATTGTTTATATTATTATTTATATTTTTTTTTAAAAGTATTAATGTCTACGAAATTATTGCATCCGCATAAGCTTATTCCATAAGTAGTGAACACAAATTATCATAAACTTTTATAGATGCTCCTATTTTATCGAAATTTTTAACAACAAAAACAATTAAAGTTGTACCGGTGCATTGAAAACTTCAAATCTACATTTTTATTAATCAACACTATGCGAAGACGATTTTGTTCACGAGGTGCCATATTTTGGTCTATCACTCGGTATTTTATTTTGTATTTTAAAAAAATTGCATCGACATTCTTCACCGCATCCTCAACAATATATCCATTACTCAGTTTAATACAATTACAGTTTTTTTTTTGCAATTTTTCATTACTGCAAATTAATAAGGATAAACGATCTAAATAAACTATTTCTCATTTTACAGTGCTGCTGTTCAAATTCTGCGCTAGAGAAAATTGAAAATATTCTAAATCAACCTGCGGGGCAAGAGATGATTTTATCGGGCTGGAAAACCATAAAAAGGACTCAATCTAGCCAGAAAGAGCCTAAATTTGCGACTCTGGCCACACTATCGCTGATGTGAAATAAACTCTCCTAGACTCCCTCACGTGTAGCGAGAACCTGTGTGAACACTTTTCAGGGACAGGCGTGCATAAAGTACTCGGAAATTGAATGCGAAAATCACGATGAGAAATTCTACTCGCTAATTCCTTCCGTGAAACTCTGACAAATGATGTAATTCAGACGACTAAAACGCATATGCTATTCATGCTCACTTAGTATTCATATTTTTGTTCTAATCAATGTATTTTAATAAAGGGCGCATTTAGCAAATATAGTTGAAAAATTGTAATAGTGAATCCTGATTGGTTGCATGCTCAGTGAGAAACGATTATTATATATTTTCAAAAATACTCAAAGTTTACTTGCTTGTAATAAAAGGGTTAAATTGAATTACAATAGTTTGCTTTAAGATATCCTTTCCGACGTAGATGATTGCTTCTGCACGAGGCAGATTGCAAACCACTCACGATGCAACAGCGACTATGTACATAAATATACTTAACAGACTTAAGCAGAATTGGAAATGCATGAAAAACTCTAGAGCAAGATTCAAAGGAAACTAAGTAATGCCGAGAACGAGTCCGGACTAAGATGAGGAGCCTAGAACAAAACTTTACATTGATGACGACGACGACGTCTTGTCTTGGTCTTCAGAAACTGCAGGTTCCGTCGCTGCACAGCGAGCTTCAAGCCCTTGGCGGCTGATAATATCAGTTCGATATTTATTGGCTATTATTGGGCTTAATACGCCATTAAGGCGTTTTTCTTGTTATTGTTGCTAAGAATCATTGAAATTTGTTGTGAGCGGCAGTCGATGCGATGCCAAGACGTTGTCGCTAAGAAGCTTGACAAGAACTCTCTGAGCTGACTTACTAGCGTAGTGGAGTATTGTGAAAATCGTTCATTGTTATGGCATAGAGTATGAGTTTGTGTAAACGAATGGCTACTGACAGAGTTGAAATTTCGTTCCAACGTAAAGTCTCCATAAAATGACATTAGCAGATAATATGGACGATGATAAGATAAAATACTAATTGACCTTTAAATGCAAAGACGAGTATTATTAAGTTAAGATTAGCGTTATCGATTCATTTACCGATTGTGGGCTGCCGATTCATCTTATCATTGAGTTCGAAGCTAACGTCTGAAAAAATATGTCCACTATGGCTGCATAGAAATATTTTGTGTCCTTTAAGCTGCATAAAAATATCGAAAGCAATATCCAGGGTAAATTATTTTGGGTGTCCCTTTCTGTTCAAATTTGAAACTGTTGAGGAATCACACCAAAAGAACTAAAACCTCGGAAAGAAACTCCGGCAGAACTGACTAAGTTCAATTTTTGGTATTTTCTTAATTCTTCGTCTCCAGACAGCGATCGCAGAGTGTAGATAATTAATTCGGTGCGGAATACAGTAACTGCGATTGGATGTGGTTTAATGTCCCGGGATTAATTTCGAAACCAGTTATATTGTACGACCTGGTCGCCAGTATCGGTTCTCAGTATAAATGATCCAATGTATGTATATAGATATCGTCAGCGTAGCAGAAGCATGAACCAAGCCTGTGTCATCTTGTGCACGAGCAGTTCCACCGGTCTTGCACTCCTCCATCCCAAAAGAACCCGCATCTTATGCTGCTGCAGGATGTGTAAACATAAATTTTTTCCTGACTGTCGGCATTCGCATGTTTTTCTTGTCGTTTTAATTGCATTAACGCATTTGTAGGTCGTTTTGCCGTTAGCGCACTTTCGTTTCTATAGCGGTTGGCGACAATAATGACGACATACAAGCGGCATGTTTGGCTCATACCTAATAAAATAAGTTGTCCAATACGAAGGGTGGCAGTCGATTGTCACTGGGGGTAAATTGATTGCATCGAAAGATTATTCGTTAGTTATAAGGTTAGTACAGTGAGATTGCTGTCGCAGGGATGTTAAGAAATGGTAATACTGCTTCGAAGCATTCCGACATATTTCAGAAACTATGTTCCTCGCAAAAGAGCGAGGATGAAATGAAGAGCAAAAATATTTTATTGAAGCCTAAATGCTCATCAGATTCCAATAAGCTCATACATAAAATTTCCGGAAATTATTTCATGTAAGTTTTATTGTTGATATAAATAAACGGCTTTCAACCAACAATTATTTTATGGAATACAAATCGAGATCGAAATTCAATTTAAAGTCTTGCATACATTTGGCATCATTATATCGGCACCCATACTAATAACGGTGAATGGATTTCATTATGTTAACCCTATGGCGCCGGCGGCCATTTTAATGATATTTTAAGTATCCTTATAATTATATCAACAAATGACTTTCAAAAAAACTAACTTTGCGAAATGAATTTCGAACTATATGACAACATACAGAAATAAAGATGTGCTAAAGTTTTTAAATTTTTTAGCCCTATGTGTGCGCTAGGTGCCTAAAACAAGATCGAAAAAATTTTGAATTGCGATAACTTTTGACAGGATTATTAAATCATTATGAAACTTAACAGACATATTGAAAGTATTAAATTGTAGACGCACGTGGGTTTTAATGAACGTGATGGTAATCTTGCAGCTACAGCAAGCACTGAAAATGAAAACCGTTAAATCAAATCAACTATCAAATATTCGCTTTTTCGAGAAAAAAAAAGCAGCTCAGATATAAATTTTATGCTTTGTCTAAACGTCCAAAGTATAACTTTTGAAATTTCAAGTCGGACAAGAACGGAAGGACAGTAAATTTCATGCCAACTTAGCTAGATACAATTCAAATTCAATGAATGTATACACTTTGAATAGGGCCAGATTCGGTTGAAGTGATTTTGAAATATACAGTAGGCAGCTCTGTGGCGGTGATGCTATCTTGAAAAACTGCATTTTTGCTCTATAAATTCTGATATAGTCACCAGATTTTGACGAAAGTCTTGCAGTAGCTAAATCTTACTCCAAGCCAAATTTGATAGACGTTTGGTTGGAGAATTAGGTTGGTGCTGCCAGTTATGGTAATTTTTACGTCTTGAATTTTGAAAATTCACTCAGTAAAATCAAGCTTTTTACCCTACAACTTCCAGTTCTGTCATGAAATCAAAACGAATTCATATGGTAAATGAACCCTACTGTAGGCAAAATTAAGCAAATTAAGCTCCAAGCATGCCAAGCCATGAGCAATGCCAAGCGCAGAATTGAAGGAAGAGCGGAGGAAGCAGCTATAAGAGAATTCCAAGAGAATGAAAAAGGCATTTTTTTTCGGACCAGGCATAGCAGATTCATGGTCAGTAATGATTTCATAGTTTTAATCGTATTTGAATTTTCAAGCGAGTTTTTCTTAAAACTGTTATTTTCTAACTGGTCCCCACGATATCTCAGAAATTGTTTGACCGATTGCTTCGAAAAATTTTAATAATGAATTTTATACATGTATCATCGATTAAACTAAAAAAATGCAAAACTTCCGAGCCGTATTTTTCGCATTTTTCATGAATTTCAAGCATCATGAATTTTGAAAATAATTTTTCACAAACAAGTCATTTATTTTTAATACATTCTAATAATTCTAGTTCATCTGAAAACCGCAGTTTCATAGACTAAAATGTCGTTTGGTTTTTTGATTTCAGATCAGTCAGAATCATGGCGACTGTCGGCAAACTTTGTTTTTTGACATGGGTCCTTTAGAATAGTGCAATTTGTGATCTAGATTTTAGTGTGAAAATATAAAAATTGTGATCTAGCTTTTAGTGTGAAAATATTTATCTTTCTTGTTGAAATGTCAATAAATATAAAATGAAAATTTCAAACTTCTATATTTTTATTGTTCGTCGAAAAAAAAAAACCAAAATGACGGCATTCACTCAAGGTGAATTCCTAAATATTCATGGTTAATTTGTGAAATTACGTAATGAAAAGTTTTTCGTGTGTGTGTTTTTATTTTGAAAACTAGTTATCCCTTTAGAACGACGAGGGAAGATAAATTAATTTTCTGCGGAAATAAATTTTTTAAATTTTAAATGCGTTAGGATTGAAGCATAATAGCAAAATAACGAAAATTGGTTATGATAATGATAATTAGTATGCTGAAATAATCAGCTATTTTGCTGTGGTTAAAACCACAATATTAACCAATGAATATTAAAAATGTTATTGCTTTGTATATACTTTAGGAAATTAGTTTTTACACTTGCTTGTTAATTTTACAGACGTATTTTATTCAAGTCTCATTAATTTATAGTACACTTACCTTTCTCCTCCCTCAATTGCATCCTTTCTCTTTCTTTCTCATCCTTTCAAATTTCGTGGTAGTTATTGGAATATTTTTTTGTACGAAGGTGAAATTTTAATTATTTTACCGAAACTTAAGTTTATGAAATAGAACTTCTGTTTTTGGCTGACCCAAATTTCTATGCTACGAGCTGTCATATAAGGATTCAAAAAGAATTTTTTTGTCATATCTACGTCTTTTACGTGAGTACTGAGGTAATAGATAATGAGACAAGTGTGCGAATCCTACTGTAATTTTCCTCAATGTTGAATTAATTCTACACTGCGCTTATACAGTTTCCAGAAATTATTGGCCAAATGAAACGGATTTCAAACGGTATAAATATGAACTTAACATCGAAATATTTCAGGAAAAATAGAATGAAAATGATGGATAAATATATCAAGTTCTATTTTTAATGCTATTAAGACCTTGCTTGTACACATTTGCGTATGCATCGGTCGGCCAACATTGCAAGAGTGCTCAAGTTCATCAAATCCATATTCATATTCATATTTGTGAGTACTTTTGCAAAATATTCGCATTCGTATTTGAATTGGCGAATAACGATCGGAATATCTCTACTGCAAGCTATTTAATACTAAGAATAGTAAATATTATTATATATTTCTAGTCAAACATCCTCAGCTCGCATCTATACAAGAAGTTTGAGACTGATTCCATTGGTTACATAAAAAAAAAGTCATACAATCCCAAAGCCACGCTCCGAAATCCTGTTAAATATATTTCACCTTATATAAATATAATCCACCTTTAGGAAACGGATATCTTTGGCAAACTGATAAACAATTACCATTTACTTTCTAGAAGACTTTCTAAAACTTCCAAAAAACTGAAGCTCAAAAATTCAAATGTAATCTACAACCTCCAAACAAAAAATTATACATAAGTAGGTATTTTCAATTTTTTCGAAACTTGTTGATCCGAAAAACGTGTCCTCTACCGCAAAATCATTGAATAAACATCACGATGACACTATTAGCACTTATATATTCTTGAATCCTGACGACAAGGTGAGTTCTTAAAGTCTAAATGTTTAAAGTTTAAGCTCTAAGACCACATTTCAGGTGCTATTTACATGTGATCTGTGTGTAAATTAAATCAAACTATGTGCGCACATCCAAACATTCATGTATTTATAAATGTCTACCGCAAATTGAATAATTTCCAAATTAATAATATTCATTCAGATGTCTCATTGCTTGCAGCATGATTAAATAAATAGCTTGCTAAAAACAACGTCTGTAAAAGCAGAATATGGAAAATTATTATCAATTTATCGTGTTTGCCTGTACTCTGCCAGTGGTAAAATTGGAATGGTAAACACACAGTTCGTCGGCACGCTTTACAATTAGCTCCAAACTAGCCGAAACACTTCTGAGATCGCGAATCCATCTACCTTTCTGTGACAACACCTCGATTAGGCAAACAAACTGAATAAAGCGAATCTGACGGAAAGGAGATTCTCTAGTGGCTGCTGGCAGAGTCTCATAAGTCAAGCTGCTGCTCGGCCCCAAGAAAAGATATAAGTATATATACATACACAAGATTCTCGTGGTAATTTACTGCAATTGGAATGCAACGAGCAATATTCGCGCAGATGGTGTGTCTGATTTATGTTTATTAACAGGATTCAGGAAATTATGTGAAAGATCCGTATGGGAAAAACAACTTTTGCATTTAAATTTAATACAGTATATTTTAGAGGCCTGAACGTAAACAGACTACTCTACTCATTCTTGGAGGGAAAATGAGGCGCGACGAAGCTCGATGACCAGTCAATTAATCATGACAGCGGTCGCCTCGTGCTGACGGTAGTTGTTTTCGATTTGTTGGATGAATATTTTTACATATCATTACGGAACGTTCGCGAAAATACCGTTCGACAGTGCCCTGTTTGGTTCTATCTTGCGAGCTTAAAAAAATTACTTACCATGATGGTCATCATTACACCATTCACTGCTTCATCGTAACTCAAAGTGATTAAATGTATCTGTAATGATTATGGAATGCCTATTTTTTGAGGCGCCACAATGTCGTATCAATTCGCCCATATGGCCGAAGGATCTAAATCAGAATAAAGTTTATTTGTATTATGGCGCTCTTAAAGCGTTTTACAAATATTTATTTCAAAAAATCCAAATTATGGTCATTATCAACTAATTCCTGCATTATTTACATGTGAACATCTTTTAACAACTACAAGATTTATCACATTCTATCAGCTCGAAAATCATCAGAATGACAGGTTTCGTGTTAACTTTCAGTTTCGCGTAAGCAATTAAATTTAGTTGAATCACTGAAAACTGTTGGCCTATTTTACAGTTCAGCGAAAAATACCGAAAGACTAATGAAATAAACGTTGCAGTTGGCCACGCAAAACATTTTGTTTCAACTGCATTTGACAGGCTTATCCCGGCATTTGAATTGACAAGCATACATAGAGGCATACATGTGGATGCTATTATGTAGCCGTACCTGTAAAGTAAAAGTTGGGCACTTGTTGTTTTGTTCTTTACGAAGCGATGATGCTAAAAGAAAATTTTCAACGGAAAAAAATTGTTTTTATGAAGCTATACTCAAGTTGATATAAAGCAAAATTTATTTAGATTAATTTAACAAAAAATCCAAGTTTAGTTTGTGGTGGATATTAATGCAAAATAAAAGCTTTTAGTGTTCCTCTAAGTATTTTGCCAAAATTATTGAGAATTATAATTTAACTCCCACAGGCCGAATGTTCACATTTCGATATACACTGACTCCCAAAAAGATCCGCACACGCAAAAATGTTCTTTCTTTCTATTTTATAAGCCAATAAAAAACGGGGAAAAAATAAAAATATATATATAATATGAGCACAACATTATAGCCCTTACATATCACATAAATACAAAAATTATTCACTTTATAGGAAATTTCGTAATAGAACCAAAAAAATTAACCTCTCAAGAAGATCCGCACATAAGCTAAATTGTAAAACAAAATAAAATAAATAAAAATAAACGAAATAAACAAAAATTATATGAAACTTATATTTTGTTGCGTGTCCTTTTTGTGATTGCGTGTCCTTTCCTTTTAAATGATTTGGCATACTGGAGATGATTTTTCGCAAGTATTCTACATCCATTTTCACCCATTCTTCGCGAAGCCTTGTCTCGAGCTCCCCCTTAAAAGAAATCGGCTTGGTATGAATTCTACGGTCCAATTCATCCCAGAGGTTTTCAATGGCATTACAATCTGGTGACTGGGGAAGAGGATGAGCCAATTTTGGGCAATGATACAGCTGCCATTCTTAAACAATGCGAGCCTTATATTTGGGGTCATTGTCTTCGTAATATTTAAATGTGTCTAAAATGCCCATATTCGCGGGTTTTTTCGCAAATTGTCTTTGAAGAGTTGTAAGTATCGACGGGAATTCATTATACTATCAATAAATACTAATTCGCCAACACCGCGAGTAGATATGCATCCCCAAACCATTAAACTGCCGCCCCCGTGCTTCACTGTAGACCTGAGGTTCTTCGGACTCAAGTCGTCGTTGGGCTTGCGCCACACCATAACACGTCCATCCGAGCCAAAGACATTGAATTTGCTTTCATCGTCAAAAATAACGTCATCCCAATAAACAGCATCTTTCAAAACATATTCCTTAGCGAAATTTAATCGTTTTTTCTATTCACTTCGCTGATGAATGGTTTTTTGCGTGCAACACGACCATTATATTGAGCATTTCTCAAAACTCGGCGCCCTGTTTCGCACCCCACTTTTTTTTAAAGTCTGCGAAAACTTCACTTACGATTTGTGGAGCACTCAATTTAGGGTTTTTCTTGATTTTCCGGACGACAGTGCGTTCTTCAAGCGTCGTAAGAGCCTTTGGACGGCCAGGACTATGTTTCAAGTTTATTCTGCCTTCCTCTTTATACTTTTTCTACGTTACATGTTGAGGACCGAAAATATTTCTGCCACAGTTTTACCTTCCACATGATTAGCAACCACCAACTGGATCTTGTCTGGGGACGTGTATTTGCCCATTTTGCATTAATGCAAGCACAAAGTTTTTTGAAGCTACCAAAAACGCGTGGTTTCAAGAAAATATTAGATATGATGCGCCCGGATTTATGACCACTTTATCACTGAAGGCAGTATTAGATAGCCAAGGCACTCACACTTGTTTATATTGCATAAACATGCACGTGTTTGTCCAAGCTTCATCGATGTGCGGATCTTTTTGGGGCGTCTGATTTTGAAGTTTTTTTTTGTTTTATCCTTCCTATTCCTACTCGTTTTGCGATACATTTTCTATTTTTTTTGCGTTTAATGATCGCGTAGATGTTTTGTACCAAAAACAGTTTTTAATTTTCTTTTCGTGTTATTGATGAAAGCATTATTTGAGAAAGAAGGGAAATTTCAAGCTTGTGCGGATCTTTCTGGGAGTCACCGTGCATATATATATATATATATATATATATATATATATATATATATATATATATATATATATATATATATATATATATATATATGTATATATATATATATATATATATATATATATATATATATATATATATATATAAAATGTACCGAAATTTACGCAAGAATTGAATTAAATTGAAATCAGATTTTGTATGTCTTTTTTATTGAAACGTTATGTACATAGTGTAGGACTATGTATAGAATAGCATATCGGACAAATACTCTCCATGATTTTACTGGCATATACGCACTTTTTGTTGAAATTTTCCGCGACCATTTTGCATAAATGTGGCTGAATTTCGCTGATGCAGCGTTGAATCGCTGCTTTCAATGCACAGTTGGATGTGAGCTTGTTGACATAGACCTTTGACTTCAAATAACCCCATAGAAAAAAATTCAAGTGTGCTAAATCGCATGATCTAGGGGGCCAATTCCGATCTCCAAAACGAGAGAGTACACGACCAGGCAATGTATCATGCAGTAATGGGATCGTTTCCCGTGCTGTATGGCATGACGCACCGTCTTGTTGAAACTAATTCCTATGAATTTTTCAAATACTCTCTTCACAGTTGACGAAGTTAAATCAATAAACCGGTCATATTTGGCACGAAATTAGCGTACTGTAGCAGCCAAACTTTCATTATTTTTGAAATATTGTCCAACAATGAAAACGCGTTGTTCTATCGTGTAGCGCTCCATTTCTACTAACCCTAAACTATGAGCTTCCAAACTGTTTTGTTTATTTGGCTGCCAACACTTTACCGGACAAATGGCGGCAAATTCAAATCTTGCTTGAGTTATGGGACACTCTTCCCCCTAACAAATTTTTGATTGAAAGAAAAAAATGCAACTAAGATATATCTCTTTGCTCTGTACAAACTGCCATAATGAAATCTTTGAATTTTCATATTACACAGGAACGGTTACCTTTCATCAGTTTACCTATATTTTAGTAACCAAAAATTTTCGGGCACAGGAACTCGCGAACTGATAGTCATCATCATCGGGGCACTACAGCCCGAAACGAGCCTTAACCTCCTTAATCAGTAAAGTTTTACGGGAATGGGTTATTGGCCCATTGCCCAACCCCCAGCCTGGAGGGCCAGTCTGGTTAATGTTTCCGATTTAAGGCGCGGGAAACTCGACCTCACCCTCCTTCGTTGGCAATATTCATGATCTGAACTGTCATGAAGGCTCACGGCAGCCACCTGATGTGAAATTGCAAAATCACATCTTCGGGGAGGTCGAAGGTTGGATTCAGTAGCAGAGCTGTAGATGTTGTTTCCAGCAGGCATTTCTCGCGATTTCAATTGCTTCTTCGTTAACCAACAATCGATGACGTCCCCGTGGCCTATGCTACCATTTGACTGCCGGACTGATGGTCATATTCAGTTAGAATTCACAGAATGTATCAGTAGGATCAGGTCTGAAAGGAGTGTAACGACAATGGTGACAGTGGCGCCACCTTGAATTTAGAAAAAAAAAAAATATTTTATGTCTTTCAACCTCTAGCGCAGTTAAAAATGGCATGGTAGGTTAATCTGCGGCGGTATCCAAAGTTTGCCGGCTCTGGGCTTTTTTATTAATATTCAAAGAACATTGGTATTAAAATCGTTTTGCTAAATATATATATATATATATATATATATATATATATATATATATATATGTTAAGGAAATTAACCTCTGGAACGGCTAACCCCATTGAGCTGAAATTTACCGAAAACATACAATATGTGCCAAAGATATCTTTAGCCCTAACAAAGTGAATATGTTTTCAAAGACAATTTTGTTTAAAAGCAAGTTTGGAAGTGAAAACTTATAGTGTTTAATGCTTGCCTTCGATAAATTATTGGAAATTTCGAATCATATGTGGGCCCGAAGTGCCTAAAAGTAAGCAATTCCCCCAAAATTTTTGATTTGACATAGCTGACAAAATCTTAACATGATTTTAACAGTATATGAGCATGCGGGGAGTACTGTAGCTACGTCAGACACTTGAATAAAATCTTTCAAGTCATCGACCCTCCTGAATTTTTTTTACTTTTCGACCAAAAATGGAAATTATTGATAAATTGTATCCTATGTCCACCCTGTTAGCTTTAAATTTGTTCATGCGAACAAACGTTCGGTAAATCAGATGAAAATGAAGTTCACAGAGTGTATTAATCGTAAGTAGGAGCAGAGCTAATGAAAGTAATTTTGAAATATGAGCAACCCTGTGACAGTGGTGCCATTTCGAAAAAAAAAAATTTCTTTTTGCCCTTTAACTTATGATTTATGCATCAAATTTAACGAAATTCACACAGTAGCTAAAGCGTATTCTGATTCTGAGCCAAGTTCAGTAGAAGGTTGGTTGAAAAATTAATATAAACCTGCCAGCTATGATAATATTTGTCTCTTGAATCTTGAAAATTTGCTCATCAAAATATCGCCCTATATTTTTTTTGCCCCATAGCTTCCGGTGCCGTCATGAAATCAAAACGAAAAAATTGATAAACCCAAAAGACGAAGGAATTTCGTTGAAAAATCTTGATAGAGTTGCCAGCTATGGTAGTTTTTGTGAATTTTTGTCATATCATTACCAAGCGAAAATGTCATGAAATTTTCACATTGCTATGATCTTGTTGTAACAACAAACAAGAAATATTAAGATATCAAAAATATCAAAGGCTTTACGGGTGATAACCCTAAATGTTTTTTTACCTTTATAAATTCCAATGAAGTCATCGGATCGAAACAAAATTCACAGGGAGGATTCGCCTCAACGTGAAGCGAATTCGGTATACTTATGACTTTGGTTCGAGAGGAGGTTTGCAGCACTGTCATTATTACTATTTCCGTTAGATGTTACCATTATATATTCATAAGGCAAACATCCTCAATGAAAATGAGTAACCAATATTTAAATTTTCCAAGTCTTGGAAATTGTTTGAATGGCAGCCCCAAACACCTTTCCTTCCCTGTAACCTGCCATGAAGTCATCGAATGAAAACGAGATTCATTGAGTTAGTTGACTTTGACGTGAAGCAGTGTGGTAGACTTTTAGTTGCAGTGCTGGCAATGTGTTGCAAGCATGAATTCCAACACTGATTTAAGATTTAAGAATTACATGACCTGCTGCGTTCTAATTTGAATGTAGTACTAGTTTCAATTGCAGTTGCAGTTGTAATTAGGCCATGGACACTTTTGATTGAACATGCTATCAAAATCTATAAAATTCTTCTACTGTTCTTCCCAAATCAGTGTTTGTAGCGATTTTTATTATTATTAAGTATAAACGACTAAAAGCATCAAGATCGGTCTACTTTAAAACTCCCTAGTATTCTACCATAAACTCTGCACGTCTTGCACATTATTAAAATGAACGAAAGCAAATCGATGAAAGTAGCATCGAAATGCACATGCTTTTGATATCACAAATTACTCTTGCACACAAAGTATCATGGACCTTCTGAAAAAACTCGCATCCGTTCATCTAGTTTACGTGGCACATTCTAGCAAACGTAAACATTACATTGCATTTACAATTATCTTCATGTCTGTCAAAGATTTCGGGTTCGCAACGAAACTGCATTCAAGAGCCTTGTCAGGAAATTAATTTTAATGAAATCCTTTGAAATTGAATCGAAACGAATGTGTGTTTTGTAACCTAAGTGCATACATGTACTTGTGTCGACATGTGCACAAACTTTAAGCCACTTTATTCCCACGTGCATCATTACAGTTTAGAAAATCTCCTGGTGAAATTCGAAATCGTTATTATTGTTAGGGCACAAAAAGGAAACAGTAACTACTGTAAGTATTTGATCATCAGTATCCGGTTAGTTTGGTATCCTTTACATTGTTCTCAAATGCGTTGGTCATCGTTTCTAAGTACCACCTATCGATAACGGTAAGGGAGAGTTTACATAATCGTCCATGCGCTTAAACCGGTATTTTAGAAGGTGGGAGTGAAGTGGAAGTACAAGTCAACGTATCTGCCCTTTTTCACTTCACCTCCGTCTTCTAAAAAACCGGTTTAAGCTTATGGACGCATATATAAATTATCCTTAAAATGTACAAAATTGTGTACCTGCCATTTGATCGTAAAACATTGCGAATTCGCTGTTATGCAATATATCATTGCGACAATAATGACAAAGTTTTTCGTTGTAATGCAACCTTAAAATGTAATTTTGTAAAAATGAGGATATGATATTTTGGTGATATAGAGTTCTGGTTTTGAGCTCACCTTGCTACATATGATTCGACTCCTGGGTCCAAATAGTGTCCTTGATAATTTATTAGCTCCGTTACGGAAGTTTCCAGGAAACTTAGTTATGTAATATCAAGCAGGATGCAACACTATGACATGCCTTTCGAAAGTAACTTATCTATAATATTGAATAATAGCCCAATGTTTAATACATATACAATTAATCCAAACTGTAATTCTGGTTGTAACGAAAACATATTTGTACATATGTAAGTTACAGCTCATGATTCCCAAACAGACTGAGAACACAATAATGCATGGAAGCAAGAGAAAGAATACTTAAGCTTTACAGTGTGGGTGCACTGCTGTGCAAACCTACGAGTATGTAAGTAGGAGCATATATCTTGCACGTTTTCTATCTGATTAATTTTAATATAATTTGCCAAAACAATTCAAAAACAAGTTTTGGGGGCGCATGTACATACATAAGTACGTGTGCGCCGGTAATTGTTGTCGCCGATAAATTTCACGACAAATCGCGTGAATGAGTTGATTGTAAATTGTGGAAAATTTACAACTGCGTTTGATTTCCGCGTTATTTCGTAATCGTTATAATTGCTCAAAGCCACTCTCGAATATTTGACGGAGCTGTAATTAAATATAATTGTCAAAGGTGGTGAGATGTCCTCGACTGGGTGACATTGTGAGTTGCATTTCGCGATGAAATATCGTACTCGTACATGGCAACAGCAATGACGAAGGAGCGAATGAAATATTCCGACATATTAATGTCGCGATTTCAAGGATCTAGTAGATGTGCTGTGCACAGCCCGGCGCGGATCTGATGCAAACAGATGTTCCTGTCGAGAATTTAATGAAGAAAGTGTGAAACTAATGAAAGTGCGATGTGCTTTTGAATTTATTAGATCATGCGAGATTTTGTTGCTCGATAAGCTTGGATTTGATTTGGAAAGCCCCAATGGGATTCACGTGTCGGGCATTATTTTGTCACCATGTCATGCTAAAAGAACGTTTTGTAAACGGACACATAATGTGCATATGAATTTCTAGAAAATGAAAATGTAACAAAGAAGTTAGCCATATTTATCAAAGAATTTACATTTCTTTGCACTTTGTGGTGCAAGTCATACTATTAACACGTTGATATAAGACTGTTTGCAGACATTAAAATCTTTGACACAAGGTGGTCGATCCATGTGGTAAACATATGGCACTATAAATAAATTGAGTAGAAGTTGAGTCGAATAAGTAATTAAGACTATGTTATTTTAATTAAATAGGAAACATTTTACACTTAAAAAATGTGCAAGAAAGAGTTTTTTGATCAGTCATGTCTCTCATACATGTCTGCTATTTATTCATTTGTTTATTTATTCGATTATGGACGGACTACTGTCCATAGAAACAATTACACAGTAGCTGAAGTATATATTAAATTACAGTTAAATTAATACTAGCATAGATGCTTACTACATTAAATCTAAAGAGGAAAATCGTTTATAAGAACAGATCTAATATAAAGCTTTTTAATCTACCCTTATTTACATTAAATACATCCAGATGAGAAGCAACAAAGTTTCCGATAGCTTTCAACCGTTCAATTGGTGAACTTTGTGCATATTGGTTAAACAAATCTGAATGTGGAAGAGATCATTAGATCTTGTGCTTCTTGCTGGTACCCTAAGTGAGATATCCTGTAAGACATCAGGAGCATCAACGCTCCGTTAACTATGTTCACCAAAAACGAGGCATCATAGTAGTATCTAGTTTTTTTTAAAAACAATGTATTGACATTTAGATAGATTGAGAGATAAGCAATTTCGAACACAATATGTATAGAAACTATCCAAATTAGACTGCATGATCGTTATGTCGTCATAACAAGAAACTGCCTTAAATATTTTGCAGTTGTCAGCAAAAAGTAAGAATTGTATATCCTGGAAAACTATATGTAAGTCATTGATAAAAATCAAGAATAAAAGTGTTCCCAAATGTGAGCCTTGAAGAACACCTGAAGTAGGAAAAATTTTGCTAGAGAAATTATTATTGACATTTATAGCCAAAGACCTACTTCTTACATAATCATTTAACCAACATAGCATAGATCCGTGCAAACCAAAATTACTAAGCTTCTTATAGAAAAGATTGAGATTGAGTTTGTCGAAAGCTTTAGAGAAGTCTGTGTATATAGAATGGACTTGATTGGACGGACATTCAAAAAAGATTTGTAAACATAATTATGGTAAGACATAAAATTAGTAGAGGTTGAATTACCAGTGCAAAAGACATGTTAATAAGGTATAATAAGAGGGCGAACAAGAGGAGAAATGCAATCACAGACAAGGCATTTGAAAATTTTAGGTACGGCAGATAAAATACATATGGGAAGATAGTTCGTAACGTCAGCTTTGTCTCCTGACTTGAAAACAGGTATCACAAAGCTGGATTTCCATTGAGTCGGAAAAGTTCCAGATAACAGGGACGTATTAAATAAAATTAGAAGAAGCAGAGCTATGCTTTAGGCACAACTTTTTCAGAAGGAATACCATCAGGTCCACAGTCTTTCGAAGAATCCAAAGTGCGAAGCTTCTGTAAAAGGGAATCAGAATTGATAGTACATTGGGATAAATTTAGTAAGAAGCATTGAAAAGGGGGATCAAATGTACTGACGTCGCTACTATAAACTTTTGAAAAATAGTCTGCAAAAAAGTTCGCGATATCACACAAGTTGGAACTTCGAGTTTCATTCTAATTAAATTGAAGTCCATACATTTTTTTTTTACAAATATATCGCATTGATCATCAGATTGATGACAGTTAACCAGTCTTCTCTGAAAATAAGTTTTCCCCGTGAAGAGGAATATCAATAACAGCTGTTAGTTCGTAGCAAAAAAAAATTCAAAACATTTAGGCGCATCTGGAAGATTGATTTTAGTCTATAGAGATATTACACTTATGTTAGTTAAAACAAAACTCATTGAAAAATTTATCTGTGTTAAACTTACAGCTGTTAGTGACCGCTACCTAGATGTATAGCAGGTCAGTTACCACCATATTTTTTAAATCAAAGTCCTGGCCTGAATAAGATCCTTCAATCAAATATTAATGTTTTCTAACAAACAAAAATAGGGAGCCCGGGCAACAAGTTTTGACTCATATATTTATGTTTATCAGCTTTCTGATGTTTGCGATGGGCTTTGTTCTCGATAAACGAATCATCTGAAGAATATATTACACAGTGCACCTCCCAGCGCCTATGTTCGGTTACTACGCAGCAAATAAAGGCGCTCATTACCCATCGAAATACGATACGGCGTCAATGGCAACGTACCCGTGACCCGAATGTTAGAAAACATGTGAGTGAATTAAGCTCTCTGATACGCATAGCGTCGAGAAACTTAAAAAAACGAACGCTGGAACAACATCCTGGGCACGCAAGAGAAAGGATCTAACAAGCTATGGAAGCTGCGCATAGCCCTAAAGTATAAATCTCATCGTATTCCCCCTCTTCACTCTGAAGTGGGTTCGTTGGCATTCGCGGAAAGCAAAAAGGTTGAAATTCTGGTCAAAAGTTTGCACAAAGCGCACTTCATCACTCAGAACCCAGGCGACTCCGAAATAGAGAACATTGTTAAAAACACTGTCAATAGCTTGCCCGGGTCCTCTTCTGACTTTAAACCTTGTGGTTTTTGCACCCCCGCCGAAATTAAGAAGCAACACAAGTCATTAAAGCCTAAGTCATCGCCCGGTGAAGATAAAATTCCCAACATAAGCATAGTACTGAGTTCGAGTTCACGTGAAATTTTGACATGTCTCCATTATCTGGTCATTCTTTCGAGCGAAAATTTTGGCAATGGAGAAAAGCAGAGACACTGCTCATTTCTAACGGATAAAATGTCAAGAATTTCACTTTCCGATCGATTTTCTTATTGGAAAGACATTTGCACTGCTCAATTTTCAAATTGAAACACCAAATGTCACTTTTTCGCTCGAAAGAATGAACTGCACAAACTAAATTGGCGTGAAATGATTGGAGACATGTTTCAGCGCCATCTATGTTTTCAACGCTAAAGCAACTTCAAAGCAACTTTTCATGCTAAGAACTTAGTACAACTTTTGCTTATTTTCAAGCTAAATTTTCGCCGAAGCAGATTTCACGTGAAATGTTGTATGAAAATTTCACGTGAAATCGAACTCAGTACTATGCTATATTGTTGAAAAATCTCCCTAGCTGCGCAATCATAGCACTATGTGTCATTTTCGACTCCTGCTTGAAGTTAGGTTATTTTCCAAACAATTGGAAAACGCAATTCTAATTCCTATTCTGAAACCAGACAAGAGTCCCAATAATTCTCAAAACTATCGCCGTATTAGCTTGCTGTCGTCCCTAAGCAGCTATTCGAGAAAAAAATTTTTATGAGGCTATTAAAAAGAGTAAACGCATACTAAGTATTGCCTGGCTGGCAATTTGGCTTCAGGCAAGGTTTCTCCACCAATCACCAGCTTTTTAGAGTAGTTAATCATATCCGTGGGGGATTTTTGTTCCAGCACTCGACTGGCTTAGTTCTATTAGACATTCAAAAGGCCTTCGATTCAGTATGGTACGAACGAAGGGCTAATATTCAAACTTATTAAATACTCTTTTCCTGTTTATGTCACTAAAATAGTTGATTCCTTCCTCGAATCTAGAACTTTCGTTGTAAAAACTCGTGCTAAGTCCACTAAATATAGCGTTTCTGCAGGCGTCCCTCAGGAGTCAGTACTAAAACTGACACTTTTCAATGTATACACTGCCGATATACAACGCTGCTCTAATTGTGAAATTGCTATGTATGCGGACGACTCGGCCATTTTTTGCAGCTCAAGCAACCCCAATGAAATTGTCAACACACTCCAGCAGCAGCTTGCTCTCATTAGCGAATACTGAAATAAATGAAAATTTTTGATAAAAACGCAGCCGGCCAAAACACAGGCCATATTTTTCAAAGTGGAATTGTTTTTGTGGGATGATTAAAATTGAAAAAGTATGCACTGATTCTCATCAGACCCATTATCACAAATTAATAGCTTTTATGAGTAAATCATTTTTTCAATAAAAAACGAGCATCAAAATATCTTCCCAATCCTCATATGAACATTGCAGGAGCGAATGTGTCTTGGACGCATGCGGTTAAGTACCTGGGCGTTCACCTGGATGCAAAACTAAACTTCAAAGAGCACACCAAAGTAATCAAAAGTATTCGAGCCAATTACCCTTCCATTTGCCGAAATTCCAAACTTTCGATTGATAACAAAATATTGTTTTTCAAATCAATAGTGCATCCGATAATTCTTTATGCAGCCCCCGTATGGAGTAGTTGTGCTTCGTGCCATAGAAAGAAACTGCAAATAGATCAAAACAAATGCCTTAAAATCATCTTCAACATACCTTTTTATTTTTCAACTCGACTGCTCTACATGCTGGCTGGCATTAAGCCTGTTTCATTGATAGTCGAAAACAGAAAATTATGAGGTTTGATCAATAAGTAATGATAATCGGTTATTTTCAGTTCGTATAAAATTCCAAATAATATTTTTTTTACTACCACGTATACAAACTAAGTCAGCATAAAAACAAACATATAAATAGGCCATGGTTCCAGGGAGGTATATTCATTTGATCAGGAGCATTTTTTGTCACATTTCGTGATCATGGATGAGATTTAAATCTACCATTTTGATCCAGAAACCAAAGAGCAATCGATGTTGTGAAAGCAACCCTCTTCACCAACGCCAAAGGAATTCAAACTGTCGAGCTCGGCGGGAAAGGTTATGCGTGAGTTTTTTGGGACGTTGAAGGAATTATTATGGTGGATTATTTGGAAAATGGAGCCACTATATAAGGCTCTTACTACGCAGACCAAATAAGAAGATTGCGAGAGGCAATGAAGGGAAAAAGACACGAGAAATTGCGAGCCGGAGTTCTATTTCATCAAGATAACGCACTGGCTCACAAAGCTGCAGTTTTTTACATCATCCGATGACTTTTACATCTTTCCTCGGCTCAAGGAACACCTTCGGGGTAAGAAATTCGAAGATGATAGCGAAGTGATGGCCGCTGTAGAGGCATTTTGAGAGAGTCGAGATTAAGAATTTTTTTCTAAGGGTATCCTGGGTTTGGAAAAAAGATGGACTAAATGTATTAACTTGCTAGGAGACTATGTAGAAAAGTAAATATGTATATATTTCAAGTTTAATCACCTTGGTTTATATTCATTATCATTACTTGTTGATCAACCCTCGTAAAATGTATTTCAAAATGCAGCATTTCCACCAACCAACTCATATCATTTCTAACTAACCCTTATGTTAAAAAAAAACACCATAATCTTTTGCATAAGTTAGGTCTAAGTTAGTGCAAGTTAGTACGTAAGCTCCTAATATATATTTATAAAAAAAACTGCCCACAAGGTTTTGTTAGCTTTTTTTCCTCAATCACAAAAACATGCACTAGACATTCTATTTTACAATACTTAGTCTTCCTTATAGATGTAGTAACATAGATGTAAGGACATGCTGTTCAATCTCTTGATATTATATTGTTGTAAATACAAAATTTTACCTAATACTGAATAAAGCCATCATTACTATTATTATAATTATTGTTATTAAAAGTTTAGTGTTTTGTTTCGCGCTCTTTGCCGAATTTTGTTTCGTATTGATATACGATATCACTTCTGTAAATCAAACACAAACATACGAAGCATATTTTTGATGTTTACGCTCAAGTCGACCTTTATTGAACGTATACTCATACAATAAGCGCAACCTATTGAAAATTTTCAAGCAATAAATGGAATTAACGCAGATTCAAGTAAAGGTATAAGTGCTTAGCAACCCCATATAATCCCTTAAAAAAAATATCTGCTTGGCTTTCTCAGCATTCGTAAAAATGTGCTTTTGCCATTCTTTTCAAATCAATTCAATCAAAATTTATCCTCACTTTCAATGGTGATAACAGACAGCTACAAGGGCTTCCACTTTTCTATCAAGTCGAAAAGAGCCGATGTGAAGCTTCCGTTCGGCACAATAATATCCCCCTGTCGAACAAAAAACCCACTTAATTGAATCCCATAAATTAAAATTCAAAACAGAGCCAGTGCCCACGTCGACGTAGCCATTTTCGAATTCGTATTCAGCCGATATAATTCCATACGGAATTCATCTAGCGTGTAATCCGGCCGACATCAAAGCAGTCAATGCGATGTAACGAGCAATGCGCTGTTTGATTGCCAGCCCCGAAAGGAGCTCATCAATTATCGCGAATATAGGGCGCAATATCCAGAAGTGTGGCAGAATCGAAGAAAGCTTCAATCAATCACCGAAAATAGCTTAAATGGCAAATCGACTGACGTTTGGTCAATGGCAGCTTGAATTGCGTTGGGTATATTTCTAATTTCGTTCTGCTCTCGGGCTGGTCTCCGCAGCAGTATAAATCCGGGGTGGTATAGCTCCCGTATTCGTGTCCCAAGGCCGTGCCGACGAAAGCAATAGATACTCTACTAATGTTTGACGAATGCTTTTCAAGTTGTCGAATCAGCAGGAATCGTTACATCGAGGTCCTTTTCAGGTTGGTCTTTGCATGGACTACTCTGTATTTTTGTAATTAGAGCGCAGAGAACGAAATCCAAAAGACTTACGACGAATGTTCCTAGTAGTTAGGTCTCTAATTAAGAGCAACCAATTTCGTTGATTGAATGCTGAATTGTTCGCAAAAGTCAAGAATTAATGCAATCTTGAATGGCACATTTTTTACTACTTGAGATTCAAATGAGATTAAAGTCGTGAGAAGTGATTAGAACTGAATTGAATTGAATAATAAAAAAATAATCTCATTTAGACGAAAAGTTGCTCTTTGACTTTTCTACTTTCGAAGACATGCTCGAACTTATTCTGATGTTTTTTTTTACCACTGAGCTCACTTTTCCACTCTCCCAGGCCAAGAAATAAACAATTTGTACGTCTTATCAAACGCAGATGGGACGAGAGCACGATTGAATGACTGACACTTTATCGGACTTTCGTCGTCATGAAATTCTTTCACGGACTAGCATTCATTCGCCGCTAGGAGTCTCGTCTTTAGGAAATTCTTGGAAGACATTGCAATTCAACCTCGAGATGCTCTCGTTCTTCGCGTTCATCTCGAATGTCGAACACAAGAATTTCCATCAAGAAATCCGATGAAGACATTTGCGCACGCCAAGTACGGCTGCAAGAGTACGAGTGTTTAGCTGGAAGTTTTGTTTAGTCTAGGCGGCAATAGTGCACATTCGAATGGGAGGCATCTTCCGCCCATGCCGACAAGATTTTAGAGCTGATTCTGATTCCAATTCCGAGGCCGATCCACTCACCGGGGTCAAAGGTAAACAAACTGAGAAACGAAACACCATTCAAGTTTTGGAGAATGCTATGTAAGATTTCACACTGAAAAGACATCCCATCACAGTTTAGATGCGTATCCTGTATAAAGTAGGACACTGACTGGCAGATTCACTGTCGGGATTAAGTGAATTGTCACTGGGGGATGCAACGAGCCGGGCGGCCGTGTTATCTTCCACATGAATAGAATTATTCATGCGATTCAGTCTTGAAATGTCTGTAATACCACGGTCGATATCTGGTTTGTACGATTGTTGCGTCTTAATGTCAAAATACTGAGTTCGCTTAGCGGAGCAAATGATGAAACAAACGCGCATTATTTCTAGAATGTGTCTATGCTTTTCGATTGAATTGCACTCTAAGCTGACACAGTTTCATATGAAATTGATGGAATTTGCACTAGGATGAAATTAGAAAACGACGATAATTCGGGAAAACCACTCATGTTTCTGATCTGCATGTAAGAACTGGAGTAGGATGTAAATAAACAAGAATGTGGCCCGAACCCAGATCATTTTTTCATATCCAGTTCTCTTATAACTTTCGTTATGTATACTCTGATTAAAAAGCGTTAAAAAGATTTCAGGCATCAGCAATAGACGTCTGAAGTGTTTGGAAAAGTCGCACATTAGATATTTCGCTGAGATTTCCAATAATGGTACGATGTCAATCATGCAAGCAGTGTAAGGAGAGTATCCATCCAGGTTTTAGAGGATTTTGAATCCACTCTCCCGACATTCTTTCATGTTGGTGTGGGAATGCTGTTTCCGTGCGAATCCAAGTCTAAGCACAACCGGCACAACCCGCGCCAATTTCCACGAGTTAGATAGGTAGCTAAGCTCTGAGCTCTTTGCGGATATGTCTATCAGAATGATTTGTAATTTTCGCGTGGCTTTTTGTATTATATTTTTGGCCCTGTTGATTTGAAGGGTTTGACATTGTGCATTCAACCTTTTCATACGTGATCATTTGTTTGATCAGAAGTGAGTTAGGTTTACAAGCAGGGCCTTTCTGTTCCCCTTCAGACTTAGCGCTATTACAAGTTTTACAACCTGAAAGTTTTTTCTAGTTAGCACTCCCAGTGCGATTCTAAATTTGTTGGTCATTCCTCGATCTGGAATTTTTAGTAGTCCTATATGCCCTTGGTGGCCTTTTCACAGAGTTTTCTGCATTCTGGCAGGATCTGAGACGAGTTTTTTTCTTGTAGACGACAATCCAAGCCTTTCTTTTGGACTTCTTTAGCTCTTTGGGGTATTCTGAGAGCTCCTTTTTAGTTATAGGTCTGCCAGTTTGATGTAGTTTTGACCCAGGCGAACTCGATTCTTATCGCTCTTCTGAGTTTTCTTAAATTCCTGTTCTACTTTGGCACCCTTTCTTTTTTTTTGGCATGACACCTTAATTCAAGAACTATTCTCGGAACTTTGCCCACAGTGTCCTCTAATTCTGGTTTCGTAGTGTGATTTGGGTGTAAACCATGATGTCCCACTGCAAGGCAATTCAAGGCACCATCAGGTTCTCTTCACCTGCAACCCCGGGTTAACTTTCAATATACTGTATATAGGGTAATTATTCTGTCTTCTGTTTTCTATGGCTTCTTGTATTAGCCCCATATCATAGGTGGCCGAGGCAACTTTGCTACTTACTTCCACGCTTATGCAATTTCACTTGTACACACCTCTTTCTTTATTTTACATTTGATTGGGAACCCATGGGACCTGGTGTTGCCTCCATGTTGGTTCCACTACCTTTCATACTAGTAGTTGGAATTACCGCTGGCTCTAGTGCTACTTTTGATGGTTAGCTCAACCTGCGAAATCCGGAAGGTAATGTTGCCACATCCGTCAGTAATTTTGGTAGTCCAATATAATTTGATTAATAAAAATGGCCACCCAAACATTGGCTGATAAAAATTAAAACTAAAAACCAAAAAATGAAATAAATTGTTAATTCATTGGAGAACCTGAAAGTATTGCTAAATGCAAATTTCCAAGAAAATTTTGAGAAATAGTTTTTAATTTTTACTAACTTACGTACGTACTTCTTTTAGTAACGCCATGGAATATTGTCTTAATAGTAGCTAAACTAATGTATTTAATATTGAATATGTTGTCCATCCTTATGTTTGATTTTTGAGTTCTACAATAATACTCAGTATTTTGCCGAATGGTTTCGAAGAAAAAGTACATAAGCGAACCTCAATACCAATTCGTGGATTACAGCGTCATAAACATTATGTTGCAGCATAAACCGCTTAAAAGGTTGCTTCTAAGCCAGTTGACGTTATTTAGTACAAAAATTCCATCACACAGCATACAAACATAAATCACACTATGGTTTAAACCGGATAATTAACCTCCGACACTGTCTCGAATCTGTAAATGTAAATGCCAGCTGGCGCCCATTCCGCAGCCGGAAAAATTAATTTATCAAGATCAAGATTTCAGCTGTAACTGAAAATCTGGGGACTTTTGCGAAACCTTCACGCTGAAGCCAGATGACATCCACGATCTAAACTCAAATAGATTAAAAAGTTTGAGGTGTCTCAGTCTATCGGTCAGACCATGTCTAATTTGAATATCTTCACGTCTTCGAACGGTCTATCTGCCTTGGTCGAATTTCATAACCCGCAAGATTGACGACGAGCTATAAGACCATAGTGCTGCAGTTAATGCGCAACATCCCATAGTTCACCTGAAGTTCAAGTCGTGATCGCAGTCTTAAGCCTCCAAGTCGAGCTTGATGTATTCAGTGTCGTGCCTCTTATGCATGCCGTTTGCCTTAAAGCATGCTTGCATCTGAAATTAGCATTTGATTACCAGAAAATTGGGTAAAAGTCTCTAGCTGAGTAAATCTATTGGCACGTGGTCTGCGCATATCGTTACATTAGTTCACACCTGGTAGGCGTCGACTTGTCTTACACATGTCATATTTGATTAAAGAACAGTTGGGAGGCATTTGGAGACACACTACTATTTGCATAAATAAATAAAATACAAGATCTAAGATATGACAACGTAATGGGGAACGGCAATGTAGTATTGCAGTGTTCATCTTTTACAAAAGCTAGCATACTTGGATTAATTGTTGAGAGTGTGACGCGCCAAATATGTGATTTGAGCCCTGCTTTTTCAACCCAGTCGGTATAAATGTACAATGGCTCACATAGAAAGTGGTACACAGCTGGCAATTTCGGATGTTAACTTTATTTTCCGTTGGTGCTAAATTTGGACTTTTCAACACTCCGAAAACATTCGAACTCCTGATCAAATGTATCCTACGAGGGTTGATCTGGAAGAAATACTTGAGTTATTTAGGCAGAGAAAGTAAAAAATTAGTGGTGTGTAAAAAATAATGATTGATAAAAAAAATAAACTAAAAATACTATGCACTACTACTTACTATACTACTAATTAACTGCTAAAAACTAAAAACTTAATCAAAGTATGTATCTAGTACTAATAGGAGTAGATCTTAACTACTTTAGTGTCAGCTGGACTAATTTTTTTAAAAAAAATTGATTCTTCCAGCAACGTTCTTTAAAAACTGTCTTTGGTCTTCTTTTTTTTTAATGATAGTGATTTTGGTGATGACAACAATAATCTTGAAGAAATTCACAGGAAACGTTGATCTGGATGTGTCGCAGCTGTGATAGACTTCTGGCTACAGCGCTAAAAAGTGTTGCCAGCCCTAAAAATGTTCATCCTGTTTGTCCTATGAGACACTACCATTAAACTTTTATAGGATAAGCATCATATAATATTTGAAATTAAAACCAATTTTTCTTTGACATACTATATCGATATTTCGACGGTAATCTGCTCTCTTCTTCAGTGTCCGTCGATCTTGAATTTAGGAAGGCAAAATACTTTGTTTTTTTTTTTGTTTACAAGACAAAGAGCTTTTATTTAGTCGAACATTTTTTTCAAAATGGTACTACTATCACAACGTTGCTAGCATAATAACTACACTTCTATCAGGTCTGGTCCTACTGTCCTGTGAATTTCAACTGGATTTGATGGCCTGATTTTCAGACCTCATGAACACAATATTCGAGTACTAGAAAAATTGGTAGAAAGCAAAAGAAAATATTTAGGGTCGTTGATTTCAAGGTTCTCCATTTACATACCTCTCATAGCTACAAGGTGACCAGCACATTCACCGAAACGCATAGGCGTATTTATATGGCTTATTCAGGTGTCCTGTGAGTTTCACATTGATCTGATTGCTCTACAGGACGTTATTGAAATTCGAGATTATAAAAATAATCTTTGCTATTCGTTGGACAATTAACATGTACTTAAACATTTCCAAAACATCATAATAAAAAAATTAAACGCAGCCAAAATTCATGTTCTCCATCTTTTTTTTCAAAAGATCTTGTCTTTACAGAAATATTTGAATACATAGAAAATCACTTAACGCTCCCGCTTTCGACAAAGGGATGAAATTTTTTTTTTAAATTAACTCAGATGCATCAATATCTCCAAAAAATTTCTGCTAGATCGGATTAGGCGAACTCAGTTGGCTTTCATGTTCACATGCATATGTTGCTACAAGTCCCAGAATTCTTCAAGCCACTGTTTGAAAATTGCAAAGAAATTAAGTTCATGCAATGAAACAGCAAAAAATCTAGGGCTCTCTCAGGGCCTAGAACTGCAAAGTGAGCAAGCAAAAACTTAATCTATGAGTACCAACGTAACATTGTTCCTTTCTAGTTTGCTTAATGACCTGCACCGAAAATTTGGACTCGTCAGTTCGAAGGACCTTTTCCACTGATCCAAAGTCCAAACTTTGTGTGCCGTCACACAATTCAAACATGTTTTCTTATTTGCAGGCCAAAGGAAAGACTTCTTTTTTCCTGACAGACCAGTTTCTTTCAGACGTTTTTTTACAGTTACAAAAGATGTGAGATTTAGACTGTTCCTGTTGAACTCACTTGTAATTTCTAATGCCGTTAGACGTCTACTTCGTTCGCATTTGACAACTACTAACTTGCCGTCTCTTAAAGACGTCTTCTTTGTTCTTCCAGATTGATTTCTATTGACACCAGTGCCCATTTTTTCTTTCTTCTTAATAATCGCCAAAGCAGTGCTCTTTGATATTTTAAAATGGGCCACAATTTACTCATAAGAATATCTTTCTTTATGAAGAGTATAAACCGCAGAACGCATCTTCATAGATAATTCAGGATGTTTCGGCATTAGTTTTTCGAACTCTTCAGGACGATATCGACATTGTAATTAGTGTATGAAGAAATTTGGTCCTGGTAATTATAAAGTTTGACTATGGATACAGCTGACTGTAAAATTGGAATCAGAACTCCCGGTAGTTAAAAAGCAATGCCATAAACACCGGCTGGATGTCGCCACTAGCGAGAGGTAGTCATGAAAATATAATTGATGCAATTTTGCATAAAGGTCGTTTTAGGACAATAAGCACCCTTGCCATCATAAAAAATCAACTCGACTTTCAGCTCGGCGAGGTAGGCAGGCACCCTCTGGGCCCTTGAGCAGAGGTTCCGCATCACCGGCTAGGGACCGATGGTTGCGCTATGACATCAACGAAGGATGTCTGTCACATTAGGTGCGGCACAGTGATAAATTTTAAGATCTGACCTCTGGAACATCATGTACGATTATCTGCTGACCTGCAAATACCTGCGGATGTGTTCCTGGTAGGTTACGCTGATGACGTTGCAGTGGTAATCACTTCTAGATCTACCGATTTTGCTCAACTCAGCCTTAGCCAATCCAAAGGGAGGATGAATGAGGAGAGTACATAGCTACGACAGTTGGCTCCGACAAGATCCAGACTAGCAAGTGGGTCAAGTATCTGGGAACGACCCTGGACACCAAGCGGACTTATTGGGATCATATTTATTTATTTATTTATTTTCACCAAACAAGGCATACTAATATTACATATAAATGAAATAAATATAAAAATCAAAAAAACTAAACAAATTTAAAAACAGATTTAAAAAATATATAAAATACAAATAAATACAAAACAAATAAATAAATTAACATTCAATAAATAAATACATAATAGCTAAATCACATATAGGTCACAATATTAAACACGCAAAACGAAATTAAACAGTTAATAAATCAATTATAAAAATAATTAGTCCTAAGCCATAAGATGATTCTAGGCCGGTAGACTAGAGAGGATAGGATACGAGAGGCTTGGTAGCTCTGTTTTTAAAGGACGCTTTGGATATCGTGTGGGACAAGTGTTGGCTCATACTGTTGAATATTTTGCAGCACCTGTTTATTGCCTCATTATCAGCATATGCGGTACTATGCTTATATTCAACTAGCATTCGTAGCGATCTAGGGACTCTCACGGCTTGATTAAGCACAAATATTTCCTGTATATAGTAAACATTAACAGCGTCTTTAATAACATCGAAACTGAAGCAGGCAGATAACATTAATCTTCTGGATGCAAGAGGTGATACGTTCAGAAGTCAAAGGCGAAATTCATATGACGGTAAATTGCTAAAAGCACAAGGATGGATGGAGACAAGGATGGACTTCTAAGAGCGAATAGTAAGAATTGCTTTTGAATATATTCAAATCTAGAGGACGGAAGAAGAGGGCTAACGTGCGCGGTGTATAGTGATTTTGTAGCCCAAAGGTTTTGAAACTCCCTGGCGCGTCGCTTAATGAAGCCAAGTCGTGTACTTGGTTGAAAAATCATTTTGTCGTAATGAAAATTAAAGCGGAGCTTTTCATCCAGCACCACACCGAGGTCTAAAATATTTTAGAACCTACTAAGTGCCGTATTACTTAAAAGGTACGTATAATGTACGCGCGCACTTTTTCGAGAAAAGCTAATCACATGACATTTTGCGATGTTGACAGGTAAGTTGTTCACGTTGCACCAATGTTCGAGGGAATTTAGTTTTAATTGAAAAAAGTTGGCATCTGATGGCGACTTTATAATATAATAAATATTCGGGACGTCCGCCTAGAGTAGATGAGGTACATCAGATGAAACCTCTGACAAGTCTGATATAAAAATGTTAAAAAGCCAAGGGCCAAGATGGCTACCTTGAGGTACACTTGAATTGACATTAATTTTTTTAGAGATAAGCCCTTGGAATTTCACATGTTGTGAGCGGTTGTGGAGGTAAGAGCTAAGCCATCCGCAGGGCATGTGACAGTGCTCTAGTAGTCGTCACTTCACTAAGTAGACTAATTGGCAACGTCGATGGATCCAGTGAGACGAGACGGAGACTGCTGATGGTAACGGCCGATCCCATATTGCTATATGGTGCCAAAATTTGGGGCGATACGCTCCGAACTAAGAAGCTCCGGAAGCTTATTGCCATTTTTCAGCGCAAAGGTGCCTTGTTTACGTAGGAATAGCATCTCCTATAAATACTTCGAGGGACCGCCAGTGAATAAATCAGTTGAACAGCGAAAATTGGATTTGGTAGCCAGTGCTGAAACATTAGATTGTGTGATATTAGGAAAGGAGTTGATCGACTACAGTAGTTCCACATTTTTCGAATTTCGAAGTGAATTTCGTAAAGCGATTTTTAAGTTAAATAACGTATGACATTTTGAGGATAAAATCGTTTGTTTTCAATGGCATAAATATTAATTGAAGGGTGCGAGCTCAAAAATCGCAGCAATGTATGTACAAAGTTATATAAATTTGTAAATTCGCAAAAGTGATTATCTCTTAATTTTAAAACTCGGATATTAACTAGCGAAAAAAGTCACAGATCATGTCTATTGCATAGCCTGGAGTATGGTTTACCAATATTTGTACTTTTCGATGCAAGTACGATACCAACAGTTTAAAATGATTAATAGTTAACAAGTCAAATCAAGGGTCTAACCATTGCTCAAATTTGTATAAGCGTATTCTCAAAAAACGAAAAAAGGCTAAGTGCTGCCACGTCAACTAAAAACCACATAAGATTAATGTTGCTTTAATTACCTTAAATTGGCGTATACTTCTTTCTGTGAAATTTTTACTGCCATCGCGCTAAATATGAGTACAATGCAATTATACTCATACGAACTCACGCAAGCAAGGCCATCTTACTAATTAAATTTTTAGTGCATTTTAAAGGTGAGACTGGAAGCCTGGCCAGACCGGGCCAGACGTGTCGCAAGATTGCATGTTGTCGCTCCATGTCTGGACTGCGTGGGTGGAACTTTATTCAACGCATTATCCATTACGATGTCTGTGCTGTCGATTGCACTCCGCTGCACCGAGCTCAGAAGCCCAGAGCAGCAGTGGCCGCGAACGAACGAGATTTATTCAAAACAATGCTCGACATTGTGTGGCGCTTGACTATTTGCTCATGCAATCAAATCAAATCCAGAGACGCGATGGCTTAATGCAAATCATACCTGAAATGAATTTCGCCATCGAGTTACAGACGGGCCACGAAAGATTCAGGTGGGGCCCAGACTCAAGTATCTCACTATGTCGGACCAGTCGAAATGAAAACGTCGGGTCGGGTTTGTTTTGACGGCTGAAAGCAATATGCGAAAGTGGGTTGTGTATAAGGTGGCTGGGCTAACAATCATTAGCAGACGTCGCGTAATTCACTTCCGAATCCCAAGGTGAAAGTTTCGAAAGCGCAATTAGCCAAATCATGAGCGGAGAATTGTTCAAGGTAAAGGTATCGATATGCATGGATGCTACAGGGAATGAATTTGCTCAGTTTCGATGAAGATTTGTTTTGCACAATCATAATTTTTCAAGTAAGGAAGTTCAAACAAACATTTTGAAATCGACTCCAGTTTTGAATGCATATAAACTATAAATATCAACTCAGCTGCCTATGAATACTTTATTGATTCATAGGTATCAGTCAAACAACTCAAATATTTTAGTTACACACATGCGCACACATACATATATAAAATTGGATCGTAGAATCGTATGGTGTAATTTGACTATAATTGAGTTCAAGTTGTCACTTAAGGAAACAGCTCGGTTCAAGTTTAACAGAATGAATAGAATTTTATATAGAACTAAACCTACTACAGCAGAAGCTAATTCGTGAAACTTTGGAAGATATGTTCCAATTATTTCAAAGGATTGTTTAACACCATAGTCCTCTTGAATTGAAATTTCTTGGGCTGTTTTCGCAAATGGCTGCAGTGCTGAGTCCCCTTCCGTAGCCGGCTGAAGGTTCCACAAAGCTTGTAAATTGCCAAGAAGGTTAAGTTTAGTGAATGATTGAGTCGAGATTTTACCTGAAAGGTTGAAAGACAACATATGAGGATAAGATCTGAATCTGAGTGGACTTGGATTTAAAACTCAGCTTCTTCGAAATCTTTGGGCAAGGATATAATACGTTTTCTGATGTGATATCGTGTATGAAAGTATTGTTTTCTTGAAAAGGCATTGTTGGTTAACAACAAGCGTGCGCAAATATCTTTCTCGCGGCTTTAAATTTCGATTCTAGATTAGAGCTGAGAATAATATATTCATATTCATTGGAATGTTAATAATATTACGACGTATAAGAGAGCAGTAATATATTGATATGCGATTTTGATATTAGTATCGGAAAAATCATAAATTTGTATTCGTTTATCACATCAATTTATAAGTTAGTTCCGGGATTTAAGCCTTAGTACCACCAAGAAAAAGTTTGGCATAGATATGCTAGCACGCTTTCGAACTTTAAGAATTATAGAAGTAAACTAAGAAACAGGAAATTTATTATTTGAATTTATTTTCATGATCTATCGCCACCACTACACAACATCAACAACCATCAACACAGCAACCGTCATATACATATGTAAATAGCGGCTAATTCTCTACAAGTTTATCCTCGGCAATACCAGTGCCGCGCTGACTAGTACTTTGAGTACTTTGGAGATTTAAGTAGCCGATAGATAAAATGAATTTAAAGTGAGAAACTAAAGCTTACCATCAAATTCATTTCGAGCCTAACGATATTCCTTAGTTCAACATCTGCACACTCTACGGGCTCCTTGAGTTCACCCAAATGACTTTTGGACTTTGCAATGCGGAACAAATATTTACTAAGTCTTACACGGATTGAATTTTTGCTTTATCTACCTTGACGACGATTCGGTAGCTTCCACTTATGAAAATTAGCACCAACTATTCGCGAATCATGGCTTCATAATAAACTTGCAGAAACGTCCCTTCCTTCGACGTTCAGTCAAATTCTTAGGTGATGAAGTTTCGCCAAAAGGCATTAAGCCTTCCTCCGATCGTATGGAAGCAATTACAAAAGCTGAACTCCCCAGTGTGGTTAAAGACCTAGGGGGATTTTTATCGTCACTTCGTTGTTCATAAAACTGAGATACAGCGGCCACTCAACGCATATTTTTGTGGCTCCTGAAAACTTGGCACTGCTAGCCAAGCTTTCGATCCTTTCAGAATTAGCTTCGACAAATCCACCCTATTGTCCTTCCCGGACTCGAGCGCCGAAATTGGTGTATTCGTAGGCACTTTCACCACTGCTATAGAGACTGCTCTACAGCAAAAATATCAAAGCTAATTGGTTTTTACTCGGTTAATTTAAGCGACACACAGCGAAAGAATAGACAGCAGGGAATACACAATTTCCATTAATTTTTGGAGGACTCATGGTCTACATTATGCACTGACCGCAAACCATTAACTTCTGCAATTAGATAAAAGCCAGAAAAGCCCACACCTTGTCAGCTTAGACACATAAGTTATATAAGTGCGTTCACTTTTGATATTCGACATGTTTCTGGTTGCAACAACGTAACTGAACACGTAACTGAACAATCCCCAAAGCAGTATCTTGAGGAGCTGTTTTATAAAAAATAGCAGCTGAGTTTAAAATGTTGGGCTTACAAAAAGCGCCAGCACACATTACCGAACTCCTATATCCACAGAAACGCCATCAGAGACCGGGGATTTCAACGGATCGAGGGGCTGATGCCCAACTTCAGTAGGGAGTTTGTAATTCGATCAAGTGTTTGTACGCTGCAAGTTTGCTCTGCTAGATACATTTGATACAATGCTTATGTTCGGGCTCTATGAATTCCCCTGAAGTAAGCGTCCTTAAGGACAGTTAACGAGCCAGTACTCGAATTAGTCCACTCACCATCAGAGCTCTGGATGCACTCTATAGCCTCCACTACTGAGTTCAAAGCCTTATGGAAGTGACTAGACTCATTGATAGGCTCTATGTAGAATACTCAAAGTACTTTAATTTTGATTTGTATAGTAACCAGGTATGCTATAGAGTCGGAGTCGTGGCCCTGTACATTGAAAGCAGAGTCGGAGTCGATTTCGACTAAAAGTCAATTTCGGCTCCAACTACGCTTTAAATATACAGTGCCACGACTGCGACTCCACAGCACTGGCAACCAGTCATTAGATCTTTCTGCATAGTTGTCCTTTTTCAACTATAAGGGCTTTGGGTTTTTGTGACTTTGCGCGTGCTACATGCTGCCCTAGCTGCAGAGTTGACAGAAAAGCCATGAAGTGAGACTGCTTTATGAGAACAGCCAATAGAAATCTTTCGAATCAATGGCTTTCTTAAAAGTATTTTACCTGTTAAGAAAAAATACCAACGATTGATAAATTTTATGCTTTTTCTAAATAAATTTTATGCTTCACTAGTTGTCTTTTTAAATTACACAATACGCACAATAGTGGCAACCTTATTCAAATCACCAATTTTTCGCAACCACATTTTCGTTTGCTAGAGCTCTTGACCCGATGATCAGTTCGAATGAAAATGTACAGGATACATTAGCCTTCAGCAAGATCAGGTTTAACAGAAGTTTATTTAATATGGCATATAACAAAGAGCTGCCAGCATCAGATATTTTGGTTATTTTTGTACGAACAGATGTTACCATTAAATTGAGATATGATAGACACCTGCAATGCTGGCTCTTATCATTTTTATTTTATTTATCTTTTTCATAGACGCTTATTATCATACCCTACCGAGATCAGTGGCAGAGATCATATTGGCATTAGCCACTTCAAATCTAGTTACGCTACGACTTCATTCTTACTTTTACTTAACTACAAATAACTTAGCCTAATTGGACCTAAATGGTCCCTCCTGCTCCTAAGGAGGCCTACATAATTAAATAGCACAACCGTAAGCTGCATTTTACACGCTGTTTTCGCGGGGAACATACAAGGCTCATTAGAGCTATTTGTATACGGAACCAATATGTTCTCATATCAGTCTGTCTGTCCGTGGAATCTTGTTCTTAAGTGAGTTCAGGAGAATGTTCTTACTGACTCCTGTATAAGGAGTCTCTTATACAGGAGAATGTTCTTTTGGCCTACCGCTCTTTGGCTAGTACAGGGTCGCGAAATCCTCCTTTCGAGTGCTTCCACCCCTGCCATGGCAGTTTTAGAACAGGTAATCCAGGACGGGGATGCACATGTCAGGATAGGTCGAATGAGATTCTGATAGCAAATGGATTTAGCTTTGGTAAATAGATTGGTAAATAGATTGGATGCATTGAAATGTAGATCTAACAGCTTTGATTTTTCACCACACAAAGTGATTAAACTTTAGAAACATTACTTTAGAGATGAGCTAGGAGTAATCTCAGAGGTTTCAAACGAGACAGCAATCTTTTTGGCCTTGGCCCCGAATAGTTGGCAACTCTCGTTTCTTAGGAGGATTGCAAAACATACATTTGTCAAAGTTAAGACTTAGTTCTGTCAAATAGTATTCTAGGCTCTTTGCTGCTTTGAACGAATCTTTGTTCGATGCGAATAAGAGCGTGTCGTCGGTATATTCGATTATTTAGGCTTGAGATTGGCAAGCTGGAAAAAAAAGATCTGAAGTGAATATGATATAAAGAATTGGCCCAGTCAGAAAATCTTGTCGACCTTCTGATCTCACAAGTCCTTTGAGAGAATTTGCTACATTAACGCTGACATAGTATGGTTTGTTGTGAAAAAAGCTTGCAGTGAGCCCCATTATTTTCTCCGGGAATCCAAACTTGAGTATTTTAAATAGAAGGCCTTTGTGCCAGACAGAGTCGAAAGCTTTCTCGATATCTAAACCACACACTACAATACGCTGATTCAAGTGAGCGACAATTTGATCATACAAATATGAGATAGCATGTTGTGTCTCATGCTTGCACTTAAATTCAAATTGGTGGTCAGGAATTATACACGCTTTTTATCTTTTCAAGTCATATTCTGTCAAAAACCTACCCCAAATTAGAAAGAAGACGAAACTGTACTTGCTTTTCTTATGAAAAGAAACAATCTTAACCACTATCCATGAGTCAGGGCATTACAAAACACAAGAATTCTGAGCACAGAGAGAGTAGTAAATGTTTAATAATGAAATTAGACATTCCAGCAAGCCCAGGAATATTGAAAGTGGAAGAAATTTCCATCAAGATCAAAGGATGCATCCGAGCGGTAACGAATTCCATGACTATTGTAGAAAATTCCAAGAATAGTATTTTAGTTGTCTATTGATATGTTGAGGAAAGAGGCTACTGAATATAAATTTTGCCGATATATATAAGTATATATATATATATATATATATATATATATATATATATATATATATATATATATATATATATATATATATATATATATATATATATATATATATATTCATGCGTATATGTATATATAACTACATATATATTTCTAGACATACACCATGTATTTGTATGTATACATACACTATTGAATCCGTATATCTACTTTGATGGATTTCCTTCTGATCATGCCTAGAAATCTATTTTACGTTTAATATAATATAAATAATATTACTTTAAGAATTTTCTAATTTTCGTTTCTGTTTGCTAAGAGGAGACGCGATAAAAATTACGATATGAATAATATACATATTTGGCATGCTAAAGAACGCCGAAACTGACCACATAATTTTTTCCTCGAAACGATTTCACTCTGGATGGTTACAGACAATTAGTCATCAGCTGAATTTGTTCAAGTAATTTTAAGCAACGGAAATCGACAAAAGCCAACCAAATTAGCATTTTAATAGAGTGAAGATGAATAGCCGTGTAGCGAAACGTTGCCTTGGAAGGCGTGTGGCAATTACCTTTTCTAAGTTTAATTGAGTGTCGTTTCGCCAAGCGTGAAATATCAAATTAACATTTAAATTCCAGCTGAAACAGGAGGCTATATAAATATGTGCATTAACTTAGGAAAATGTCGAGTGTATAAATGCAGAGATAACTGGCAGTCCAAAATAGTTTGGCTTTATTTAAAATATAAATAAGGAAAATACAACATATGGAAATACATTTGTTGTATTATGATTCAATCAAAGTTTTGGAATACTGTTCAAAAGTTACTCTGAATAAACAAAATTCTAAAATGATTTGTCAAATACAAGTATGCCGCTGATCTACTTATTATATAATATACACATTTTGATATAAAACTTGCATAAGAAAGCACGTCATCTGTATTGCTTAATTCGGACTCCGAGGACTTACATCCGATTGAACCTTTGACTAATCAATCAATTATCGCTACGTCGGTAAATCTGAAAAGGTTTTTTGAAACTTTAAATCCATATAATCAATATATTCGTATTTGGGTCGAAGAATATTTGATGTATATAGATATTAGCCACTCAATTTATCTCAAAACAACCTATCTTACCCGTTTATACTAGGAATTTTTATTAATGTTTTTAATGTGGCTTAGTGATGCTACATCTGGTATAGTCACACTGTTTCAGCCGTTATAGAAATCAAACGAAGTAATTTGATTTTGTTGAAAAAAGATTTATACTGAATACACCTGCCCTCTGATTTACACGGCACTTATGTTACAAGATTTCGCTTTTGTACTTTTTGGAGATGGACCTTTTCCCCAGATTCGAAGGATATTTTAAAAGAATCATTCGTATTTCTACGGTTTTTTATTGTTTTCGTGTATTCATAGCCATTTGCGAAATATCCTATGCTCCACAAGGAGTTAACAGGAACCAGAGAGAGAGAGAGAGAGAGAGAGAGAGAGAGAGAGAGAGAAAGTAATTTACAATGCATATGAGTAAAATAACGCTTAATTCATAAATATTCATTTACAAACTGACGACTGAATTCTTGCTGCGATCTGGAGTTTTAAAACAAACTGCTCTGTCTTCATTTGTATATAGCAATATTAATAGAAAATAGAGCCGGGGATATATCTTAGCCGCAAATGTTGAACGTGTTTTGTGCTCTAACCTATACACCATTGAGTAACAGCAATCTCTCTTGTAACAAATAGGGCTAGATGCAAATGTAGTGTTGCAAATTATTTATTTCTAATTTCAAATGCCATCTTTGAATCAAGCATTGAATTTATTTGAAGGATATCGCCCAAGAAAATATTCTCAATATGTATCCCCTAAAAACCCCAAGATGTAATTTCAAGATTTGGAATTAATATGTGGATTTTTGATTATCTATATAGATTTTGAAGTTGCTGTATGGTTTTTTGAATTTATGTGTAAATTTTGCAATTTAAATATGAATTCTAGATTTTTGTAGCCCACATTGGGCGCAAAATTTTCCCTCGATTATTTGAATGTATTATAAGTTTATCGCTCTGTGGATACGTTAATAAGCAAAACTGTAGGATATGTGATCGAACAAGTGATCATAAAGAGACCATTACATCAAGAAAAAGTCACTGTATGGTTCGCATTATGGTCTAGTGGCGTGATTGGGCCGTATTTTTTTTGGAACGATCAAGGACAAGCCATCGCCGTCAATTTTGTTCGCTATGGCAATTATTTTTGGACGGGAATCGAAGATTATTATCTTGACGATATGCGGTTTTAGCAGGATGTGGCAACGAGTCACGTAACAGAGGCAAATCGAGCTCTTTTGCAAGAGAAATTTTCAGGACGAGTAATTTCGCGATTGGCTGATGCCAATTGACCTCAAAGATCCTGCGTTTTAACGGCTTTGGATTTTTTTTTTTTGTGAAGAAACGCGAAAGATTGTGTTTATGTGAACAATCCCCAAACTCTGATCGAACTGGAAGCCAATATTCGTGAAGTCATGGCCGAGATATTACTCGAAATGTCCTTGAAAACTACTTCAAAAGGATTGAGTACTGTAAGATATCCCACGGAGGACATTTGAAACAAATTGTGTTCCACATATAATCGGAAGGGTCAGTCTTAACAATGAAATAAAAATTACATCACTTTCCAAATATTTTGTGAGTTTGATTTAAGTTAACTTTTTCAAACATGAAATGGATAACCCAGCATCTCTGAACCATTCCAATACAGTACGTGAGAATCTCACTTCGATTGAAGCCAAATTTAAGTCTTGTCATAGCTTCGTCCCTACCTATGTATACAGCTTTTATCTTTTTGTAAAGATTAATTTTTGCCATTATATGTGAAGCAAAATATCGATCCAATGTCTTTCACGAGATTTCTGACAGGACTCAATCTTTTTGAGGTAATTTTCAATGACTTTCCGGCATATTTTGGCAACATCTCAGCCATGACTTCACGAATATTGGCTTTCAGTTCGTCCAGTGTTTGGGGATTGTTCACATAAACACAATCTTTCGCGTACTTCCACAAAAGAAATTGACAGGCGTTAAATCGCAGGATCTTGGAGGTCAATTCACATCAGCCAATCTTGAAATTACACGTCCTAGAAATTTATCTTGCAAAATAGGTCGTTTCGCCTGTGCTACGTGAATTGTTGCCCCATCTTGCTGAAACCACATATCGTCAAGATCATAATATTCAATTTTCATCCAAAAATAATCGGTTAACATGCGGCCATAGCGCTCGGAATTGACGGTGATGGCTCGTCCTTAATCGTTCTATAAAAAATACGGCCTAATCACGCCACCAGACCATAATGCGCACAACACAGTGGCTTTTTCTGGATGTAATGGTTTCTCTACGATCACTTGTGGATTTCTGAACTCCATATTTTACAGTTCTGCTTACTAACGTATCCACAAAGCCATATGAAAAACAGGATTTTTGCATGAGAGCCTCTTATTTCTAATCAGCATAGCCATACCGATTTCTCATAAGAAATTTCATTTTGATCCTTGTAATCTGAAAATGGAATCAATATCCACAAATCGACTCACTCAATCCAAAACTTGTATGTATCTCAATGGCAGAAATACACATCATAGTTAAGCTTGTTTTCTGGTAAATTGAACAGAATTTAATACATGACCCTAGCTTTTGTGAATATGATATCTATTAAGTAAATTGTCTTCAGGTGCAAATCATCGTCCCATGGTCGATATAACTCTGATGATTCGATTCTGTTTTGATGTGTTTACTTGTAGGCATCTTGTACTCAAAACATGTAAATATGTCTGGGAAGATATTTAAACAAGAAAAGGGTATATTAATTGCATTGCCTTCCTCCAAAGAGGATTAATAATTCAACCGAAGCATCGATGTATTTAATTCAGATCAATTTTGTTTTTGAGTGATAAATGTTATTTGTTCACATACGAATTCATTTGCGAATTCAAAGTGTTAAGGAAAAACTAGCTGTTTCGGCGATAAATAATTTATTTTTAGGTTACGTTCAAAATAAAGCCTTGGTATTAAGCCATACCTAAAAATAGAATGAGTCTAATCGGTATCGATAAAGATAATTCAAATATGAATACATGTGGCTTAAGTCAAATGTTTGAATTAAATCACTTAACTCAAAAGACAATATTCTCAGCAACAGCCATAAAAAAGTAGCCTAACCAAGACGATTACGTAGTCCAAACAACACTGAATGATAGAAACTAAACAACAAACAACTCAGTCACCTACATATACTCATAAGGCTTAATCAAAACATTTGCGTCCTTCAAACGAACGATTAACGGACGAGTCATTGCATTTTTATCAAGATCATAAACTTGAAAGGTTGCCTGATAAGAGGCAAATGTTTCCGGTGAAAGTGATTACCGTTTCAATTCAAAACAGTTTCTTATCAGACACCCGTCTTAAGATAGCAACGAGTTCTACCTTATTTATCATCTTATCAGCGGATTACCTCATACATAAACGAAACTCCAGAAATAATTGAGTGGTTCCACGGTGTTGCCACATAAACCGCAAATGACTTTATTACAATATATTCTGTTCTGTTGTAGATACTCACTGTTTACCCGACGGCGACATAGCTTCTTGGGTGCTTCGGAGAGAAGAGCGGCACCTGATTTATAATGGGGCCAAATTTGTATTTTGACCGGATTATGGAAAGTACCTGGAAAATCCAAGGCTTACAAGTTTCGAAGTAGACACCACGCCATGTCCGGCTGCTAGTAAAAAAACAAAATTGCGATTATAGTGCAAAGTTTAAGGTGGGGATTAGATTTGGGCCGGTCTTTATGGGAATTCTTTATACCATACAATTGCTTGCGGTTATCAAAGGGAATCAACTGGATTGGAAGTCAAGATTAGTAATTAGAGTAATGGATTTATTAGAGGAACAGTATTAGTTTTCCTCGTAACTTTCGCATTTTTCTCCATAAGGGAATTTTTTGTGTGCAGATTTATTACATCAAACTATTTGAAAGTCATTGAAGGGTAAGCGAACGTAGAAGTGCACTTTTTGGCAGACGTGAATACAAACAACATTCCACTAGTTTATAGGAGTCAGTGTTACACATAAATTTCAATATGTATGCAACCGAAAAGTAATTTTGGTATCTACCTCGAGAAAATGCTATAAAAAATGATTATTTTGGATTAAAAAAAAATCGCTCCTCCAGCAGAAAACTGGTCCAATTGTAAAAAAAAAGTTGTTTAAACCGGCTTCCTCTCCAAAGCAGACTTAGTGAAAACACGATTCTTTTTTCATCTCAAAATGTGCGGTAGAAACTTTCCAATGTATAATTTTATGATTTTCAGTGACAGTGACTTCAAAAGTAATTTGACACCAGAACAGTTGTAAAAAACATACTTCTATGCAGTTTTTGTGAGTAACGAAAAGGTTTAAATAAAAATCCAAATTAATTTGGAATTTTGAGAAAATTTAGAGTTTTTTTACTATTGACTTCATCACATTTTTGGCTTTATTGTGTACTTAAGTTAAAAAAAAATCTAAAAAAGAAAGGATACTTGATAATTTGAAATCCCGAACATAAGTTGAGAGTCCAATATTTTTAATTTTTATAATGTTTTAGTAACACAATATTTTATATGTTCTCCAGAAACCTTAATGTATGTGGCATGCATTCGAAGAGTTTTTCAAGCATTTGATGGGAGTTTTAAGTGGCTTTATTTTTCCTGCCATCTTTTGCGATTCTCCGTTCTAGTTCATCCCATAAATGTTCTATGGGACTCAAGTCAGGTGACGTAGATCGTCAATCCAAGACCACAACTCCGCTTTCTTCTAAACACTTCTTAGTATTTTCCTTAGTAGCTCTCGTGGAATGTGTGAGCTGGTAGATTAAATGGTAACATATTCGCATATCATGAGCAGGGGTGATGAGATTTTCGTTTAAAATATAATAATAGTTAATAAATTGCTGTCACCTTGTTTCGAAGGTCATGCACCACTTTAATCTGAAAATAGCAACGAAAAGCATTTGTATGAAGGGTTTTCAGGGTTACCACTTGCATGAATTTCAAAATTTTGCAAAGTGGGAAGAGCACTGGCTTCTTACGTGTGGGGTCCCTGGTTCGAATCCAGCCTCGGCCGTGGGTCCATGCACCAAGCTATGAATTCGTCTAGCTCTGACTAGGTACCTGATTCCAATCAGGGGTAAAGTGAGTCGTGGAACTAATCACTCCACACTCGTATTCACATTGATTTTAACTTTGCAATTAAGCTCTCTACCAGCTTCAACCCCTAGACTCGTACGAGGGTTGTCGTGGGATTACTTTACTTGTTCAATATCACAACAACCCTTGTTGGGTCTAGAGTCTGAAGCTGGTAAAGAGCTTCATCACAAATGTACAATCAATTTGAATACGAGTGTAAAGTGATTAGTTCCATTACTCACTTTGCCCCTGATTAACTCAGGTACCTATTCAAAGCTAAGTAAACTCAAAGCACGGTGCACGATCTTTCGCTCGAACCTGGATTCGAACCAGGGATCCCACACACAAGAAGCCAGTACTATAAGTACTTTGTACCAGTACTTTGATCCAAATACTTAATCGAAAGTCACAGTAATAGAAAGATGTTCGTGCTTGCCAAACAATTTTCAATGTTTGAAAAATTTAAACACAGGTATCTTATTCTCATTATAGTCGTTTGCCATTTGAATATTAAGTCGCAGCATCTATTGGTACGAAAATCATTTAACTACCTGGTACTGGTAATCCATGGTAAGCATTAAGACAATAGTTAGCACCAAAACTTCACATTGAGGCTTTTGTTCCCAGCCGATTTTTGCATTGGAAGTTATAGGGGCAAAAAGAAATTTAGGGTTACCACCCGTAAAACTTTTTAAATTTCCTAGATCTCAGCTGTTTATTGTCACTACAGATCATTAACAATTGAAAATAAAATGAATATAAGCAAACTGCATGCTTCTTCAATCAGACCAAGAAAAGAAAACGGAATTGAAACAACTGGGATGGTCGTTGAAGAGCAATACGAATATGAGCGGCCCGAGGATGGAACCTTGGGGAGCACTAAATGAGGGATAAAAAGGGGAAGACAGAGGAGAAAAATCAAGAATGAAAGATTCTTGATATGCCAAAATTGTGCAGCTCATCCAACAGTAAAGTATGGTCGTCAAATACTTAAGTAAAAACCGTGTAGATGACGTCAATTTGTTGTCCATCAGCCAACAAACCAGCAACAATACTGACAAGTTCGACCAAGTTTATCAATGTGGACCGGCTTTTAATAAATCCTTGCGGTTCCCTGAAGAGGTAATTCGCTGTAGAGGTTATTGGTGCCACGTACCCTGTTGTGAAGAGTAATTTCAGAAAACAGGAAAAAATGAAATAGGAAAACAGTTTGAGGTTCAATTTGAGGATCGGAAAAGTATTTGCGACTTTCTATACAGAAAAAACAATACCGACGAGCAAGCTTAGATTAAATAAAATAGAAAGAAAACCACTTAAAGATAAAGACAGAGACTTAACAAATACAGTTGGAATACCATCAGGACCCTTGTTGGCAGTAGGGCCCAAAAGGGATATTAAAGCTTCTATTTCAAAGGTGATGGCCATACCTGAAGATGAGTGGATGGTGTTGCTGAGAGGTTAAGATGGGTTTGACAAAGCTACAGGAACAGGATGCAGCAAATAACTCACAAATGTCATGGGGGACAGATGCAGTATCACTTATAGTTTTAAGGGATTTTAATGTACGACCAAAACAATTTTGAATTATTAGAAAGGAAGGATGTGTGCAAAGTATCTCCGCTTAGCCGTTTCATCAGCTCTATTCCGTATTTGCGGAAATTTTGAAGCAAATCTTCAGAGGGACTACGCAACTGTACCAATCATGCCTGGTCTTTGTTGCGAAGGGCAATGGACACATCAATAGTATCACATTTGCGGGAACGCGTCATAGAAGTGCAAACATATATTAAGTTGGAAATTAGAGCAAAAAGAAGAAACGGTCAGCATTTTCGTCCAGTCTATCAATGAAATTTATACGAATTATTGGCATCAAGATCAGAAGCAATTCGCAAATAATCAGCTTTGAAAAAGCTGAAATGCGGACAGAATACATTTTTTTTCTCGAAGTGGTTGAGCAAGCTTGAAATTTATTGCGAGTGAAAAGGACCCTTTTGCTGATCTAGCTATAATAGTTTTGCATCCAGTTCCCTGCTTATAGGTAAGGATAGTAACAATAACAATAATACTAGCAATAAGTGTTATCACTGTTATCACAAATATAAATGTATGTATACAGAAAGAGAGTTAGCCAGATGTGAATTTATGTCCACTTTAGGTAGTAGAAGGTCGGTAGCTCTGCTCGCTAAGGCACCAGTCCAAAGCCGTGATTTATTCGCCGCACGTTCGAATCCCGCAGTATGCTCATGGTTGTATTTGCTGGTCTTGCGTGGTCAAAATAGCTGGCGACTGTGCATTATACCAGCGCTCCACTAATTAAGTGTCACACCAGCACTTCACAAGAATAAAATGTGGCGCTTTAACAAAAATGGTGGAATTAATTGAGATCCGTTTCTCCCATATGTGTCTCCCTACCGCCATAGCTAAGCATTCTCTTCAAAGGGTAATCCCCTGATGATTGGCATTATCATAGGGAAAAAAATCACAAAATCTCTGGTAATATCTGCTGTGTATATTCTTCTAATCACATATGTATTAGCTTGTTAATAATTATTCTCTGCTGGAAAACAAAATTCAGAGACATTGTTGCAATAACATTTATTTATTTCTCACTTTAAAAAGTCTTTGACATTAACACAGGAAAATAGTAAGCATGAAATGTCAAATTTAATAGACAAAAAAAAACAATACAAATCGGCGGAAAATCATTTAGTCAAATTCTGACTGGAATAATGAATGAAGTCTTTGGAACTGTTGCCTACCAGCTCTTTCAATGAGAATACAAAATGCTAAAAGTATTAGGTGAGTCGTCAAAAATTATTCGAGAACTCATATTTTTGCTACCTTTACAAGGTCAATGACACCTTTGTGTGTAAAAAATATCTTAATTTTTTTTAAACACATCATCCTGAAAACCTTTCTTAGAAGCCTGATTTAAAAGCGAAGTCTTTAATTTAACCATCGAAACAGATTCAAAAATCATGATACCTTCATCATGTTACCATAATTTTTTTTTAAAAAATATTTCTCGAAACCAACCGAAAAAGCTATTTGGTGCGCTGAGGTCCCAAACTTCTTCTGTTTTACCTGATTCGATAACCTTTTTGTACTGGTTTCATTTGAAAAAATAATAAACCAGACATCAAATTGTATCTTAAAAGTTGATATCGATGAGAGTATACTCTACCCAAATTCGCATCATTTAAATTAGTCGGGAGCAAATTTTTACGGACGTTGTTTATTCCGAACGAATATTTAGTGCAATAAACGCAAAAGGATGCTCAAACGACTTTTTCTGTTCCAATTTCTGGTTCACAAGATAAATGCGAGGATGCTAATGATAAGTCTGGAAAGCTTTTGGTAAAGATAGAATTTTTTCACATTTTGTTTTTGACCTCATTTTTTTCTTCATTAATTTTAGAATCTTATTTTTCCAATTTTAATATTTCGCGAATAGTTAAGTGCATTGTTTTCGAATTTTATTACAATACGATATGGAAATACAAAGGTTTCAATATTTTCAAATCAACGAACTACGTAGACGTTGTATTATAGTAAATGTATGATTATATATAAATGTTTGATTATAGTAAATGTATGATTTAGAAGCAGAGCTTTAATTATCTATCGAAGTATACTATTCAATTTTGAATTATTAACACTAGTAAATGGTCTCCAACATTGGTTACTAATTACTGTAATTTAAGTGAGATTTAAAGGCGTTTGTCAATAAGTCTTTATCGAATGACATAATTGTTTGTATTCTCCAATTACTTAACATTTACATGCTTCACTAATGACCAATATCCAATTATAAAGTCAATCACATGCTCATTTGAAAATCGTTGCACGTGTCCAAATCGCATGCATCGCATCGTCTCAACAGTAATTACCAGCATAGAGGTGTTAAAGTCAATGCGCGGTCGTTCGCTTTAACGTTCCACATCGGGTCCTCAAGAGACCGTGCTTCTGGATTCCAAAGAATCATCTTAATGGAAAATACTGATCTCGACACCGATTAAGCCATATTAATCCCATTTTTAAGTGTCGAGCACAGTTGGAGGGACCAGTCGTTGATCCCTTTGTATCTTCCTTCAACAGACAGAAGCAAGTCAAATGGATGCAACGAAAACCGGCAAACCAAGTGTTTTCTACTTGCCGACTCCAGGTTGCGTCCACCTCAACGGAGTCAATCTCCTCTTTGCTGTCGCCTGTGTTCGCGAAGGCAAATGCAGACAATGTTAAAAGTAAGTGATGCATTTTTCGAAGCCGCTGGGCTGTCATAGCCATGCAGAAAAACATTTTTTGTGAAGACTCGTGTTGTCTTTCAGGTTCAGTTATTAAGATATTTATTCTTTGAACTGATGTGCCATAATATGCCCAAACTCTTCATACCAAAATTTTTTGTGAGGCGAATAATTAAACAGCCCGAGAATGTTGATAATAATTATTGAATGAATGAAAAAATGATAGTGCCTCTTCGGCACTATTCAGTATAAAGACTGTATCGAAATGCAATTTAACTATCCTTAATTTCATGGATGGCAAAGTATTCTCAAGTCAATGAGCACAGCCCTACTAGATCGTTATCGCAGCTTGATTCAATTTACAAAACGTATTGCACACTGAAACAATCACTCATCTGATGGACTGTTTGTTCCACACATGCATCCATATGAGTACAAATACACGCTTGGACATGCAGTGTCAGTGACTGCAATTGCGTTGACGACCAGAAGTGCAATTGCCTCGAAGCAACTGAAATTAAAATCCGACCTATTAAATTATACGGTTGAAATATTGGAACGGACAAGATGGAATGATGAGTGGGCGAGAGCCGCTCTGGTACAATCTAGAACTAATTTGATGTCACATTTAAATCTTGAGATATGATTGTTTTGGTCGTAAAGTTTTAATCGCTATTGGTAATTAAAATAGCATTACAGTGCTCGATAGTCCGTTCAAAATGAAGTTACGACTTACGGTATATGAATGTGCCTATATAAAATAGTTTCTTTAGTTATATGACGCTACACGCATACACGCACAGTAGCAACAGTTGATACCATTTGCTACAAGCGCATCGAGACCAGATAAGAGATTCTATCACCAATGTCAAATATGAGATCGTTACTATTGGATTAAAATAAAAATTTCTCTATCAGAATAGTAAAACCTTCCTACACCCGATTTGAAATCCAGTAACTAACTATCTTTAGGCTGTTTCGAGTGATTATCTTTAATATGATTTTGAGAATTAAGAAAACTTCGATTGTAAGTAACATATTGAAATTGTACAATTTCAAATCGGAGGTTGAAATCAAAATAGTTCATTTTAGACGTGTTGTCAATCTTGCGATCTGTCCAAATGTCGAAATTTAAGTGCGTAGCTGATTTCATTTTAAACCACGCAGCAGAAGGTCGGTCAGTATCGTTTAGGGCTTGCAGTCAACTGACAATGAGTTTGAGCTCCACTACTGACAATGCAGGCTGGTCTTTTTTCATCAAAATCATGGCGTGAAGTGCTGATTTTATGTCAACCCATTCGACAAATAAAAATCTTTCTAAGACTAAGTATTTTTTTCCACCTATTTGGTATATTCGGAAGAGATAAAAACTTTAGTACATCAGAACGACTAGAAACACTAATGTTCGAAGAAAAGTACAGGAATCATTAAGATTTGGAGTGCATCTTCTACCGCAAGTACTCATTATTACAGCGAACTTGCTTGGGAGGTCATGCACCATTTTGATCCAAAAACTGCACTGAAAGTCTTAGGGAGGAAAGGTTTTCAGCGCTAGCACTTGCATGAATTTCAAAATTTAAGAAAATGGAATAGTTGTTTCTTACATTCATTATCGAATGTTTATCTTATGCAACTTTGAAAGTGGCTTCTTCAATTACATAAATGACGAAAATTCTCAGTACTTGCAACACTTTGGCAGCACTGTAACCAAAAGTCTACTACAACTGCTTCATGTCAAAATCAACCTACCCTATGAAACTTGCTGTCATCCGATGACTTAATCGAAAGTTCTTGTTATAGAAAGATGTTTTGTGCTGCCATCCCGAAAATTTCTAGAACTTGGAAAATTTGAACATTGGTCACTTATTTTAATGATAGCTGTTTGCTGTATAAATATCTAATGGTAGCATCTGTTGGTACGAAAATAACAAAAATGACTGGTGCTGGCAGCCTTCTACTATAAATATATCCAAAATTTTACCAAACCTGCTTCACATTGTATTTAACTCACGCTGTAAATTTCATTCTGATGCAATGGCTGCATTGGAGGTTATAGGGGTGAAAAATTAGGGGAACCAACCGTAAAAGTTTTCAAACTTTCGTAAAAATTACAAAAACTATCATAGTTGGCAATTGTATCATGATTTTTCAGTCAAATACTTACCTAATTTGGCTTATAGTAAGGTCCATTTACTGAAAGAATTTTGTTTGAATTTCATGACTGCACCCGAAGTTATAGAGTAATAAGGTTCATTTTGCTGAACAAAATTTCAAGATTCAAGAAACATGTATTACCCTAGCTAGCACGTCCAAGTTAATTTTAATTCAAGTGAATTTCGTTAAAATCTAGCGCCTGATTCAGAAAAGATAGCACAAAAAGCAGTTTCGTATTACTGCTTTTTCACGATGGCACCACTGCCACAAGGCTACCTAAATTTCAAAATAACTTCCCTGAGTTCTTTTATATATAATATTGATCTGATTATCGGGTCGGGAGTTCCCGTGAACATAAGTTTCGACTGCTCAAAATAGAGTAACGTGTCGTTTTAGTGCAACACGGTATTTTAAAATTTTCAATTTGACAGTGAAGACAAAGAATAATATTTATCACTAATTTGCATTTTTGATCAAAAAGCGAAAACTGTTGAGTTGGATCGATGATTTGATAGATATTTTTTTCACGTGCCAGCCGTAGCTACAGGAATTTTCTGCACACTCATGCATTATTTTAGATATGTATAGTTTTAGTCAATAACAATATGCTCTAAAAATTCCGTGATGATCCTATGTTTCTGTCAAAAGTTACGACAGATCTAAAATCGAATAAAAATCCGTGCCTTGTCTGGGCACTCAGTGCAAATATGAGGTTCAAAATTTCAATTCTTTGTCATAAACAGGCACATAACATTTTATAGGATGACACAAAAGTGCCCTTAGTATTTCTTGTATAAAATTTTAATGAAATTTTTTGATTTGATTGAAGAAGATTTTTATTTCATTTTAGTTGTACATTCTTAACCTAGCTTAAAGTATAATTAGCAATAATAATTTAAAGTCAAGCGGCTATACTATTTTGGCCTGCTGGCTCTTATGGTTTTTTTATATAAATATTTTTGTCTTAAACACTTTTTATCTTTCACACTAATAATACTACCCAGCTTGTACAGTACTGGCGTTACCTGGGCAATACTTAAAGTCTACCTTACACTACAATTAAGTTCTAACCTATACCTAATTATAACTAGCCTAACCTAATTAGACCTAAAACTTTACCTAGGTCTTACACTTAGCCTCTTCTGTTCGACGGAAGGCCTACATAGCTAAATAGCGCATCCATGAGCTGGCGTTCATAAACTGACTTCGCGGGGCGCATAAATGGCTCATTAGAGCCACCTGTACACCCTATTGACCGAATTAGTCCGTTTTCATGTCCGTCAGTTTGTCCGTAGAATCTTGTCGTTAATTCTATAACCTGGTCCTTAAGTGGCTTCAGGCCTGACTACTGATAGAGGAGAAGGTTCTTCGGCCACTTTTTAGTTACCGGATTGTAGAACCTACCAGTGCAGAAGCGGAGGATTCTTCTTTCAATTTTAATGAAAAGATATTGGTTTAATATTTTAATTTTATTAGTATGAAGTAAGTCATCCTTCGTTTATAGTCCGGGAGCCAGCGACAGTAAAAACATGCCGATTTCATCGTCAATGATAGTATATCAGGGTCTTCAATTTGTTTGTACTTATCACAGAAACTGACCACTTACATCGCACGTCGAGACCTTTTGTTGTCAGAAGCTTTGACAACATGTAATAAGCAGTACGTAAAAAAAACTTTGAGGGGCTACCAATTGACATCAGACGATGTCAAAAAACGACCACTTACATTTGTTTGGCGGGACAATCAACCACTTACAAGCGCGCAAACATGTAACATTTTTTTCAAAAATTGACTTTTTTCATCATTGCTCAAATTCTACATGTTTACAGACGACCATATTGCCCATGTAAAAATATTGTGCTTACAATCGATTCGCAGGACAAACCTACTTTAAGCGATCATCAAAGTCGCCGCTGTAAGAGCCCGCGCGCGGATTGTTTCTGACAAAATGCCATGTTTTGTGAAGCAGAGCATCAACCATAAATTTATACACGAAAACAAAATTTGAGAAAATGAGTATGAAATTGGTAAAAAAGTAGATATTTACCAGATTTATTCGTGACTTAATAAAATTTTCATATACTAATTTTCATCGCTTTCATCAGAAGAATCTGGATCATACTCGGAATCTCTAAGGCCCAGCAGACAGAAAACTCGTGTTTTCTACCGCTGGCGGATAAAATATTGTGTGCACCTTGAATATTTTACTATTATTGTAATTGCTATTGTGTACCTGGCAAAGTTTCGCCATCTGGATTTTTTTCTTCACCTTCTTTCTTGAGTACAATGTATTCGACGATGTTTGGCAACTGTTCGCCCTGAAACCATTTGAAGTCAAATTTTCCCCGTTTGTTTGCCATCCACAGTCCTCTGGTGCCAAATCCGTAATGTTAGGTGTGTGTAGGAGTTGCTCCACATTTTTCCGATATAAGCGGACTTTAGGGTATGCTGAACGATTTCCGATTTGCATGGATGAAGGCTCGATCCATCGAAGTTTTTAACATTGATGTTGAGTGTTAGCTCGTTTTCTTTGCATTTGTAGGCCTTTAAAAACGTTTCTACTCGCACTTTATTAACTTCCGTTGTTTTTTCCTACCGTAAAATGACAAACAAATTTCTCTACAATTGGTAGAAATATTTTTAGGCATCTATCAAAACGTCCATTAGTTACCTTTTAGTTGCAGTCTTATATTCCCTCGCGTTCTGTCATATGCATATTGACTGCGGATTTTTGTTCCAGAAGTCTCTCCAACACTGAGCACTGTTCAAAAGTGTTTAAACGGCGTGAGTTTCGAAATGTCCAAAACTTTCGGTCTATAAGACCTAAGGTACTGTTCATGGCCGAAGGTGGCTGAAGCAGTGGCCGAAACTTCGATCGGATACTACTGCTAGCATTCAATTCTGTGCTTAAGCACCCCCTAAACGCTCAATATTATTGATCAATGTGATTTATCAATAATATTGAAGGTAGCTTTATGCGCTTCAATATGGCTTCAATATGCGAGCTACTCCGCACTCAGACATCATGCATCTGATGGCTATTACGCACGAGTACGTGGTAACGCGTCGATATTCCGCACAAAAATGATGCATTATTGATAAATATGCCTCATACACGTCAATATGCGCATCAATACAGCCTCTATCAATATGCTTCAATAGGAATTTCCATCAATATGCTTCAATATGCTGTTAATATGTTTGAAGCTCTTCTACACGTCAATATAGCCCTTCAATACGTATTCATCAATGCATATTGATCAATAATATTGAGCGTTTAGGGGGTGCTTTAGACCAATATCACTCACCAGTTATTATTGTGAAAACAACAAAAACAAAAATTTTAATATGTGCCTTCGCTTGTATTTTGAGACGCATATGAAGCAAAAGTAGTTGCGTTGAGCCAAGCACGCTCCACCTTCACTTTGTTTATCATATTTTCCTATTAGCTATGGAAAAAAAATGTTACTTTTTTTTGACACAAATGGACCAATTATTATAATTAATAGAAAACTCCCAGTTTTTGCTGAAACTATCTTATAACACTTTTGCATAATTTTACGATTTCAAGCAATCCAACTGTAATGAAACGGTGGGAGAGTGCATAACTCATTTGCTCCCGACTAAACAAACTATGAAGCCAATATTTGAAGTATATTTTAAAATGCATACATATGTATAAACTTTTGGGTACCCACGCAGAAAACGACCGTAATAAAATCATATAAATAATTCGAGTACATGGCAATCCAATAAAAATTTGAATTTTTATTATTCAATTATGCACCTGTTTCGTCGTTTCGCTTCGCTTCGCTATAATTGACATAAATTTAAACGGAGCTATTACAAACTTCCGGTAGAAAAGTTGGAAAGATACCATAAAAATAACTCATTATCAAAGATATTGTATTATTCGGGTAAAGAGCTCTTTGTTTGAGTACAAGCTGGCTGTTAGAGTTCTCAGCTTTGTCTATCTTAAATGTTATTCACGCATAAAATAGGGCCTAATTAAAATTCTCGTAGAAGTTGTTGTTTACGTTTTCGTTGAAGTTTTTACACGCACTTATGCGTCCATATAAGCAAACATATATATGTACATATACAAGTGTCCGTGCTAGCTGGTCTATCCAAACGGTTTTTTTCTGGGAGCATGAAGTGGAGCATAATAAACAATTAAAAATTCTAATTTATAACATACTTTCCTACTAACTGCTAAGGCACATGAAAAATCAGCAGCGGTTCAAGTGTTGGCCCAGCAGGAATCATCGACCGACCAACACATCATCATCATCAATTCGAATCATTTGCCACGAGGATATTCCATCAGAACTAAGCGGAAATACTTTATAGCGACCTTCACTTTGCTTGGAGATCATTGTCATACGGCGATAGGAAAAAAAAATATTGTGTGAATGTGGCTTGAATGTGTGCTACAATAAACCGAAATATGGTTTGGCCAAGTAGTTGAACGCGTCGGAAATTCCATATCGTGCGCTATGCCTCTTAAATTAAAGCTATCCGATAAAAAAGACGAGGAGTCTTGCCCAGGCGGCCACCTCTAGCGCTGAAAAGAAGAAAAATATTAGACGAAGCAATGTACGTGCTGAGTGTTGTGAAAAGAAGCTATATTGGGAGTAAATTTTTCAATAAGAAGTAACAGCACGATCTGATTCATTCGTAGCGAGCTTCATAGCCCACTGGGCTCGCACAATAAATTTCTTGACTATTAGGTTTTTTGGCACGAGTCCGAGAAACGGCTAAAATAGGCTCCAGGTGGAGTAGATGGTTAGTTTATCATCAATACATTCAGCGTTGATTGATAGCATTCAACGTTAGTGTTTAAGGTAATGAATTTGAATCAACAGAATTCCTTCTTGGATATTCTAAATTTAGACATTTGTCAGATCTGAAACTGTTTTGCATGAGTTTAGATAATTATTCGTGGTGATAATTATTGGTGGTGGCTGCTTGCAAAAGGATTTGTGGTGAGATTTTTACTATGTACACATACAATTTTATCTTAATGATTTCACATAATAGCGATTAAATATTGAGACTACTCGGAATAAACTTGAATGAACTAAAAATATTGAAATTTTCAAAATTACGAACTGAAGTACTGTTATTTCGGGACTCGACAAGATATTATTTTGATACTTATACACACATATTGATTATATGAATGAAAATAAATAATTCGTAAATTTATAGAATTCCGATTGCTCGATGTGCACTGAAATTTAATTGGGAATAAAGGAACTGTAGTTTATATTTTATTTTCACTGGAACTAGATAGGTTATTCGCAAACTATTTGAGAAAATTATACTCTCCAGAATCCGATTATCCATTGAGTCGTCCGCAACAATACCTGATTTTCAATTCGGATTGCAACCCAAGCTTTCGACAACGCATCAACTGTGTAGAGTAGTGAAATATGTGCAAAATAACTTCAGTGGCAAAAGATTTACAGGCTTAGTTGCATTAGACATCGAGAAAGCATGCGATACTGTTTGGCATAAGTGACTCATATGTAAGCTTATAAAATCTTCTGTTCCTATTTACTTGTGCAAGATTATCCAATCCTTTCTTTCGGCCTGGACCTTCTCAGTTAAATTTAAAGCTTTCTCAGATAAATACGTAATACCAGCCGAAGTTCCGCAGGGGTGAGTCTTAAGCCCCACTCTCTACAACATTTATATGTCCGACTTAGAAAAAGCACCCCATTGCCACATCGCCATGTAAACAGACGACACTGCCATATTTGCTAGTGGGCACAGTCCAGATGTGATAATTAACACCCTGCAACAACAGCTTTCAATTATTGATAATTTAACATGGGGAACAACAGCTTTCAATTATTGATAAACTAATTCAATAAAGTTATTATTATTATTATGATTATTATTATTATTATTATAGATAGCTTATTAATTTTTGCTTTAATTCTTCAAGAAAAATTTCAATATGGGAAAGAAGGAACGTTTACAAAAACCTCATTTGGATTGGTTAAAACATTGGTTGGAATTCGCAACGAACTATGTAGTTGATAGTTTTCGATCAACTGGTATTATATATCGACTAGTACATTAAGCCATTTTATATTGACTATCAACTTTTAATGAAGTTTTCGTTTCTTAGCTGGCATGTTTCGAAAATGTAAATAACTTTTACCATTTCATGGAGCTTACGATTGGAACAGCAGAATAGCTCGCCGAGTATCACTTTTGAACAGTGTTTTTGCGTGTGGCAGCACAATTATATTCCATAATGGTACATCACAGATAAGAATTCACTGAAAATCTATTTGGAAAGTCAGTATTTTGAATTTGGTAGTCAGTTAAGACTTCCAATTTGAGAGAAGCTTCAATATATTCTTATATGATTTCCCACAATGGGCGCTCAATTGCATTGCTGGTGCGCTCCATTCTCCGGAGCTCGATCATCGCGTGGGTGATGAAGACCTCTGCTTCGTTCCACTTTGCTTCTGATTGCAAATTGAACCAAGCTTTGTGAGTCAATGGTAATGCGAAGTTCCCCAAAAAGAGAGCACTCAAAAATCATGTCTTCTGCATTTGCTTGCGTTGTCTGAAAGTTTGAACAAATTTGTCAGTCGTCATACCCAAATATGTGCCCAGCCAGAGATTCAGTTAAGTAAGGATTGAGGTTGAGGTTGCTTTGCATCCTTCCCCTTCTCGCAAGCTGTAATTTCCTGAAACATATGCTGCAGGATTAAACGTATTCGCTTCTCTTGCTTAGTGGTGTGTTTGCGGCTTCAATCCATAACTTGCCGACCATATATGTACTTATTTCGTTTCACCCGCAATAATATCTATGGAATCATCCCTGCTGTAACGCAGACATATTTGTAGACATCATTCGAAAGCCACAGAAACGCACGCTGAGTTTAAAGACTGATTTTAGCTGCAGCTGATATGAGTTTACGACGAGAGCATCAGCCCGTAGAGGAAAGCTAAGAGGCCTCGTTTACTACTACAGCCAATATTTTCCTCCTGGCCGTCTTGGGCCCTCCAATATTCAGTAACATCCTAGAGAGCGATGTTTGTTCTTGTGCGCTAGCGCAGCTGATGTATTCCTTGAAGCTCAGTATGTTGTACAATGCTATCACAAGTTATTTGAGTGCTGGCACCCTAAACTTTTTCAATATGATCTCAGTTGGCTGAGTTGAAGGCATTCTTAGAATTGAACGTCATCCTAGCTCAGTACTTTTTTGTTTTCTAACTCTCAGTAGCAATACTAACTGGCGATTTCTTCGGCTTTCTTGGCTACATCAGCTATTATCCATTCTTTTCATAAGGAGTTTTGTCATTTGCAGATATCGCTTGTTGCTTCCACAGTTGCTAACAATCAATTTCAAATGATACATGCAAATCAAAGTATGACTGGGGATGCTCATAATGTGTCCTTCTTAGAAGGGTTCGTAGTAGCTTAGAGTACCAAAAACATTCCCTATACCATTTTGGTCACCATATTCTTCATCATATTTCAAAATTACTCCTACGTTTTCGTTAAGATATTTTTCGATTCCTAAGATATTTTTCGTTTGCAAACTGATTAGACTGCCTTAGAGGAGGGGATATTTTCTCTGGATTTTGTCTGCTATGAGCCTGAGTTGGCTTAACTTTAAAAGTCGCAGCAAATGTTCTTCTCAACTGACCTTCTTAAATTTTTCTAATGCAAAGGACATACTCCATAGCAGGCGGGGTGACTATCATCACAGTTTACGCACTTAGCATTTGCTTCTTTTTGCTTGGTGAATTGCAAGTGGTAGCGAGATTCCGGCCTTTGCGCTTCTTTTTTCCGAATAAGCAAGTACACTGCCATATTATTATTAATATCCATTTCTTTTTCTTTTTTGGACGGGCTTTTCTTGATTTTGAGGAATAACACCTCAATAGGATAGGTCCTTTTTCTTCTGGGTCTTCTTTTATTTCAGCTGCGATGAGTTATTAGATGTAATAGATGAGTGTCATCTTCTTTTTTTTCCACCAGTAGTCTGGCTAGTTTACTATGGGCGTGAGGAATTTTTTCGCGATGAACTGGATTCTTTGGATCCCCGTTTTGTAGTAAATGTATATTTTCTTAAAGGTTTTCATTCGCTCTGTCCATTTCTCTCAGACTAGTTGCTTGTAATATGTGGTTTATTTGTATTTGTTTTATCCATTTTTTGGTTCTTTACTAACCGGAGGCTGATTTGGTCATAAAATTGCGGTGCGTTCGTTTTTTTTCGATGTTGGAATGACTCTCCCATAATGCCTTCTAATTGTACTTTCTTCCACCATTGGCAAACTACCGTGTCATGAATGTAGTGGAGGTAAGCACTTGCTTTCTTTTGTACTTTGTCGGTACTATAGATAGGGAGGTGCTACTCAAACTCTTCAGTCGTATACCCTGCTGTTAATTGTATTTCATAATTAGGGTCTGCTTCATCTGTTCTATGGGCTCCTTCAGTGTCTCCTTCAACCGTTGCTGGGTCTGTGCTATCTACTGATTTATTAGACCTTTAACTCAAGATTTCATATTATTCGATTATTCTTCAAATAATTCGTAACCGGTACCTAATACCGTTTCACAAGCCTCGTTATTTTAGACTGGCTCAAACAGTTCGTTTTCTTTCATTGTGCCTGCCGTTTTGAGAAAAATCATTTCGTCCCGCCAGTTTAACATTTTCGGTTTTACTAGATATAAGCAAGACAAAGGTAATGAAGGTAATAATTACAACGGGAAAATAAATGAAGTACTTTGATAATCCCAAACTTTCTTCGGTAAGTTACTTTTGAATGAAAGCACTCAGATCTGTGTTATCGCTAGTCCTAATACCAAAAACTGATCTGACCGATAAGATATTTTTCTTTTCCCCCTTACGTATAAAAATGTATTCAAAAAATAAAAAAAATAAAAATTCATGTAAATACAGGCCGACGAAGTGAAGGCTCAAAAAAAAACTTGTCTCATGCTTGACATGATTCCAACCTTCCTGGTGGTCTGAAGCTAGCGAATCCAATCCCGGGATCCCGGCCAATTTCTGGTGCCGAAAATCCCGGGATTGATGACTTCGAATCCCGGGATTTTCGGGATCAGAAATTGGCTGGGATTTCGGCGCCGGGAGTCAAGCATTATCGGCAATCAAGTTACAGCAAGACTCGAAAAGTGCAAATAGAATGCATATTTATGAGAAAACAATTAGCTCACATCAAAATGCGTAAAGAATAGAGCAAAACAAACCGATGTAACAGCTAACAAGAGAATACAAAGGGGTTTATAAATAAATAAGTATGGACTGTTTCGCATTTAGTGCATTCGTTACATCGGACGATTTGAGGAAATTAATAGTAGCGAATGCATACACAGATTTACCAAAATCCTTAACAACAATCAAAAAAAGGTTGTTAGCTATGCAAGCAGGATAAAGAAAATAATAAAAAATAAGATATAACAGGCTAGTATCTCAGGTGAACGGTTCAGTTTGATGTTTGATGAATGGACCTTGACTGCAGATAGGCGCTATATAAATATAAACATCTACTTAGTAAATTCTTACTGGAGCTTGGTGCGAGTAAGAATATCAATGACAGCTGGAAACTACCTAGATATGAGTTTAATGTTTCTCTACGAAAAGACATTGTTACACTCAGAAAAATGTCACTTTTTTTAGAATCACTTTAAATCAAAAGTTGATATCACTTTGAAATAAAAAGCGAATCTTGTACGAATTCCACTTTATTATAAAAATTTTCTTTTCAAATCAAAATTTTTCATCATTGAATTAAAAAGAAAACGTATATGGCGCCAAATCATATTTGAACATTTTTGATTCAAAAATTTTCAAATATGATTTGGCGCCATATACGTTTTCTTTTTAATTCAATGATGAAAAATTTTGATTTGAAAAGAAAATTTTTATAATAAAGTGGAATTCGTACAAGATTCGCTTTTTATTTCAAAGTGATATCAACTTTTGATTTAAAGTGATTCTAAAAAAAGTGACATTTTTCTGAGTGTACCATCGTAACTGATGGGTCAAACGAAATGCGAAAAGTAGGCAGACTATTTGGTACAGAGCAACATATTTGTTTGGCGCATAGCATCTACTTGGCAGTTTGCGATGTTCGCTATAATATGAGGTCCATTCCAGATTAAAGAGTTGATGAAGCAGCTGATAGTCTGAACGACGACCACGAAGATTTGGATGGTCCTGAATCAGCTAACTACGTTGAAACCGGTCGCCTGCAAGACACGCTAGATCAGACGAAGGACATCAGCGCATGCATAAAGAAAGTTCATTAGGTAGTTTTATATTTTAAAAAAGCTCCAACGAAAAATAATAACGATCTTTAAAACTATGTCGGATCCGAGCAAGGCATTTAACTGTCTCCTTTAAATGGATGTAAAACAAGATGAAATAGTCTCTTGACAATGGTCGAATAGTTTCCCATTTTGAAAAATAGTATACATTAATAGGCTTGCAATATTCAGAGCAATTAGAAGCAACAGAGTTTGATTCGATTCAGAAAATTATTGAAGTTTTACTCCCTGTAAAATTGGCTGTGGCGGCCTTTAGTCGCAGACTTGCAAATTTATGCACTGTTAATACTTCATCAAGATTTGTATTTAGGCTGTTAGGAGAAAAACGGTCTATTCTTCTGAATGCTATGAAAATTGCAATATTGGACCGAATAAAAGAGCGTCAGTGTACCGAGCTATCTGGTATGCTAAGGTATCTCCAGAATCCACATTGTACCAGCGAAAATTTACCAGGTGAAATAAAATATCTATTTTTGAAACCAAGCAACGCCAGCTTCAATGATCTAGATGCTGAACCCTATGCTTGGTAGCCAAAGAAATGAAGAGAACCCAGTAGATACCCATATTGATCAGAACAAGGTAGTCGTCAATTAACGCTACAAGAAGAGCTGCAAAAGTATGAAATAATCAATCATGAAATGCCGCAAGAAACTAATCTAATTAAAACCATTGCAAAAGAAATGAATCTTTTCGAAAGTGGTGGCACTTGCATAGTTTGGAGCAGGCGTACCAATATTTCTCGACCGTTTCCGCGTCGTCCGAAATCGGGAACAAATTTAGAAGCAGGCTTGGAGACGATACCTTAGATGCTTTGCTATTGCTTCAATGTTACTTCCGAAAAACCTAATGAGCTTTGGCCGAAATTTTTATATGTTACTTTATTATGTATCTCAATTCTAAGAGTTGTGTTTTGTTGTTGTGGTTTTTGGTCGTGATTTTTTGTTGTAATTTGTCATAGATGTAATTTTTAATATCTGTCTTCATACTGTCAACGTTTTGGATAATTAAAATTATTGTTTTTATTTGCATCAACAATATAAATTAGTAGTAATGCAATTTTTTATACAGTGTTGAGCTCACTTATTGTTGTAGTTTTGAAATGATGGAAAATTATATAATCTGTTTACTAGAAACTTGACTTATTTTGTTGTGTTGTATTTTGAATTTCAAATCCCGGGATCCCGGGATCCCGGGATTTGAGATTTTTTAATCCCGTAATCCCGGGATTGAACATATGGTTCGGGATTGGAATCCCTATCTGAAGCATACATTTTTGGTGAATTCTGTAAAAAGAAAAATGTTAAATTCGTCTGACGTAGGCGATTTGAATTAACTTTTTTTTTCACAAAATGGCGTCCATGTAAAAAAAAAATAGTTTTTTTGCCTCATTTTTTCAGCTTTAAAAATTTTTAATAAATAATAGAATTTTTTTCAAAAATCCCTACGATTTGTGCAAAATTTCACGTAAATCGGTCCATTACAACTAGAGATATCATGTCAATCGTATCGAGAAAAGTAGTTCCAAGAAAAACGCGTACAAAACTTGGAGTCTCGTTTCGGGCAGGGCGTGTCACAAAAATAGCTGTCACTCCAAAAATAATTCGAAATTCCGAAAATCGAAAAGTTTATTTTTAAAGGTCTAAACTTTGAAAATATACAAACAAACAAAAATCGATTTGTTATACCCCCTTAAGTGACTTTCAGCTTCTACAAGGCGACACGTTATTATTCCAAGACGAATACATAGTAAATTGTGCTTGATTGCACTTCACTTAGTGTTAAAAACTAAGTGTTTTTGACCATTCGTCGCTAGCAGCATCACCAATTAATTGCAGGAATCTGAGTTACTTAAATTGATTATATTCGATTTCTTTGCGCTTTCGCACGTTTTTGGTTTATATAAAATTGATACCAAGTACCAGTTTATGCAGCGTCGCCTTAGAATATTCTTGATGTGCACGATTTCCTCTTTGCACTTATACCATTTATTTATTATTTTTCAAAACGGTGCACTATAGTTTCGTATTATTATTTCGTTTAAACATGTGACTTAAGCCAGACGGCTAAAGCACTTACATGTATAACCCAAACCACTACGATGAGCATTCTTTCTAAGCAACATTTCATAGTAGAATACTTTGAGTAAATCTTCTAATAAACTAAACTAAGTGACACGAAACAACAACCATGCACTGTGAATCCCGATTCGATTGACGAAATCTTATAATAATTCGAAGTGGTCAGAGAAGGCACTTTGTGAGTTAACCATGAATGCGCTTTTGTGCTACATCGCGTTCGTCAGGAAAATCGGAAAGTAACTTTTATTTGTGTAAGGAATTTTGTAACTGGTCATTTAATCAAATTCGACTGAGGATTCATGAACGTGATCAAGCACAAATCGATTGAGCGGGAAACACTTAAGTGGCATTTTATGTTTGCAAGGGAGCATGAATAAGTGAAGCTATTGTGTCTGCTGCCTGCCCTGAACTATTGGTTTTAACTTCTTGAAGCCATTTCGACTTACTTAATTACATTTGAGGTACCCACAAATATTCTTGCGGGTCAGACTTTTTTACGATGGGTATTTCTTTCGAAGCCTCGACGGTCAAAAGTGTCCATGGTACGTGGAACAGCTGGTCATTGAATTGTTGAATGTGAGAAATTTAATGATACCGGAAAGCCTGATCAACTTAATGAACCAAAAACAGGGGCACTATACGAACGATACAAGTACACAAAATAAAGCGTACAATGACAAAGGAGAGCAGTTTGTTGAAGATGATAGGCGAAGAAAGATAAATACAGCTGTCCTCTTTGAACAGATCGAATAGTGTTATATTCGGTGTTACTCAATTCATCGGAAGTTCTATTGAAAGGGCGAGATTGATAAAGATTGTGAAACGAGGCTTCATAAGGCTTCAAAGTTTCAATACTGCAAAATATCATATATAAGGTTAATATACCGTAAGGTTTGCGTACTATATTAGACAGAATAGTAATGAGCATGACCATAGCTTCTGTAATCTAAAAGCAACGTCGGCAGCACTCGTCCCAGCTAAGTGAACTTAAACCGATGTCAATTCCAATAAGCCTACCCGTCCCATCGTTAGCACTTGAACAAATATCATAGATAAAATGTCGATTCGATTAGATTTGTTGTTGAATGAACAATAAAAGTAGAAAAGAGCAGAAACAACATGAAGAGGGCAACAATGAGTTCGCGTGCGATGACGGCTCTGGATTTGCTGAGTCACTTGATTTTATTAGACTCGATTCGATGACACTTCAGATACCAAATGCAGAGGTTTGTATGGTAATTTGGAAGCATCCTTAGCGAAAATAAATCATATCGTCGATAAAGAACGTTAGCTTTTCGTCAGGTAAATGACTGTGGACGTAAAAAGAAATTTACATAGTTAAAAGTGTCTCGCTTCTACAAAGCAAAATATGAGCGAACCGCAAAAGTCAGATAACAGAATGACTACCATTGTAGTGTTAGACTCAACAAATAGAAGCGTTGAAAATAATTATAGCGTATATAAAATAATATCAAACCCATATGCTACTCAAATATTAATCCCACTTTTTATATTTGATAAAGATGTAAAAGAAACAGCTTTCCGAAACTTAATTTTTTTAAAATCATATGTCAGTATATTGCGAATACAAGTATAAGCATTCAGGCATTCTGCATTAACGTTAATCTACAAATCTAAACTTCAAGCAATATCAGGTAAGAATTATCATGCAACGCTTTTTAACACTTCTTATCATACTCCACAGATCACAAAATCACCTCTCACGTTGACATTTTAAGCTATTGCTATTTTAAGACAGGAATCGAGCCGATTATTGCAAAAGTCAACGTCTGAGTGCTCGAGTAATTTTGTTTCTGGTTTGATAAAATAAATTCACCAAAAATTTAGTTTGTCCATTGAATCGCTAATTTAATTGGAAGGTATCCAACTTTTATAGCTCTATCAGGTAGCGAGTTTTCTGGAAATATGGTAATAATTGAGAGAGATTTTTTGGAACAATCATTCGTTGCGAATAATATTTGGCACTGAGCACATAAGATTACTGAAAAAATTTTTCCAAGAAAATTTAAAGGTCAGCCTGCGCAAATATAGATAACCGGTAACAAATGACACAAATGAATGACTTTTGTGCATTTTTTTTTGCAAATAATCAGTCTAAGTAATGTTTTAAAGATTAAATATAGCTCCGTACCAAAAAATTAATGGCAACTGGAATAAAAAGTGAGTTGGATCTGTCTTTCAGAGCCTCTTTGCCATCGTTTACTACAATAAGCAGATGGGTAGCAGAATTTCTCGTTTATTCTCAATAATTGTTTGTCAAAACTGTTCAGCTAACTAGTAATTGCCACATATATCTTCTATCATAAATATTTTTTCCCCTAGTCTAGATGCCCGCAAAAAAATCAGTTACCAGATCTATCAGCTTACCAGACCTATCACCACGGGGTATGTAAGCTTTGACTTACTAAGAAAAAGGACCACCTACAAGCCCAGGAATTCCGAGCACTGATTCAACCCAGTCGTGCTGACACATCTATCGGTAACCGCGGACTTCAAAAACTACCACAGCTCATGGGTCGGTAAGGCAACCTTTCTCCCGATTTATTCGCAGTACTTTCTCAACCTATGTTGAGACTGCAGGCCTGCTTTCCTCATTTCGCAGCATTGCATCCATGATCGTTTCAGGCGTCCAGAACTTTTTAACTCGAAGCGCATCTCCCCAAATTTCAGCTCTATATAGCAAGATGGAATCGGTCATTACCAGCAGCAGCCTCCATTGCATGTCACTGGGATCGCCAACGTTGGCCATTAGCCTACTCAGTCAAGTGACTAGAGTCGTATATGATCCCAATACGTCAGCTTTGTGGCCAGGGTCACTCCCAGATATCTGACCGAATTGCTGGTCTTGACCTCGACGGAGCAAACTGTTATAGTTATGACAGTTGGTATCCTTCGCTTCGTCAGCATGATCATATCTGTCTTTGAGACTGCCAGCTGGAAACCGTGCTTGGTCATACACCGATCCAGCTTCTTTATGTCTTGGTTATGTCTAAGCTGAGCGACATCAGCAGATCTGCGACGTCATCTGCGTGACTTACCAGAAACACATCCATAGTCATTTCCAGGCGTAGCAGATCATCGCATATAATGTTCCAGAGGTCAGATCCTAAGATTAACCCTCTGTGCCACACGTGGGGTGGCAGGTCTCCTTCCGACTTCATTATTGGTGTCGTAGAGCAGCCGTCGGATTTTGACGTAGTCCCGGATCATGGCTAGCAAGTAGCCAACGATACGAAGTCCGACTCCTCGTAGAGTTAAAAGCATTTTGTACGTCAAGCTTTACCAGTATGACAACTGGTCTGGTTTGATGATATGATATGCCCCAACAACTGTTGAGATGGAATTGATTGTTGAATGCTCTTCCCGGAAGCCAAGCTTCCTCAAAGACAGATCGCCAGCCGATCCCATTGCTGGCAGCAGCCGCGACTTGAGCAACCCTTCGAAAAGCTTCAAAGCAGTGGTGAGCATGCACAGCAGACGGCATTCTAATGACTTGCGTAGGTTACCCTTAGCTTTGTCTACAGGTACCAGTCGAGTTACTTTCGACTGCGAGGAGAAGACCCCCACGACTAAACATTAATTATGCAAATCCAACTGGCGTGGTGTTTTGACTCTCGGCCACGACTTTAAGCGTCCTGCCATCCTGTTCAGATGCTCGTTCGTAAAGGGAGAAACATCCGCCTGATTGAAGAGGATGGGATTGCAAGTTCTTGGCAGATGCGCCGAGAACAGCGTACTACTTTCATATATAGTGTGTTTCAACTACATATTGCTCTTCTTGAACAATATAAACATTGTTTTATAGGAGGGTTACACGGACACTTGAGTAGTCAATATCTACTATTTATTTCAAGCAGTAACCAAGGGTAAATTCTGAGCTATGTATGTAAAAAGATTAATTTAATTTCTAAAAACTTAAATCACGACAGTAGTCTCCGTCTTCTGGAATTTTTCTAAGACTGAGCACAAGAGACAATATAAAAACAATAGCTTTAAGCGGGACATATGAAACACTTTAACATATTGCCATGAAACCTGTTTAATTGTCATGAAGCCGGCAAAAATTTTCGAGAACAATAAAACATCGGTAATATTTACCACAATCAATATATTCCGGGTCAGCTTTTATACACTTTCAGGTTGTCAGTAACCAATGCCCTTAATCCAATTGAAACGTTTAAAGTCATGTGGTTGATTCACTTTTTTCGGGGACTTTAATTGACAAACCCTATACTTAACATATTACAATTGGTATTTACATCATCGTCTCTCCCAAACGCGTCATCCGATTGAGCTGATATTTTCAGGATACAATATGTATATGGAGTTTCAACCCTATGAGTAGGTTTATTTTTAATCTCAAACTCGCTAAGAGTGGTTTAAAATCGTCTCTGAAGAATCGACCGCTGCAAACGTAATTTAGAATAAACTTTGTCTCAATGTCTTAATTATTCTGTTTCTTATTAAAATACAATTTTTTTTCTTTATTCCGCTTTTATCTTTTTATTAATCTACACTTTAAACTTTTTTTACTTCTACGGCTAGAAAGTTTGGGCAGCCTAGTGGGTAGAGCATAGGTTTCTTGTGTGGGATTCCTTGTTCGAATCCAGGTTCCGACGATGGTCCGCGCATCAAGCTTCAAGTTCATCTAGCACTAAATAGGTACCTAAATTAATCAGGGGTAAAGTAAGTCGTGGAATCATTCATATCACAAATTTACAATCAGTGAGACTATGAGTCCCACGACTCACTTTACCCCTGATTCGTTCCAATATCAATTCGAGCCAAGGACCCCACACACTAGAAGCTAGTGCTCTACCCACTTGACTAGACGGAAACACAAACATTATATTTCCTAGCATAAGGTGTAGATGGCCAACATATCGTCAATTAAAAACCATCAGTTCTTCTTAAGGACAACTCCAACGTAAAATTGCTTGTTCTATTTCGGTTTTTTGATGGTATTGATCCCATTTTTGATGGTATTGATCCCATATTACAAATTCTTTTTGGTATTCCGGATCTGTGTAAAACCGATGCTTTTAAGCAAAACATGTTCTTCCTCCTACCTATAGCTACTTAATTACCACAAACAAATACGATTATGCGTAAAGTTCACCTTTTTTGAAAATAAAGTGCTCGTGATTGATAATTCACATTCAAAATAATCGGAATTCGAACAATAATTTTGAGATTATTCAAATTGTTCATACATCCGGCTGTCGATATGCTACCACCGGTAATGGGCTCAGGCAATATGGTAAATTTTTTTCAATTAATTTTAAACATTGATATTTTTGCTGATGCGACGAGCCGTCGCGCCAATCCCGCGACCACACATTATTATAATTTCTAGGATTTTTGTGTCGATATGTACATCCACAGCTGTTTAATACGAATAAATATGATAAAATGGAATCAGGTTAATGAAACGATAAAATCAACGCGCATTAATTTTGAAATGGATTGAAAATTTGTCGGTCTGTGGTCTGTGCGTGTTTCGACATAAGACGGATTAACAGAATTACAAACGTGCTCTCACACAAAATCCCAATAACGGAAAACTCATAACGGCCAACAAACAATGAAGACAGAAAATGTATGGGCGAACTGGGATTTTCACGAGGAACAATCGTTGTCGTGCAGAATGTGACTGGAAATAGATGTAAAAAGTCGTTGGCCATCATATACAAACTATCATCACATAGAATCGATTGTGTTGCCTAGAGCAATTATCAGTTGATTGGCTCATGCTCTGGAAACTGAAATAAAATAAATAATGTCATTTGCGAGTTTTTAAGTATCAGCTCGGCGACCAGTAGCGCTAATGGTTCCAAATTAAAAACTTACAAAAACGTTTTAATTTAATCACAAATGGTCGGACATCAAAGCGTGAATTATATAGTAATTGAATAAGTTTAATACTGAATGTTTTTGTACGATTATGGTTTATTTCGTTACGATGCGTTATTTCAAGTTTTGTATCTTCGAATTCTAGTACGGTGAATTCTATCTCGAACTCAACGCCCGTATTAATGATCATGCGAACAGTGCAACCTTGTGTCATTGGCCCCAGCCGGGTGTTTCGAAGCGATTAGATATGATAAAAACAGGATAGCATGTGACGAATCGTAGCTTTGACTTGTCTGAACTTCTGACAAAGCGATTTATCATACTAAATGCTGTCATATAGAAATAAATAAACAGGATGAACTATGAACTTGCACATGTACGATGAGTATCAAAAGTCTACGTAGGAGTATAAGAAATGCAATATTTCACGAAAACGCTATATTTATTTGATTATTTCGTTACACCATATAATTACTGCATAAAAACAAGTCGGAAAATATTCAATAGCGGAGAAACAATCCACGAACCGTAAATCCTCCCTGTAAGTCCCTCAAAAAGTCTTCGTGTGGTTGCACTTTCCTAGAAGTGTTCCGGTTATTTTTTCAACATTTGTCAAGGAACTGAACAACTATTCAATCAGCAGAAATTTTCGAGTATTGGTGTTTCACCACTTAGTGATTAGCAAAAATGGACCCAAAACGAAAGGATGCTACCGAAAGATAGGTAAAATCACAATCCGATTTCATAGCCAGTTAAAATCATTAGTAAAAATCGACAATGTCTCTGGAAGGCCCAAAATAACGGTTTTCAAAAAGAAAACAATTGAAAACAAGCACCTATCTGGCTACCTCCGGGTTCTAAATGATCACAATCGACGTATGTTTTACCGAAAAGTAAAACGCGATAATCCCGAAATAACTTCAACTAGGTGTTGGTGTATCGACAAGCACTGCAAAGGATACATACAGTTTAGTCTAGTTTACAGACTAGTTTTATTATTTTTGGCAAAAATCATGAAAACTTTAACTGTTAATTCAACAAAATAACAAAACTTACTCCAACTCAGAATTTCATGCCACACAACTAACCGGTGTTAACAACAGCCTATAAAATAAAAGTAAGTGTGGTAGTGCTCAGGTCAGAAGACGACCATCAGGCAGTTTAAGTAGTATGTTTAATTAGTTTGTTCAAGTCTCCATAGCAGTGCGGACGGAAAAGGTGAGCTGTAGGGTATATAGCGCGTAGTGTATTAGGTGCGGTAATTAGAAGTTGTGAGTAATGCCTTGTGCTAATTCGCGGAATGATGAGTATCTGTGTTTGTAATAGATGGTCGGACGGTGTTTGGCATAGTCCTCATGACCGACGTGTGAGTGTGTCTCGACGTGCGTCAGCATAGCGAGCCAGTTGTTAGCATGTGGTTGCAGTAGCCCAGCGAGGATCTGTGTTTATCAAAGATGGTCGGACGGTGTTTGTCATAGCAATCATGGCCGACGTGCGAGTGTGTCTCGACGTTCCTCAGCATAGTAAGCCGATTGTTAATGTATGTTTCTATGTAGCTGTGTGTGCTGCCACCACTGAGTGTGTAGTGTGACTCGCAAATTATATTAATATTTTATAGACTAATGGCCAAGTGAGTGAGCGAGGAATGCGACTTGTCGTGGGACACATTTTGCTTGAATAGTTTGTTGTCTGAAATAGTGACTGCAAAGTAAAATCATCGGTTACAGACACTGTGGTATTTACTTTAAAAGAAGACAAAAATATACCCTAGTTAATAGCGCATTTTATAAACTGCTGTAGTCGCATAACGGTACTTTTTAAATCAATCAAGTGATTGCAACATACGGTGACATTCATTTACGTTGAAGTTATCAGTTTGTTTGAACTTCTCTCGAAATCAAGTTGTACTATGGCTATTTCAAGGAAGCACAGATCCTTGAAAATGAGGAATTTTATTTTGCAGCTTAATCTCAAATATCGTACACAGGAGCACTTCAACTGTACACAAAATCATTAAAAAAATTCAAACAGAAAATCGAGCGAGTAATAAAAGTAGAAAAGCCCAAGGAAGGAGACCAACTGCAAACGAAGAGAAGTATATTAAACGGATTGTGAAGAAATATCCGTTTATTTGAGCAGATAAGTCTCCGTGGAAACAATTTAGAGATGCATAAGATGTTTCGGATTGAATTGCCAAGCAAGAACCAAAAAACAATAATTTTCGGAAAAAAATATAGAAAGAGCAGATTACGCTTCGCTAAAACCCACTTAATTAGATCCCCTGGGTTTTGGAACCAAGTAATAGATTATACTTTCCTACAGTATGTTTCTTTTTTTATATTGCAGGTCCTTTTGACCGATGAAAACAAATTTAATTTGCAAGGATACGATGACCATAGATTTGTATGGGCAACGAGCAATTAAAACATGCTTGCCTAAAAATTATAAGGCTACATTAAAGCATGAGGGAAGCTCTGTAATTTTTGGGGGTTCATTTTTGCTGCATGAATAGAAGATCTCTATTTTATTCAAAATATAATGGATTGATTTCAGTATGCAAATATGTTAAAAGCACATGTGAAAACTTCTTGCAATAATTTGGGTGTTTCAGATAGTTTTATTTTTTATCAAGACCACGATGCGAAATATAAATTATATCTTGCCTGATTCTAGTTGTTTTATGATTGTCCCCACGTATTAGGCACACAAACTCAGTCCCCAGACTAGCATATTTGGCAAGAGGTTGGACTTAGAATAATTCAAAAAACCTAATCAAATATTAACGACCTTAAAGCTGTAGTTTTAGAGGCCTGGAATTTTATAAGTCTTCAAATTTGTTAAATTGTATGCCAAGAAGACCAGAAGTAGTAATTAAGAATAAAGGTTATGCTACAAAATACTAGAATCAATGTAAGCTTTAATTTTTCCGGTTAGTCGGGTGGCATTGAATGCTACGATGGAGTAGTTTTTATTATTTTGTTGAATTAACAGTTTAAATTGTTATAATTTTAAAACAAGACAAAATTTCCTTTTAATTGATATGAAATATGATATTTCTGTCGAATTTATTCACTCTAAACTATACAGTTGCAATTTTTTACATTCACCATCTGGTTAGACATGTGAATCACTGTATGTAAATACATGTGTTGTACCTTCTATAAATTTCCGGCTTAAAATATTATTTTCAAGCTACTTCGGCCTAAAAGGCATGCAAATATTGTTGAGAATTAATAAATATATACAGTTCATTTCCAGAAAATACAAGATTTGTGAGGTATGAATCTTAATTTCAATAATATTTTTATTGATTTGGGAAAACCTGACGCATTTTTATTGAATATGTAGAATATATTTCTCGAATATATAGTTTTACCGATAGCAAATCCAACTATAAATAATAGGATATAATCAGGCACAGTGTTTTTTTAACAACGAAGGAACTCACTTGAAGACGAGTCACAGAGAAATTATTCTAACACTGTCCGGAGCGAATGTTTTAGTACCACGAGTAGTGGAGCCGGCAATGGCCTTCAAACGGCAAAAGAAAAAAAACTTAGAAGTTCCAATGCAGGTTTGGTTGACGTCAAAACATCAAAAAACCGGTAACATACGACGGAACCAGGTGTACATACTCCAGATTAACAATGAGTTTGACGTATTACTTTACCCGTGGCATCAGAAGATGGAAACCCATAGAATAACAATGTCAACACCTTTGAAACTGGCGAGATTGAAAGAGATCTGTGCATACATGACCCATATGGAACAACTGCTAGTCACCACCAAGTTGGGTCGCAGGTGGAGTTGGTTGTCAGAATAATCTGCAACATAGTAAGCATAGTCATGGCATGTGAGTATACTCCTAGCATCCGCCTTCATAATCTACGGCATGACCGCTCCTCCGAAGGAGGTCACTAAACTCACCACGGAGTTTCTCAAGATGAAAAAATTCCTTCTCATAGAAGTGGACGCTAACGCTCATCACATATTGTGGAGCAACAAAGACGTCAGTGAAAGAGGTGCAAATTAACTGAATTTCATTTTACATAATAATCTGGTCATAGAAAATCGGGAAAATGTTCCTACCTACAGGAAACTTTTCAGCAAAAGCGTACTAGACATCACTCAGCAAAATGGGTCCAACGTATGATTGATAGATAACTGGAGGGCTATTGAAGGACCATCGTTCTCTATTCATGGATATATTATTTTGACATGAGACATCCGCAACCTACAATTCTACCCTTTTTCTTAAACACAGGAACACAAACTGAGAGACCTCCAAACGAGAAGCTGTAAGTGGGTTAGGCCCTTCACCTTTGATTGACTCCATAGCAGACGTGGATACAAATTATGAAAGCTCTAGAATGCTGCTTTTACAGGTTTTATCCTTATTGTCACTCTAAGACGCCCTGGTGGAATAGTGATCTAGGTCGTCGAAGAAGACAAGTACGAGAACTGTTTGAGTCAGCCAAAGTAGCTGAGTCCCAGAAATGCTGGATTGAATGCTGCAGGACGTTATAAGTATCTATAAATCAGGCAAACGGAAAGCCAGGTGGAGCACCTGCAAGAAGCTATACAGCAGGATTGAGGGTGTTTCGAGAACGATCAATTTAAAGGTACTGCTTGTTAAACACTCTGTCACTCCCACACCTCACTGGAGGCTAGTTTTCATGATGTGGATCGTATAGGTGAAGCTACGACCAAGTAGAAACTAGTTTGGACCTTCCAAATATTCAAACCCTTAAAGACGTCAGGTCCGGATAGAATTCAGACGACAGGAATGCTCACCATATCTTGGCTAGTGGCAATTTATAAAGATTGTCAAGTACTTTCACATATACCTGTAATCTGGAGAACCGTAAATGTTGTATTTGTATCCAAAGCAAGTAAAGACAACCATGCGTATCCGAAAGACTACAGGCCATCTATACTGACTTCTTTTCTCCTCAAAGTATTTTAAAGACTTTCAAACCTTCATATCAAGGAGAGTGTTTCCCAAGTAGGCATCTATGCGATACAAAAAGCCGCAGAACTAATGTCCTTTAAGAGTACTAAAGTTACCAGGATTAACATTTTCACTTGCAATGAAGACGTATAAATCAAAATGTCTACTCGGCTACATTTAGGCTTTGAGCAGAAAAATCAGAGTCTTCTGGACTCCCAGTTACAAGGGCATTGATGACTGACTGCAAACTGCTGGTTGGCATGATTACTAGCCACTGTCTTGTAGCAGCTCACGCTATGAAGCGACAACTCCTTCTTAGTGACACCTTTGGCTGTGATGTTGGAAAAGGGCTACCAGCCCCAGACATTTTTGTTATTGCTATACTAGCAGATGCTACCGTTGAATTTTCATATATTAAGCATTTAGAATGAAAATAAATAACAAATGTTTAAGATTTCCAAGTTTTGGACGTCATATGGCAGTCCCAAAAATGTTTCCATCCGTGTAATTTCCGATGTAGCCATCGGGTTAAGTTGAAATTTACAGAGTGTGTTGATCTTCAAGTGGAGGAGTTGTGATAGCAAGTTCGTAGCATGATGGATGGCAGCCAACTTTGAACATTTTTATAATTGTTGTGCTATCTTTGCCATCATTTTGAAATGCTGCCTCTTACGAGTGATAGACATGGAGACATTTCAACCCTATAGCTTCTAATGTAGTCATAGGATCAAAGTCGTGCATGACCTCTGATACGAATTGGTTCTAACAACGGGTACATTTAGTAGAAAATGCATTGAAAATCCACATAATTCATCTAATTTGCTTCGAAAATCAATCTTTATTCTGTTAGAGTATTTGCTAATGTTCGAAGAACATTCATCGTTAAAAACATTATTTCGTTATTTCATTGTTTCTCTTTATTATTTCTTTATTTCCAAACCCAATACTAAATTTGAACAGCACATCATCCCAATATGGTAACATATTGCTATGTAATATGGTTCCATGAAGAACCTGCAATAACTTAGAAAAGAACCCATAAAACTTCTAACGGAGGTAATAAATAAAGAATAGAGAAAAATTAAGTGGCACAAAAAAATTCGTAGGGGTGATACAAAAGCCAGACTTTAGCTACCAAAGTTGAGGCTATTTAGCATCTCTTTTTGAAAAAGTGAGCTGCACCTAAATTTATTGAAATAGCTTTGAGTGTTACATCCAACTTGCTTGAAGAAAGAATCAATGCAGTCCGTTGATTAGAAGAAAATGTAGTAACATTACGTCTTCCTAGAATACTTTGCAGAAGACCTTACCGGATCATGTGAATCTTATCAAGTCGAAATCCACTTTTCGGTAGTGAGTACTCGTAGAAATAGTGGATTGGAAATTCATTCGGTAGTTCAGGTTTCCTCTCAGAAGCTAGCCACGAGATTACGAAATTTTCACTGGTGAAGTAGTAGAAAGATGCAGTAGGATTTTACCAATATTCTAATAAAAAATTTGATTTTATTATAATGTCTTTACAAACACATAATTTTTAGAGAAGTAACAACCAATTTCACGTAAAAAAAAAATTATCCTGACTTCTTACTCCTTACTGTAATATTAAGGAAAATATTGCTAGACATCACCTTTAATGGAATGGAAAATATCGAAATTTACAGCAAAAAGTTTCTCTATTTATATACTGTGTGGCATTTTCGTTCCAAAACTAATATCCTGTTATTTTCATGAGTCTGAAACCCACAATAATGGTATCTTTCGGAATGAAATATATAATTCATAATGGCATCATAATGTCCTATGATGCGAAATTTGCTGCACCCTTATTGTAGAAAGTATAATAAGAATTAATGCAAACATAAACTTCCCAATAAAAACAAAATGGTTTTTACGGTAAATTCACTGTCTGCACAGCATTTTGATACTCGCATAACCCTTTTTTGCCACCAAGCATGAAAATTAATTACTAAATGGATTTCTTCTCCTTAAAAGATGATTTCAAACCATTTTTAAACTACCGATTTTTCTGGCTCAGCGTAACAAAGCAAATTTGTTCTTATAGCATTTATAAATTGATATTACTTTTCGAAAACCGACAAGCTCTACATTGCTTCTCTCCAAGAGAATAGTCAATTAATTTGTTGGCTATATTAAATTGAATTAGGTAAAATGTTTCTAAGAGCTATGGACCATAAAACCCACCCATTTACCTGGAGCAATTCAAATTAACCGAGAAACGCATTGATTCTAATTAGCGTACACCTTTACCGTTTTTCGGATTTCATAAGCCCTTTGGCCTAATTATTTAATTACGTGCAGACTGGAAACGCTTTTATCGTCTGAACTCACTCCGCGCTACAGTGACCTCCAGCTGTACAAAATCTTTTACGGAATTCGAATGGCAATCGACTTAGAAGTGAAGCATTCAGAGTCTTCATAATTTATGGTTTAATTCCGTAATTAGATTTGAGATTTCGGTATCCAAAAGGAATCGACCTAAACAATTCATGTGTTCAAGTCAATGAGAAAGCTGAACTGGCTGAACAAGCAGAGAAAGCAAACGAGTACGGAAGAAATAATTTCCTGGTTGCAGCAATCGAACTGAATCCGAATAATCGACACTCAAATTAGTTCGATTGATGTGTTGAATTATGGATGAACGAGATTCTGTGCAAATGAGTGTCGTCCTTGGCCTATGAGCTAGGTTAAATCGGGTTTAATTTGAGACCTTTAACCACGACCAAACTGTCATAGCGTTAAGTTTACCGAATAGAATGATTATACATTCTCATACTAACTTAGATATAAAATTAGATAAGTTACGGCTTGTTTCCAATAATATATAGTTGTTTTTTTTTTGGGTTGATTGAAAATTAAATTACGCCTTCTGCAAATTTGAGGAAAATTAATTTTTCGAGTAAATATTTCAACATAAATAGCTCACACCAGTGTAGTTTTTATCAGACAATTGTTAACTGCTTTAGCCACATTCCATTATCAAGGGACTGAATACTAGTAGTCGCATGAAATGAACCAAATATTAAACACTCTTGCAAAATATTGTTGTAAATCTGATGTATATTAAAATTCCAGTAACTGGTGCGGAAGATTTATTGGTATAATGGCTAGAAATCATGATCTTTTAATGTAGTGAGAAATATCAATGTAGAAAATTGCGGAGAAAGAAGAGACAGTATCAGCAACAATCAAGCACAGACAACACACACGGAGCACGGACAGTTTTCTGTACAAGCGTCAAACCAAAAACCACACAAGTGCTTTTTCAATGCTTATTAATATTTCCCGTGGATTTCTATAATTCTGTGGGAAGTTATCGCAAATCGAAATTTTATGAAATATCATCACCTATTTTTTAAATTATCATGATTTAAATAAAAATATGATCATTTTCCATTTTCTTTATTTATTCTTTCAGCAATCTTGTTTCTACAACAATATTGGGGTACCTAGAAACTCACTAGAAACGCCTGAAATAGAGATTGGTCATTTTTTGAGAGCTTGATTGTAATAATTTTTGGAAATTTTGAAACACATGCGGGCGCTAAAAGTAGGCAAAATAAAATTTTAAAATTTCGATTTGCGATAAATTCACATGACATATTGATAAAGCGAAACTCCGCAGCTACGGCAGGCACGTGGCCAGAAAACCTTCAAATGAAAGACCCTCATGATTTTTGTTAAACACCAACGAGTAACGAATTCAACGCTCTATGTAAACAGCCACATTATTTTTTTTCGAAATTTCTCATTTCACAAGAACGGTAACCCTTCACCGAACTACCTATGCTTTTAACACCCAAAATGTCTGCCAAGGAGAGCCCTTTACGGAATAATCAGATCAAACTGAAGCTCATTGGATGTATGGGACTCAAGAATGAACAGGTCTGTTAGGTGTAATTTGAAAATGACTTTAGGCCAGTGGACGTGGTGGTATCTTAAAATTAAGAAGGAATTCGTTAGGGATTTGGTTGAAAAATTACAATAAGACTATCAGATATGCTTATTTATATACATTTTCGTAATTTTTGTACAAAAAGGTGCTAAATTTTCAAATGATAATAATGTTGTGGTGAAACTAGACACCAAATTCAAAAAACTTGAAATGTTTCCGGCCAACAACGCTAAAAACTGCTCGCCCCTATAACTTGTCACATTGTTATCGGAAGCAGGTTTTGTATAAACTTGTCTAGGAACTAGCTGAGAGTTGCAAGCACCAGGCATTTTTTTAATTTTTGTGCCAATATACACCACCATTAAATATTTATATCATAAACTTCTACAATGAAAATAAGTAATAAATGTTTATATTTTCCAATATTCGGTAATTTCACTAATTAAGTTAAGCAATCCCACGACAACTCTCGTAAGGGTCTAGGGGTTGAGGCTGGTAGAGAGCTTCATTGCAATTTTTTTAATCATTGTGGATACGAGTGTGGAGTGATAGTTCCACGACTCACTCGCGGACCCTCGTCCGAACCTAGATTCGAACCAGGGACCCCACACCCAAGAAGCTAGTGATCTACCCACTGACTATTCAAGCACTGATGGTAGCCCTTAAAAATTTACCGTATCTGCAGCTTTCGACGCAGTCACGGAGTGAAAACGAAATTCACAGGGTGTTCTGATTTTGTCCTGAAACAGTTGTGGTAGGTTTATGGTTGCAGTGCTAGCAAAATGCTGCACAAAGTTGGTGATAGGTAAAGCTTACGGGTATAAGGAACCAGCTCAGTGTATGACTCGGGGTAGTACATTTTTCTACAATATTACGTTTCTTCCTACTCCTAGGGCTGCTGATAATATTCCTCCTAGGACTGAATAGGACAAGGCTCCCAACTATGAAAATATGGCCATTGACGATTAAAAATTATATGGATGAACTTTTATACGTACAGAAACTGTAATCGGCTGGTAATGTATAACTAATGGATGAGCATTCCAAGGTATGGAAAAGCCGGGAACTGATGGTTATTTGGAAAACCCAGGAAACGGTGGTCCGACTTTGTCAACGAAAACAGCGCATCACAACTCACAATTCAATGTTGAAAGACGTGGGACTAAGAGAGACTGCAGTACTACGAAGACGATGCAAGACATCACATCGTGTTGGTGATTGATAAATTTGAAACTCTATCTGAAATTTTTGAAATTTCTCATCGCATTTGAACAACTCTTGACAAATTTATCAATTTTTGGCAATTTGCAAGGCACTGCTGCGTTGGATACTGGCAATACGCTTCCGGAACTCCTTAGTTTGAGGCACATCTCTCCAAATTTCAGCTTCATATTGCAAGATGGAATCGTTTGTTACCATCAACAGCCTTTGTTACGTCTCAACTGGGTCAGCTGACGTTGACCATTAGCCTACTCAGCGAAGTGATGGCTAGATACCTGACCAACTGGTCTGGATCTCGACGGAGTCAACTGTCTTCGATATGACGATGGATACGAACGAATACGAACGGATACAAAACCCCCGCTAAATGGTCCGAAGAATATCTGTCAACCTCCCCGAGTTGAAGGCGTTTCGTACGTCCAGCGTTGCCAGCAGGGGGAGCAGTCTGGCTTGATGACATGTTTCCTCCACTCTTGCTACAGCCCCAACATCCTCTGAGATGGTATCGATTGTTAAATCTCGTTTCCGGAAGCCGTGCTGTCCACAAGAAAGGTTGCCAGTAGATCTCACCGCAGCTTGAAAAACCCTTCGAGAGGCTTTGCTGCAGTGTCTAGCATGCACAACAGACGGTATGCCGATGGATTGCCCAGGTTACACTTTCCTTTGTCTACAAGTACTAGTCGAACTTCTTAGGACCGTGACGGAAAGACCCCCGCTACTAAACACGAACTATATAAATCCAATGAATGATGCGGTTGATTCTTCACCACGACTTTAACCGCCACGACTTTAACTACCTCGACTGGTTGACGATGGTAGACGATGATAGTCCTTAGCGGATGCGCAGTGAAGAGCGAACCAATGATACGCTCCACGGATATCACATCCATGAGTGTGCTAGGCCGCATGCTGTGAAGTCTATGTATGACAAATTTGTAGCCATCTCTCCACGGGTCTGAGTTGCCTTCATCACAAAGAGCTTGCCACGTTTGATCATTGTGATAGCTTTGGTCAGCTCCTTTTTTCACAGGTAGTTTGGCCGCTACCGGCCTATTTCTGGCTCACTGCGCTCTGCGCTTGCACTCCCAGACGATGCGTCTCAGTTTGGCAAGTATGCATGTTGCCTCTGACGAAAAAGCTTCCGTTTGGGTATTGAAGTATATCCCACGCCCTACGAATCCACCCCATAATACTGTTAGCAGTGGTCTGTACTGCTGCTCGGGTCACTATGGCCCCAGATGTTAGAAGATCCCTTTCAAAGCTCGAAACGAGCGATGTGGCCATATCGCCTTTGCTAAGTTTAATGGCATTCCAGTCGAGCCACCTACAGGGATAGCGGTGGCGTATTTGCCTACCCTCAACGATTCAAAAAGTGATATAATTATGATCACTTGCAGTATATTTCTCCATCGCCCTCCAATTGCTGACGAGTGCCGCAAGTCTCTCCAATGCCATGGTGACATTGGGAATAGGTTCGCCAAATCCGGGGCTTTGAAATGGTGGTGTTGAATGCGTATTCAACACCAACAAACCAAACGTCGATGCCATCTCGACTATGTGCCGTCGGGGAGTGGTTTTGGTGGGAATTCCCCACTCCAATACCCTTGCATTGAAGTCACTCCCTACGATGACATTCCCGTCGAAATAGCGGAGAGAGTCTTCCAGTGAGCTAAGCTTGTCTCCGAATTTCTGCACTGAGTCATACGGGGACAAGTAGCAGGTCACAAATTTGATCTCTACGTACATACATATGTCTCGGAGACATGACCGTTGCCCAAGTCGCGGCTGCCAATACGGATTCATTGCTCGTCAACGAAACAAATCGCTGTTTAATCCGTAGCATCTGCTAAGACCACATTTGATAATCTGAAAATTTGTGTGTTTACATTTCAGTATTCACAACAAAATATGGGGGCACTTTAAAATTTACTAGGATATCCGCCGCATGTCAAAGTGTTAAAGACACATGAATTTTAATTTGATACAGACCTATTCCTTTTATGCATCAATATTTCATGGACATTCGAAATCGTTTCGAATCTATTTAATTAGCTAAATTGATCAATTACCAGACGAGCTTGATCAAAATAAATCAAAGGTTCCTGCAGACTAGGTTTGTATATTAAAAGTGGAAAATGCGAAAATATCAGAAGAAAGAATAAAGAACGTAATAACAATTTTGTCTTCAGATGAAATAGAAAACAAATATGTTGTTCCTGAAAATTAAAAACCTTTTCAAGAACATTGACTTTTACCATCTACTCGCGATCTCCATGTCAGTCCATTAATGTATTGATTCAAGTATACACCAAATTTCGTGTGCGGGAACAGGCATACACATGCATGTTAGTATACATATGTAGCCTTGAGGATGTTTTGCATTCTATTGAACATTTTGCTGAAAGTAATTGTCACTCAAACCGTAAAATCTATGAATAGAATTATTTGTGTATCGGACGCAATTCCATCATCTACGACCCTCGAAATCAAATCGCATGAAATGAAGAAAAAAAACCCCTAAATCACACAGTTTAAATTGTTTCGGCGAAAAGGCTTTCATCCCAACTGCCAAACTACTCTCGTCTTCGTCATCGTGTCAGACGAAATCCCAATTTGCATAAAAATGTAAGCCGAGTCGACGCTCCTGGGTAGAAATTGTTCAATGACTCAATTCGGACGGGGCCAAATCGGAGATTCACCTGCCCGTGCGTGCAGAATTTGAAGGCAACAACGACGACAGACGAGAATGGGCAACAACATTGCATGGAGGCCAAATCCCTCTGAATCGTATGTCAATAACCAGACGGCCATAGACCTGAGCGAACCCAAATCCAAATCCAGCCGTTCAGTGCAGTCAACGAGGGGTGGCTACAGCGCACCAAGCTGTCGTTCCTTTTCTGCTCGCAGTTCGTCCTTCAGGTTCTGAGTTCGTTAACATCCTGCCCGGATAAGTATTTCGGATCGAAACGTCTTCCTCCATTGCCTCAGTTATCAAGAAGCTTCCTCTCCTTCTTTGGGACACTTCCGACGGTACCCGCGTGCCTTGCTTCGATGACCAAATTTCTCCGAAATTCCCCAAAATCATGTTCAATTTGGAGACAGTCGAAGTGCACGCATTACTCATGCCATACCACCCTCGGGCATACATTCGAATGGAGAAAAGCCTCGCACAAGCGCTATCCGTTCGCCGCGACAAATCGGAAGCTCCGTTCTCTCTGCATTCGTTTGCGTTCGTACAGCTCATTCATGGAACAATTGAGGCAGGTCAGTTTCCTCGAGTTCAAGTGAGGGCATCACAACACAATTGCGAATTTACGCAAAAATAAAGCAAAACGCTATGTCGAGCCCGGCCAGATCCAGACGTGAATTGTTTTTCTTCTTTCGCCACTGTTTACTTGTTCTGTTTGTTTGGACACTTTGCCGTTGAGCTTTTCGATAACATTTTGAAGCTGGGACGAGATGGGCTGCCAGGGGCCTAGGACGTACTCGAGAAAATCACTTTGGATTTGAGTGATTGCACTTTGAGTGCGTGGGAATTTTTCGGCGCACTTACACCACGCTTGGAAAAATGATTACGCGTAAGAGCGCTAATGGGGCCGTGCGAGTACGCATTGTTGTGATTATGCAACGAGCGGAATTCGATAAGGAAATCATTAATGAATGCAAATAAATCAGCGTAATGGAAGTTTCGAGTATGGAATGCAAGGAATGCAGGTCTCACGGCACAATCGAAATGTTGATGCGAGAGCTATGATAATAGAATGGATTGAATAGAATGGATGAGTCGAATTGAATAAATTCACTTTTAATCATTAAAATCCGCCAACAGATTCAATCTATTTTTTTTTTCAGGCGCTAATATGCACTTCTGAGGTAATTAAATTCGAACAACTTTTGCAGGTAAATAATTGGATTTACATAATATAATCCCTAGCTATGGCAACTATAAGTCAAAAAGATATGAAATATGAGTTCACAAACAATGCTGTTCATTGTCTGCTCGACAGACAAGCAATTAGTCACTTTTATTTCTTGTGTGTAATAAACTTAGCAAAAATCAAAGTATTGATTTGATGACCACAGTGATGTATCGCATTGATTATTTTAGTGCTTGCTCATACGTATATTAGATTTTATTTAGATTAACCGATTAAATTTAGCCTTTCAAATTGAGTATGCAGTTAGCCATTGAGGTAGTGCTAGGTAAGCAAATCTTTAGTCACAAGAAGCCTTTAAAACATCATTCTGCAGTTGAGTGGCGTAGCGAAGCTCTAAAGTAAAGTAAAGTCATCCCACGACAGCCCTCGTACGGGTCTAGGGGTTGAAGCTAGTAGAGAGCTTCATTACAATTTTGTCAATCATTGTGAATACGAGTGTGGAGTGATTAGTTCCACGACTCACTCTACCCCTGATTTAAATCAGGTACCTAATCAGAGGTAGGTGAACTCAAAGCTTGGAGCGCGGAACCTCGTCCGAACCTGGATTCGAACCAAGGACCCCACACGCAAGAAGCCTGTGCTCTACCCACTGTGCTCTACCCACTGTCAAAAGCAAACCAAATTGCTCAAATCATAGAGACAAAATCAAACTATGTGCAAATATTATCATATTGTATATGTCTTCGAAAATATTTGAGCGAATCAGTAATATTATAATAAAAGAAGAGTAATAATAAAAACTGATTATATTGGATCGTGACAATGAAGCTAATAATATATATGATTGATTCGAAGTCACTACACTTGATATTAGCATTTGAAAATCTCATTCTGAAGAGTGATAGAAGTATCACATGAAACTAGCTGGCAATAGGAATACACGCAGGAATAAATTACAATACTCGACTCTCCTTAACCATTGTTGTTGTGTTGAAACACACTATTAGAACGAATTGTGGTAAATTTTTTTTCTGTGGAATTAATCGGTTTCATTTTATTTATTTTACAGATTTGCGTTGATTGTAAATTCAACGAAAATGGGCGATTGAGATAATGAAACAAGAATTTGTATTGTGCCCCACTATCACACGTTTGAAACAGAAGAGAATTTAGGCGCTCGTTAGTTGCCACTCCTCCGAGTAGATGGACTAAAACATGGCTTATTAGCAATTTCGACGAACATGGGACAGTTACACCAAAGCTTTATCATCGAGGTCCCTCAGTTTGCAAGCACAAAACTATTGCTGCTGTTGCTGCTGCCATACAATCTAGTCCCAGAGCTTTGACAAAGAGCTTATCTGCTCAAAATGGGTATCAGCAAACAGTCACTACAGATAGTTCTGCATAAAGATTTACACATATTTCCTTATAAAACTCAACTAACTAGCAAAACTGAACGCAGCAGACTTGCATATTTGCTTTGAATCTTGCCAAAAGATAATTCAAATGGTGAAAAAAAACCAATACCCATCGAACTGCATTTTTGTATCTGTCGAGACCCATTTTGATATAAACCTCAACGTTAGCAAACAAAATGGTCGAATATGGAACGACTCTAACCAACAAATACTCCATGAGATGGAACTGCATCCACTTCGAGTTACAGTGTGGAGTGCAGTTTCATCAAACATTGCCAGCGCTTCCTTTTTTCGAATAAAATGGTCGTTCAGCTACAGTCAGTGGAGCCCGTCGCTTAAAGATGTTGAACATTGAAGAAAATCACTTTTAATTCTGTGTGGCTTCAACAATATGGTGCAGCTTCTCACGTAATCGGGGCTGTTCTGACATAAATGCAGCGAAAATTCCCCAATAAAGTAATTTCCAGCCATTCCACATTCCAAGAACTCTTGATCTGATTGCGCCTGATTTGATTTTGTGGATTTATTGCGGACAGGAAGCTTACAAAACAAAACGAATATATTTTAATGATTTACTAAAACAATCCCTTTGAACGATAATTGAGGCGATTTCCGTTGCAGTAATGAATAACTGTTTACTAAGCTATCGCACATGCATAATTTAATTATTTTCAAAAATCAATAAAATAAACTTCATAGATGTGTATTATTTTTCAAATGAATAAAAAAATAAATTATGTGAATTCACCAAAATGTTACTTGAGCTTCTTCCGGTAGTAATATTCATCAGCCACACTGTGTTTCATATGCAAATTTTGGAGCATTGAATTTCATGCTATCTACTTTTTGACTTGTTACATATAAATAAAATTTTCATTTTGATTTCATTGTTTACAATCTTGATTGGAGCGAAATAAAAAATCGTGCAATTAGAGCTAATATCTACACAGGCTACGTGAACAACCCTATTATTTTTCGTAGGTCACGACCGATCCGAATCATTTATAATTTTGTTAATTTTGCAAACATGCACACTAACGGCTGTGGGCAGGATCGATGCTAAAAATTTTTGCGCCCAGTGTCAGATGCCAGATTTTGCGCTGCTACAATGCATTCAATAGTACACCTCAAGGTTAATTGACTAATACTTAGATGTTTGAGTAGATTTAAGTATTAATGTCATATTCATTCTATGTTCATTTTTAAATATTTTGATACGTTCTTTATTTAGATCCACCCTAGTTCTCATAGTCAATTAATTTAATAGCTGTTGCTATTTGAAAAAAGTAAACATCTTAGCAATAAATAAAATAATCATTAAGAAACTGATTTCAATTCGCGATTAAATATATGCTATATATTTACACACGTTGTACACTCATTTTAACTTTGGTTTAACTTTGGAAAAATTTTATTAATTTATAGTTGTTAAAACTTAATCTCTCCGTTCTTTAATATTTGTAAATTGACCTATAGTTTTATCATAGTTTAGCTCCTCCAGTCAATATTTTCTTGTAGCAATAGTTACTAGGACTTTCTGAGACCAAGACCACTTCATTTAACTCCTAATCAGTTTTAACTTCGAAAAAATATAATAGCGAGCAGTTCACAAAAAGTCAAAAGTAACTTATAACTCCTGGTAGAATGTGGTAATCATTATTAACAGTCATTAATTGCGAAGAGGTTGCAGGAAGGAGTTTAACAGCGCCAAAAAAGCCTATAACTGGTCGATGTATAAAACGCAATAGACATTTTTTCATTCATTTGCAGACATTGTCCTTTTGGAATCAATGACATTACAGTAAGCTTAAGTTATTATTGTAAAAGTTACATGCAACACCATTTAGTTTTTCTGACATATTTTTCAACACAAAAATTCATACCAGAAAAATCAAAAACTAAAACTAAAAGCTCCAACAAATGAAAATTAGGTAATATACTAGTTGAATTCAACACTTTGATAATATTCGTAGGCAATTCTTTTCAAAAAAATAATTCTTGTGCCTTGAATATTGAAAATTCGGTCAACATAATAAAGGTCTTAGAAAAGAAAATTTAACATTTAAATTCTTCTAATATTAAATTCATAAATTTACATAATTATCAAAACTACAACGCTCATCAAAAATTGCTAACCAATACTCACGTTGCAAGAAAAACAAAAACTATTTGTCCATTAAGAAAACAAAATTTGAATCTTTTTTACTGTGGCCAAATTACCATACAAATAGATCATATTCATTCCTATCCTCATCCCACCATTTCAGACTGGCCTGCAGCTGGAGACGTATCTTTCAACATCTCATGATTAATGCAGTCCAGCAGACATCCGACTTGGCGAAGAAAAGATTTTCCCACAGTTTTTAAATCAATCGTGATTTATTTATTTATTTTGCAGCTTTTTTTCTGCGTAATCGAGTGTACGATAGTCTGAATGCAATCCGAATAAAAATCACGAGCCATTGAAATCTAGAAAATGTTGACGTAATGCGCGAATCTCCAGACAGATCTTCGTAAATCGAATGGAACGGCTCGTGGCTTGCGGCTCTTATTGCTGCGTTCTAACTTTTAAATGTTAAACTTCGAAAATATCTGATTGCGTCAGATATGAGCAGACTTTTAGATAACTGCAGATTTAATTGTTTATTCATTAGTGGTTATTCAAGAGGAATCATGTGTGTAATTAGGTAGTTGTGTTTATGAATTTTGGCGCCCGGATCTGAGTTTGTGTTACAATATAAATTTGAATAAGTTGAGTCACTCAAAGACCAATTTTAATTCTAGTTGTCTACTATATAAGAATGAATAATTGAAGATAAAAATCATGGTATCCATTGATGAAAACATGAACTAATTTTGCGTTCTCATTGCTTTACAAAAATTCAGTGGTAATCCGTTATCAAGTAGTTCATTTATATCGTTATTCTGTATGTGATGAATTAAGTTCCAGATTATTTTGGAATTTCAAATGAATTAATTTGAAATTTCTGAGAATACCTATCAATTCGGGTCAATTATCGAAGTTTGTGCAGCATTATGGGTAGACCGCTGATGGGTATCATGTGTGGTCCCTAGCTAGATGCAGGTATGGACGATGAATCATCATCGCATTGAGTTTACAAAGCAGTCTATAGATTAAAAATCAAGGCAGGAATGATTTGAGAAGTGGTTCGAATCATTTACCACTGGTAAGACAAGCTTAGAAATTGAATATCTAGAAAGCTCAATCCTCGAGATTCAAAATGAATTTTAGTGAGACTACTCCACACATACTGAATAAATGAATTGTAGACATAGACAGAATATGAAAGTAACCTGAAATGCTTATGTTTGATGAGTTCAACTATTAGCAATGAGTTCAACTATTAGCTGTTCTTCAAATCCTGTCGTTCAGAATCTAAGGGTGAAAAATCAATTGCTAATTCAAAAACAACAGTGGAGAATTCAACAGTCGAAGTTCTCATTATATATATACAACAAGCCATTTTAATTTATAATACTAAAACGCTGCGTTACCTACAATTAGTGCATACTCTGTACTAATAGGCAAACTGTAATTTCCCCGTATCAAAATTTGAACGTATTTAATTGCAGCTCTTCACTGGACCGTGGTCAGGATCGTATCACATTACCGAAAACGAATATACAATGGGAAACTTGCTTTCGGTACATGTAATTAAATTGTTAGACGATATACGTACAAACGATACTAATAAGAAAAGCAATAATGTAGGGTCTCATTCATTGAAATGAAAATATCGGAAGAAGAAAATAAATAAAAACTTGTTCTCAAGATAGTCAAACGTTGCTTGATACAAACCTAAAATTTTTAAATTCGCTATGTAGTTGAATATGGCCAATAAGTTTTTCTACCAATCAGCTGCTTTATACCATTCTTAGTATTTCCACTACCTAGCTTACTTTTTTCAGAACTTTAAAAAAATGTATTTTTCAGAACGCAAAAAACATTCAATTAAAGACACACTATTTCCTGAATTTAACGTTTGAAAGTGGATAATGTTATTCCACCTGCATTGGTGTTAACATTCTAGCTTTTCGCTTGAGCATCAGTAAAGCTAGCGATTCTTGGCAGTAACATATTTGTGGTGAAGCCCTGAGTTTCCCATGTTCATAGACATAGCTCCTTGTAAATTGGGGTTAGGAGCCTAACTCCACCTCGAGACCGGGCCGTTTTCTAACAATTATGTCTTCAAATATTTACAACGTTTCCTGGATTTATGTGCAACAAGAAATTAAATTTACACTTGAGTTTAAGATACACAAGATACACAAGTTTTAAGAAGAATTTAAGAGACACAAGTATTTACAAACGCGTGATCAGGTGAACACGTATTCACTATTATGCATATGGATATGTATAACGTCCTATCTGACGTATTGTCTTTGGAACTCCTCCCCTTGGCCAGGTGAACCGTGAAATTATGAACACTGTTGACTTTGCGGTTGATTGTTATGTAAATTAGATGCGTGCCACAGGTCCATTTCGGTGCGGCTTATGATCAAAGACCATAATCTAATGGACAGGCCATATGTGTGGTTGGATTGTTATTGCTTCCATTAGTCGTTGCAAACACCCCACATTCATGCTCGTATCAAACATTATTTGCAGCAGCTCCTGATATTATTGAAAAATGTTACTGCTACCACAAGGGACTGGGGGCTAGATCCGGTGCTTTACGAGAAAACGGCAGTTATCGCCTGTTGAAAATCTTCTATTATGACAATGAAACTAAATTTGAGTCATAAGGCACTAATACTCCTATTCAAGAATTAATTCGAGTCGTTCAGGCCTAAAGTTTGAACCCATTCGAACTGCGGAAAATATTCAAATGGTTTGAAGTCACGAGAATTGAAAACTGCTATGCATAGATGCGTATATTTATAAATGGCTTGGAATGTTGCTATTAAAACGAGGAAGAAAAATTTAGCTCTGAAAAGAAACAGTGACAGAACGATTACGCCTTTAATTATTGGAATATATTGCTTAAACTCGTGATCGGTTGCAGTAAATTATAGTCCAAGAGTAGCAGCCGCCGTATTTTCCAGTAAAATACAAATTAATGAAAAGCACAATTAGTATGGATGATGAAGAGTCACTCTAAGCAATATCTATAAGAAAAAATGTATTTATTACCTATAAAACGCTTTAAAGCTTAAAGTTTTAATGTTAAACTATTGACTCCTTAATCGGTTGTCTAAAAGGTTTGGGATTTAAAATATTCTTAAGGCATAATTTCAATTCTAGGTAAATCAATAGCGCCTTTGTTAGTCAACTCATATTTCAGCCTACACTGAAAGAAAAACTCTTGGTTGATTCAACTATTTTTAATAGTATTGCAACGATTCATTCAAAATCGTTAAATGAACTAAGGAAAATCGTTATTTTTACTATGTTAATATAGTTAATTTAACGATATAAAAGTAGTTGGCTCTGGTGATACAAAAAATATCGCAACGTTCATGAAATCAACTGTTTTAATTGTTTCATAACCACGAAAATTAGTTGATAAATAGAAAATATTCATTAATTCATTCAAAACTTCAACGTTTCGAATTATCAACAGTTTTTATGGTACTTAAACTACTTTGCAATAGTTGATTTCAACAAACGTAATTCAGTGAGCAAAGTCTTTGGAATTATTCTACGCAAAGTAGAATAGTTTCAACATTTGGACGTTTTTCATGCTCCGAATGAAATTGTTTATCAACCACGCGTTATGGTGCATAAAAGTAATCAACCATTTTCTTATGGTTGTTTTAACTATAGCCCTAGTTGATGGCAAAACTAAGGAAAACTGTTGATTTTTCATACTCCTCATACTCATACTCCTATTCTATCATAGAAGTTTCATATGATACATGGCAAAATTGTGTTCGGTTTGCTGTTCGATATAATTCATATTCATGTTATGCTGTGAAGCCTTTATATTACGTTGCATGACGCTATTTTGTTCAGAATACAGCGTTTTCCGCTGTGGCAAAACAGTGGGCTGCGGCAAAGCGCAGTCAAAAAATTAAAATGCACTGTTTTGTATGGTAAAGCGCACAATGGCTGCGGCCGAATTTGCGGCAGCGGCAGAATTTACCAAATTTCTACTTTTGCTGCACCGCTAGCGGTGATACCTACCATAGGTTGGCATCACCACTAGATTGAAGTAAATCTGATTGAATTAGGTTGAATGGTCTGGCCAACCTAATCCTCGTACAACAGGATTTAGCAATACAAAAAAAAAAAAATGAATTTGGTTGGTGCCTTGATTGCATTGACAGCGACATTGTCGCTGCATTGTGATACACCAAATTCAACTGCGGCATTCACGCCTCCCCTGCCTTTATTTCGTACTATGTATATGGTTGGAATACCATTGTTTGTGGTTGCTTACTTTTTTTGCACCACGGACGTTGTTTATCAACCACGCGTCATGGTGCATAAAAGTAATCAACTATTTTTTTATGGTTGTTTTAACTATAGCCCGTAGTTGACGCAAAAACAACTAAAGAAAATTGTTGATTTTACCAAGATTTTTCTTTCAGTGTAAGCCCAAATTTTATACTTAGAAATAATTGTTGAAAAAAAAAAATGCAAAAATGCATAACAAATGTTTTTTTTATGAATAGACAAATAAAACTTTTAAATTTAGTTTACATTGATTTAAAAAAAAAATTTTACAAAAAGGAAAAAAAAACAGTTTATATTTAACTATTTTGTTAAACACATTTTAAGAAGATGTGGGATGTTTCATTGTCGAAAATATAAAAAGACTTCAAATAATGAGGGTTAGGTTTTTTTTTTGTCCGGTAGCTCTGCTCGTTAAGGCGTCAGGCCAAAAAGCGGCGTACTACGGGGCCTGCGGGTTCGAATCCCGCCAGTGCCATGGCTGTAAGTGTGAATGCGTGTGATTGTCTATGAGGGTGGCAAATGGGTCTTACTGGTGGCCTAATGCTGGCCGCGTTCTCGGCATCTCTCTCCACTAGCCTAACCTATTATCATAATTATCATAATATAATTATACCGCAAGATCATACTGAGCCACAAAGCACATGATATCATCCTCCATTGTCCTTATGAACCATCTGAAGTAGAGACGACCAGCTGCTGGCCAGCATCTGCTCTGCAATTGCAGGAAGCCGAGCTCTTTTATAGCCATATCAAGCTCTTGAGCTGGTAGATGGCAGAGATTTTACGATGTAGACGTGTCTTTCTATCAGACCATTGGTGAAAAAGAGACTTTTTCTGACCAAAAAAAGATAGTTTTTCGGTGTTGAAGTTGAAAGCACCGAAATGTCTTCACCTATGCCCACAAAAAAACTCTTTTAGGCACTTTACCGAAAATAGTTATATGACGGCAAAAGTCGAAACGGAGGTTTTTGGGTGCAGAGACAACCTTGTGAGTGCAAAGCGAACCGCATTCGAGTACATTTAAATTTTATTTGCGGCGATTGAAGCAGTCATAAGTGTTTTGTAATTTTTGTATGAATATGCATTTTTCTGAATAAAGTAGCCATCAAATAGTTCTAGACTGTGCCTGTACCTTTTTTACTCTTTCTTCCAATTTGTATGTGGTAGTTTAGGAAAAACAGCTATATATTTTTAAGAACGTTAGGGTAAAGAGAGCGCAATATCAAAATATCCAGCAAATATTCTACTGAATCCATTGTCGCCGACAATAATCAGGTTGAGGAAAAAATGGTCGTAAATTTCAAGAAGCTCTTTAATTACGCGCAGGATCAAGCAATTCCTGAGGAAAAGGTGATGTAAGGTAAGGTGAATCAAGTCAAGTGATATAATTTCTTAAACAAAGGTCATATCATGAGCATTTTTGTAAAAAATATTTTCGAATAATTATTATGGGCTCTTCACAATAGCTGTCCAGGTAAAAGTTGTTAAAAAATGATATGAGTGTTTGCTGAATAAGAGGGTGGTTTGATAAGTCAATAATTTCTTGAAAATTTCTTTTTATATCTCAACATAGTCTCCTTTCAGCCCTTTAGTATTTAGTCCAGCGTTTCTACAATTTTTTTTATTCCGTCCAAATATTAGATTTTCTCAAGGTTTTCAAAATAGGTATTTGTTTCAGTGATGGCTTTCTCATTTGACCCAAATCTCTTACTCCCCACTCATTTCTTCAGGTTTGGAAACAGGAAATAGTCGCAGAGGCCTAAATCTGGACAATATGTTGGATATGGTAGCAGTTGGTAGTGTTATTTATGGATTTTTACCATTGTGAAATTTTCACCATTTCACCACGTGTGCACTCGTGCATTTTCTTAATGGAACAACACTTTTTTCTTTGCCAAACGCAGTCGTTTCTGCTTTAATGCAATGTTATTTTCAATAACATTTTTTGCTTTAATTCAATATCAAATCTGTCCAATAGCTCTCATCTTTTTCAAGATTATCAAAGTGAATGATACTGCGTGCATCTCGAAAAATTGTGGTCATGATCTTGTTGGCCAACCGACTCATCTTGGCCTTCTTTGGTGCGCGTTCCTCCGAAGAAACCCACTGATTTGATTGTTGGTTTTTGGTGTGATAAGATGGATCCATATTTTGTCTACGGTAACGAAATTGTGCAATAACTCGTTCTGAACATTGCCAAACACTCCTTGGAAGTGGTCACACGGTTCCGCTTCTGGTAGAGTGTGAGCAGTCGCAGCACCCATCGAGCGGATAGCTTCTTTATGCCCAAATATTCGTGCAAAATGTTCTGATGTACTTGTTCAGCTTAAATCCCTACAGTATCAGCCTCCTCATGCGCTTTCATTCTCTGCTTGTCCAATGTCACTCCATGGATTTTGTCAATAATTTCTGGTGTGGCGACCTATTTTGGGCGACCTGAACGTTCGGCGTCACTGGTGCTGTTACGGCCACAACGGAACTCAGTAAACCACTTCTCAACCAATTAAATTGATGGTGCGGAGTCCCCATAGTATTTACCAAGCCTCTTGGTTTTGGTGATGTTTTTTTTACGCAAAAAGTAATACTTAGTGAGCACATGAATTGTTATATTTTCGTTAAAATTCATGAAGTTGTCTACTTTCTATGGCTGTCAAACACAAACTAAATAGTGCAACTTGCTCAAAACTCTACAGTAGTCTGCCAATAGATGGGAGTTGAAGAAAGCAGTGCTATATTTAAGGTTAGTGTGCTGGAAATTCAAAAAGTTACTGACTTATCAAACTGCCGTCGTATGTGAATTGAAGCAGATTGATGACCAGTAGAGTACTGGCTTCTTGTGTGTGGGGTCCCTGGTTCGAATCCAGGTTTGGGCGAGGGACCGCGCACCGAGCTTTGAGTTCATCTAGCTCTGAATAGGTACCTTAGTTAATTAGCGGTAAAGTGAGTCGTGTCGTGTATTCACTCCCTACTCGTATATACATAGATTAATTCTAAATTTGTGATGGATCTCACTACAAGCTTCATTCCCTAGACCCATAGCTAACGTTGCTTCCGCAAATTACTTGAGGAGCACATCAGTTTACATTCACTTTGTGACGGTTGTGATGACTTCACCATCTGCTGTGACTGCACTAGAGAATTTCTCATTTTTTTCCGTAAGAAGCCCACAATAATCGTTGAAGAGACTGATGGGTGATTGAAACTGATTAGTTATAATCATTTTTCCTCATTTTAACACGTGTAAGCAAAGTAATAAGACTCCAGCCAAATGTAATTTTCGAAAATGGAAACCACGCATCGAAAACTTATAAACCATTTGAAAATCATAATCTTTTAAAAATGTGCCAAGTGTGCAGATAATGAAGTAAATTTAACCAACATTCATAAAAAGTTTCTCTCGCATGTAGGTAGGGTATATGAACTGCAAAATGGTCGTTTTGTAAAACAAACAGTTCCAATCTAAGTTGGATATATCTTGAAACTTCTAATGAATACATTCTGTCTTCACACTAAATTGCCTTATTAAAATTCAAGAAAGTGATAATATTCAAATTTCTATCGGACTATTCATTTCACCAATTACGACTCCCTGTCGAGATATGCCTGCTAATAAAGCCGCATAACGAGCCGTCGCTGGCACTCATTCGTGACCGTCGCACAGCTCATTTATCAGCTATAATTGCTAATGAGTTGAAGCATACGCAAGTAAAGTGGTACAAATTGTGATAGATACTCGTATAACAAACATTTCGTGCCGCGACTTCTTACCTATCATTTCGATTCTAAAAATTATTACTTGATTTTAAATTCCGATAAGGTAGGGAAAGGGACCGCCAGCCCGTTTCACAATGCCCTATGCCATTTCACTGACAGGCTGTTTAATACACAACGGGGTTTTCTCACATTTGTTTTTATGTAAATGAAAAAGCATTTGAAACGCAACTACTTCCTCTCGCCGTAAGAGAATTTCCATGTTTTGAGTAATGTACAAGGTGGATTGGATTTCTCATTAATGCATCTTTTTTCAATTAAATAGATACTTTGCGTAGAACCTTTCGACATAACAAGCTGTTGTTTTCGAATCTACGGGCAGTCTGTTTTAACAGTCAGTCTAATGTGCCAGCTCTATTTTGTGGGAATAAATAAAGTGATACTATGAACTTCAACACTCTACGAAGCAATCTTGGAGTTCTTGTATCGAACTACGGGCTATTACTTACATTGATGAATGATACTTTATAGATAAAAAATTTAGTTTGCAGTTGTATCTAGCTACGGAATAGAAGATTGGTTACAGCTATGCTCATACTAACAGAGCTGTTCTCGGCGCTGAATGCTGAATCATATTGTTTGAAAATAGTTTGTAGGTATTTTGGCACAATCCTTTTAACCATATAACAGCTACGAAAATATATACATGCAAGTATATAGTTTAAAGGCCGGTACTTAGTTAATCTTGAAGCTAAATTTTGACAAGTCTCCATTATCTGGGGTGTGTAGCTGCTCCAAAAGCATAGCATAGCATCGCTTTAGCAAGTGTCAAAATTCGCAATAGCTGGGTGAAGCAGCTATGGATATTGGACAACCAAGAGCTGCTACGTAGGTCGGCTTTTACACAGCACAACTCAATAACCAATTTTTTGAAAATTGTATGTAATTTCTGAGTTTTTAATCATCCAGCTGCAGAAACCATTAAAATTTTCCTAACAAGTTCAAAACGTTTTACTTATTCCCCGCTTTTGACGCCATATCTATGAAAAAAAGCACAGTAGGAACATTAAAAATTTGATGGTAGACGAATCAGCGTATCCGGGTATGAATTGAGACGGTGAAATGAGACGGTATCGACTATCGAAATTTTCGAGATTTGAAATCACGAAAATAAAAAAACGACAGTGACTACCGAAATCTCTGGCGACAGTCAAACGACTATCGATATGTCATCGATATCCATCTTCAGCTTGTGACATCAGTCCATTTCGTAGTTTTGTATTTGAAGACGAATGGTAAAGAGTGGTCGAAACAATTTTTTTCTTTAAAAATGTAAGTATTTTGATTAGTTTATAAAATTTTGTCTCAAAGGAAATGTATTTTCAGGGAAAGCAGAACAAATATCAAAAAAACAAATATTAGTCAGTTCGAAATAATGAGCAGACTCATGGCGGATCATGAAAAACTTGCGAAGAATGCAGAGATGAATACGAGTGAAGGAAGACTCCGGAACGCTTAACTTTGGGGACAGTTGACAACCAAGTTAAATGCGGTTGGTCCACCCATCAAAAATGAAAAAACTTGGAGAAAGGTTGGTAAACAATACTTGTTACGTGTCACTGATGTTAATTGACACTAAGCATAAAACAAAAAAAAACTATCGAACAACAAAAGGTCGATAAGGAAAACTGGTGGCAGGCCGTGTGAAATCAAACACCAGGTACAAGTCGCAGAAACGGTCAGTGCAGCAGTTGGAACTTCAGCAGCCGTAGAAGGCATAACAACTCGGAGGTTTAGTGCGATTAATGGCGACACAGGTATTGAAAATGAATTACGGAGAACGCTGTTTCCAAATTTTTGCACCATCGCTGAATTTAACATCGAAGGGAGCAATGAATTACTATTATGTTCAACGTTAGATGACGTTGCTCCCGCCATACAGTCTTTAGAAAACCCAACAAGAAGTTCCAAACCCGGGAAAAAACAATATGAGCAAATAAGCAACCAGAATTGTTAAATTTAAGTATTAGCACTAACAAAGAGTTCTATAAAGACATTAAATTGTGTATGGATTCATTGATAGAGATGGGAAAAAAATTTGACTGTTATTAACGAGAATCAATTAGTTTTAAAAGAAATGTTGGAACTCAAAAAGAAGAAAATTGAATCATTGGATAATTTTTAGAGAGAACAGCTAGAGCTTAAACGCCTTGAGTTAGAGGTTATGAAAGTAACAAATGATTTAAAAAGCTTAGAGCTAAGTAAAAAATGTTAGCGTAAAAGTATAGAAATTAGTGTATTTTTTTTATAGCTATAATCATGTTGCTTGTTGATAATATTTAAATGTTGTTTCAGAAATGATTGTCTCATTAATGTCAAAGCAATGTTGTTTCTCATTCGCTCTGCAGTTCTGCGCGAATCTGTGTGACCCATATCGTGGTAGTCAATATGCAGTATGGAATCATCTGCTGGCGCCAGGACATCAAAATTTATTCGGTAGCGGACGCAAATATTATGCAAAGCGGCACAAACGGTTGCAAATTGTGCAACCTTTTCTGGTTTGTATCTCGCTTTACGTTAGTCGAGAAGGATCCTTCATCTGCCTTTGCACAACCTGATGCAACGTTCAACAATACATCTCGCTTTAGAATGAACTGTAATGAAGTTGGATTCGGGTGTATTCACGCTCGGCAACCGGTAAGGTGTTATGCAGAATGGTTCCAATGGATATCCAGAATCACCTGAAGAAATGCGATTATAAACAAGCTTTGAAAATAAACAAAAAAGTTGATAACAGTACCGAGGAGCCAGCTTTGCGATGTTCTTTCGAGAAACAAACTTCCTTCCGATTGTGCCCAGACAAACGAGTCATGTGATGCACCACCAAATCGACTGTCGACTGCCAGGATGCTGCCCTTATGATCACATATCTAAAAATTGTTTTTGATTATTACTGGTCATAATATTATAAATATAAAATAATTACTATCATTGCATTCAAACTGTGTCTTCCTTTGCGGTTGTAAAACATGTATTCGTTTTCGTTCGGCTGCAACAAAAATATATATGGGTTCTATCAATACATTCGATGACTGTAAAGAAATAAAATGTTTTAGTATTACTATATTCATTCAACATTCATATATCGGACCTCCTGGAATCCCATACTTTTCTAGAAACCAAATCTTGCACTCCTCCTCAAAAGTGAATTTTATCCACTTGGGGTATAGTTTTTTCTCCATTTCGTCAATTACACCTTTCAAAATTTTTGAAACAGTGCTCTAAACCATTCCAATCAAGTAATCGTTGCCTTCTTGATGCTGGTACGCTCCACCCCCCAAAAACGATAACGTGCATGCTACCTTCAATATAGGCGGGATAGAGGAGCTTATAGCACCTGGAACATCCAACTCGCTCACCATATATTTAAACGCTTCCTTCGTTACACGAAAACGAACAAAATACATTTGAATTACAAGATATTTTAAGATCTTTATTTCGTACTTCCGTTCCGGTTACTCCAATGGATTACTAGAATCTCTCAAATTCCTTCGCAACACTTTTTCATTATCATCTGCAGATGAAGAATAAAAAAGTATGAATTCTTCCTTTGATTTTCGCTGTGAATTAAATTACCGACAAACTTATCACATGTTAGCGGATCACTATTCGAATTTTCAAATGTCATTACCATTCATCTTTGCTTTCAAATGACACGAAAATCTACCATGGAGCTATATTTCAAAAAAAAAAATTTGGATATATCATATCGTTCAGGCTATGATCCCGACATTTCTAAGTCGATAATCGCTATCGTATATCGCCTATCGAAATCTTGTGATTCATGCCACGGTCTTTTGCACTTTACACTCGCCTTCTAAAAACTCAAGATGGTTTGCGCGGTGTAAAAGCCTACTTAAAACTCGATTAGGGTTGAAGTGCTTAAAAGCCCGTATTTAGTTTACGATAGTACTATTTGTAAATTTATTGCTCATCTCCTTTGCCACCAAAGCGGCGAAAACTTCTTTTCATTACCATTTCTTATCTAAAATAACGTTTGGACAATGTTTCAGCTGTGTGCGCACGTCTATTTTGCTTAGCTATTTTCTTACTATCCTCCAGACTGCTAGCAGCAAATAGCCATAGCAGCTATTCCGGAATATTGGACAGCCCGATTGTCAAATAGCAAGCATCAGAAAGTAGCTATTTCATGGCATTGGACAGTCAGAGCTGCTAAAATTGCAGCTAATAGCTGCTATAGCAGGAATATTGAACACAATCCTGGTCATTCTTTCGAGCGAAAATTTTGACAATGGAGGAAAGACTTAATTTTATGAATGGACTTTTCAGGATATTATTCACTGATGGAAGCGGCCGGCAAAAGCTCACCAGCGCAGCACTACAATGATACCGCATGAGAGCGGTGCAACCTGTAAACTTTTTTGAATAAACCCCGTTTTTTTGTGAGACGAAAAAACAAATAAATGGATAAGCGTTGGATCGTGATCGAACGCAATGTCGCATTCTTTAACGTACATTCATTTCCGTACATTATCACTCGCACAAATAACTAATAATCGATAATTATTTGCTTCTCACATTATTATTTACTTTTCGCTTGAAAAATATTCATTCCTTTTATCGATAATTAATTTGGCTAACCACAGAAACACACTTTAAATTCTTCCAAAGCTTGAAATTTTCCCAACAAGATAGGCCAAAAGAGTATTCTTCAGAAAATTTGTAAACTTCATTGGGTTCGGAGTGCTGCTTCAGCTATCTCCAGCATTAAGCGGTAATCTTTGTGGCTGGAAAAGTTAAATCATTAGTATTGTAGTGGTACGAAAACTTCAATGACGCAGGACGTTCCAGCGACAGCTTTAGCAGTATAGAATAAATTATCCTAACTAAAAAAAAACTTCTTACAAACTTTCCATACACACCACCATATGGTATTCGGTATTATTTTAAATCCATGGAATTTTAATGATCTAAGCACATTTTTACTGGGAAATTATGCTGTAAATAGAACTAAGTCAATAATTTACAGCTCAGATTCGATCAGATATTTAATGACTAATACTTCCATACAAAGTCATCAAAAAACAATTTAAGTCAAAATTATTAATGCAGACCCGCAACAGTATGTTCTTTTACCATTTTATAATATACGAGTCCGTGCGCATCAATCAATGCTAATTGAATACGTTGCGTTGGCGCATTCAGATCACTGACACTGAACTATTTAGTGCATCTGAGGTCAAATGGAACAAGACCACACGATTGTTCTCCGAAAGTAATTGCTGCAATCAGCGGACAGGTCAAAATCCGCTTCAACAATTCGTTACGGTACTGAAGATAAACGAAAAATATTTTTCACGTTGCATCAGAAATGAATTAAGACGTGGGTCGTTAAGACGCGGCCGAAATTAATCACTTGACAATATTCCGAATATCTGTTGCCTGCCTATTTTACGTAGCGTTCAATTAAGATGTATATTGTGGATGCCCCTGTTGTTATTCACTCGCATCAAAAGAATGTTTTTTTTTTTGTTAAGATCTTGAGCACGATAGAAAATGAGATTTTGATTTGACCTATTGTTAGTAGCATAACAATGCATGATTAATGTTGGAGGAATATTTTCTTAGTTTTCGCATATAAATATCAACTTAATTCGACGATAAAATTTAACTATGATACCACAAAGCAACGAAAATGCTGGCGGAATATTTTACATTTAAACAATGCGTTTTGATTTCGCTCCTATATAATATTAAAAATAACTGCAAGCGATAATTGTGGGGAAATGCAAACGAGGTTATAGATTTTCGCTGAATATATTATCATATTTACCAAAAACATTGCACCTTCTCTCAAAATTGAATCGATAATTTTCTTTCTGAGTTTATGCTCACGCATATCTTAGCTTGTTTTGGCATGTTAAATAAACTAAATTGAGAAGTCAAAACTATGCAAATACACTTAGATATTTGTTTTGCGTTAGATATTTGTTTTAACATAGATATTTGTGTTACATTCTATTTATAGTTAGTTAGTTACTATGGAACACTGATTTTCGAACAAAAGTACAGCAATTTTGTAGATTTTCAATGTATATTTTGCCAAAAGAGCTTCTTATTACAACCGATCTGTATCGAATGTAATCCTTTACTTCAATCCGACGACTGCATTGAAGTTCGCAGGGTAGGAATGTTTTCAGTGTTACTAATTGCATGAAGCACTTGGTGCAAGTTTTCATTACAGGATGCTTATCATGTGAAAATTTAGTGGCCACATCTCCTAATGAAAAATGAAGAACATGCTTAGTGCTCTAGAAAGACTTGTGAGGTTGCCATCGGCGATACTCTAACCCCAAAGGGTTCAAGTAAACTAACATTTGATGAAATTTGGACCTATTTCATACAAAAATTAATGTATCCTGATAATTTCAGCTCAATCAGCTGATACATACCCGAGAAATAGTAACTGTTTGAGAATCCTTCATCCAGAATGAGAAAACTGGGATTGCAAATAAATGAAGGAAAGACAAAGTACATTGTCAAAAGTAAAACTTGGGTCAATAGTATAAGCAATAACAATATGAAGATAGAAATCCACGGGTGGCTACTCAAATGTAACAATTCCTATTCTAATCCTGAAATCTCCTCCAAACATCAAAGCTTCTTCATCAAAACATACGTGAGCTCTGACTATGTCATGGTCTTGGGTCTTACCAGTTCTCATTTATGGATCCAAAACATGGGTGCACAGCAAAAGACACTCTTATATCATAGCCGCGTTCAAGAGAAAAGTCTTGTGGCTCTATATATGAAGAAGGGCGTTTTCGGAGACGCTAAGGCCATGAGTTGTATGCTATATACTTTTCTCAAAATTATATAGATAATTTTTATTGAAGCGATATAATCACAAAGAAAGAGACAAGAGTGTGTGCTGCTCAAAAAACCTTTTGTGCTGCAGATTTTACAGCAGACGACAGCATGGGACACTTTGATTGGATGAAAGAAGTTGACCACAACGCTCGGAGCTTAAAAGTGTTTAATTGAATGACATCGATTCACAACAAGGACTGATGGGAAAATTTGTTAAAGGAAGACAGGACCCGATTCTGTTTGTAGCTGAGCTCCTTCGAGAGCGTCCAATTATCAGCTCCGTTTCCAAAAAACTGTCGGCTCCAGCATCCGAGAGCAAAAGTTTCTGCGCAAGCATGGCATGTATCCATTTAATTAGGACGTCATAAATGCTATGAGGTTTCGAATCTTTACATACCTCCCCAAATGAGTTAACGGCCTCTTGAATTGCCCCAACAACCATTTGAGATTGCTCCCTCAACTCTGGAAACCAAAGAATGAAGGGCTGACTCGCATGGTTTTCCTCATCATTCAAGGGGTTACACCGCCTTAAACCCTAACCAAACATGATTCTGCGAACATAAGCAAATGTCAAAACCGACCGATTTCTGAGTCAAAAAAGCCGTTTTTTGCATCTCCGAACACGAGTAAACATTAGTGTCCATACAGTGCATGAGCGAACATATGTCAAGTGGTATCTCATCACCACTTTTCATACGCACAGCTCATAGCAACAATTGAGCAAAAAGTTGCCCAATGTACGTGCTTCTTTTCTGGCAGTTCGGAAAGTTATGTTTGGGTGCAGTATATACTTTGCGTGGTTTGCCTCGACGCATATGCATCGCCGCGTAAGCAGACTTAAGACTGGTTGGAACTTTAGTACGAATGTATCTCTCAACAAGACTCTTCAGCATAAACGAACTTAAGCTGATCGGCCTAAAGCTTCTTGGATTTAAAGAATCATCTCTGTTAGTTTTAAGTATAAAGACTAACTTTACCAGACGTCAAGTTGGCAGGTGATCAATACCCTCCCTAAACATAACTGGATAAATGAAATTTGATGATTCCACTTCTGAATTTTTTGCTGGTAACCACAGATCTTGTACTGCTCCAAAGAGCAGGGGTTTTTCTCAAAGAAACTAATTTTTTCTGCATTTCAATCAAACGAGTACCCGGAAAGTGAATCCCAACTAAAGTCTGTAGAGTCTTCTTTTTGGACTTACAAGTTCTTTACGAGGCTCTGTAGATGATTCAGCCGTCCTCAATGTTGTTCATAGAAGCACGATTGCGGAGTTTTCTTGTATTTTGCCTGAGCTTTTGAAGTTTTCAGTTTCACCATAGAGTCATCTCGCTGCATTTTATCTCACTAATTGGGCAGGGGGCTTCATAGCTAGAATAGATAGGCTTCAGAACGCTCAAACTGGATTCTATTCACTTTGGCAACTTTATTCCACCATTAGGACATGCTCTGTCTGGAAAAAGTAGATTGATATTTCTTGATGTCAAATTAATGTTTTTTGGATTTCTCCACGAGTATTGAATACGCAGCGAAAGAAAACATCAAATAGCAGCGATTAGGGAATGAGGTCTCATCCAATACGTGTCATTTCATATGTTTATATGTGTTTATATGGATATATGTGAGTTGTGAAACTAATCACTCCAAACTCGTATTAATATTTATTGTAAATTTGTGATGAAGCTCTCTACCAGGATCAACTCCTAGACCCAACAAGGACTGTCGTGGAATTACTTTACTTATGGAGATACATCTATAGCTGCACTTTTGTTAGGTGTGTACCTACCACCTAGTGTGCTGGGTGTTAGTACCGTAGCCCACCAGAAGATCTAATGTCTCTAATCCAGCGTACTGGATTAGGACCTCATCTCCTTTGTTGGTAGCGGGAGCAAGGAGTCAATAGGAAAATAAACGGAAACGACTATCATGCGTTTCAGCCTTCTCTTTTCCCAGCACTACACAGTGACTACTGACAAGTCCTAGCATGAAAACTTTCTGAACGTCGTGGCATCAAGCAGATTGGCAACCAGGACACAAGTCGGTGACTTTGTTGAACTTTCATCATACAAGATTTTTGCCCCCTTGATTTAACTGAGTTTGTAGATCTTGCTGTCTCCTCCTGAACTTGTTCAATAAAGGCAAGCTTGCAGATTTGTTCATTTTTCGCTCAAATGATAGGATGAACCTGGGGAATGCTGGAAGGCATAGAAATGTCTGGGATTGATATTAGTGAAGCATTCTGCAGGGACTGTTAAACAATGTCTATGTGATCTGAGTGGTTGAAACTCAATATAACAGAAGTTACACTGGGTCTTTACGTTTTACTCAGACGTTTTATCCATAGACAGTCACAAAAGTTGATGTTTTTCTTCTTTCTCATTTGGAAAGATTGAACTAGATGCAAAAAGTAGTTCAACATCATACGGTGTCCATCTCTGAGCACCGAGAAACTTAAATGAACAAGTAGAATCACAAGGTTGAAACCATTTTCACTCGCAATGGGGTTCTCTTGGGATTCACGTACCTGATGATCAAGCGTTTCACATCGGCGGCCGGATTTAGCTAGCCAGTGATGTCACCTTCACTCTGGCGATGGCCAAAAATCTTAAAACTGACATAATATAGTAAAACAGTAGATTTGGGTTGGCTGTGAATACCCAATTTTAGAACGATCTGTGCCATCTTTTTTCTAGGTTTGTTTCGAGCAAATGACATGGAGGTAACGTTTACAAACCTTGTAAAGTTGTAAAGTAGTCCCGACTAAAGTTGTAAAATAGTCCCGATTTCATTTCGTCTCTCCACATTTCGTTCTTAAGAATGGCGCGCTGAACATTGGTCAGTTTATCATCCTTGCCAGACACACCTATTAAAACGATGAAAGAAAAAGACGCAGCTTCTGCTTCTGTTTTGCTATTTTTGCGGATGGTGTATTTGTGCCTCAAGAGATCTTTCTCGTTGATTTTGGCACTTTTCGGCATCCTACGCGCAGCCTTACGTCTCTTCCGGACTCCACTGCTGACAAGTTTGGCATCTGTGCTCGGTGGCAAGGAGCTTTCCGGTCTAGTTGGTTCTTAGTTAAACCACATAAAAACCAGCTTGCTCAAAAACTGGCATTTATACAGATAATAAAACGCCAACGAAAACGAAAATAAAATGAAAATCTAACATTGAAAGTAATAAATGTAACCAATTAACTATCAATACAAATATATGTACTTACCGCTCCTTGATTATTTTTCTCTATATTTTCATTTCTTTGGTATCTTTCAATATTAAGCTCAGCTACGAACTTCTTGTTTCGACTACAAAAATGGCCCTAACAATATTGTCAACTAATAGAAAAGTTAAACTCTACCCATGGCATTACAGAAACACTTTCTCTGTTGGAAACGGCCTGGTGAATCGATTGATTTCACATATATTATTCGGAGTTTCATACAGAAGCGCACTAATGGAAAACGCAAATAGATAATTGTAGATTAGATATTCACTATTTATAAGTTACAGGAACGGAGACGCATGCAGTTATCATTGCAGTGGTATCTCTGTCCACTTGTTTCTGCAACAGCTTATTCCTTTTGCGCAAATTCTTGTAGTGCTTCCCTTCTATCGTTTGAATTGTTCAGAGCTGAAGGCTTCAGTGAAAGAAAGTATTTTTCCCTGGATTGATTGATTTTGATTGAAGAAGATTTTTATTTCATTTTAGTTGTACATTCTTAACCTAGCTTAAAGTATAATTAGCAATAATAATTTAAAGTCTAGCGGCTATACTATTTTGGCCTGCTGGCTCTTATGGTTTTTTATATAAATATTTTTTTTCTTAAACACTTTTTATCTTACACACTAATAATACTAACCAGCTTGTACAGTACTGGGGTTACCTGGGCAATACTTGACTTAAAATCTAACTTACACTACAATTAAGTTCTAACCTATACCTAATTATAACTAACCTAACCTAATTAGACTTAAAACTTAACCTAGGTCTTACACTTAACCTCTTCTGTTCGACGGAAGGCCTACATAGCTAAATAGCGCATCCATGAGCTGGCGTTCATAAACTGACTTCGCGGGGCGCATAAATGGCTCATTAGAGCCACCTGTACACCCTATTGACCGAATTAGTCCGTTTTCATGTCCGTCAGTTTGTCCGTAGAATCTTATTGTTAATTCTACAACCCGGTCCCTAAGTGGCTTCAGGCCCGACTCCTGATAGAGGAGAAGGTTCTTCGGCCACTTTTTAGTTACCGGATTGTAGAACCTACCAGTGCAGAAGCGGAGGATTCTTCTTTCGAATATCTATTTTTCCCTGGCCGTAGTCTGACTTTCAGCTGACGCTGTACTTGCCTTTCCAGAGCCGATAGCCACTGACGATACTATAAGCAAATTCAAAAAATTGTTGGCCATAGAATCTACCACGATGTTATCTTCCACTGTAAGTCTACTATCCTCCATTGCAGTCATACATGAGGTTGGGGCTTGCAGAATCCGAGCCCTTCCCGTACTAAGTTTTCGATTCTAAGTCGCAATTTCAAACCATTTAATCCTAAGTTGGTGGGCAAAACAGGGACTCTTATATTTATCAGGCACTCTTGGCATCTAATGATGCACAGGCCACCTCCACCATGAATAGAACCTGAAACCAAATATGGGGCTTAGTAGATTACGTTAGTTCCACTTTTCTGAGTCATGACATGCTTTAGGTGCATCATTCTAATTTAGGGATCATCAATTTCAGGAGTTTGAATTAATGAACCGCAATTTAATTCTATAAGTCAGCTTTTGATTTCTTTCAACTCACTCAAAAAGATCGAGCCTAAATATATATTCTTAAATTTTGTGCGCTTCACTATATTTTATTTTTAGACTTCCTCGATTTTGTTGTCCCCGAAAATGTAGCATTCAGGTGAAAAAGGTCTTATGAGAGTCTACCGTCAAGAAAACTGTTTATACCTGTAAAACGCTTCACTAAAATCCAAACTCCTATCTATCAATGAAATCGTGTATACGAAATCTAAAGGGAAATCGTACTCATTCCGAACCTTTAAAAAAAAACTCTCGAAAAATTATCTGTGAGATCGCCTTTATGAAATGCCATTATTAATGTTCGCTCTTTGAAAAGCACTTTGCATACTATTTACTAACCTCTAGTTATGAGGAACGCAGATGCTATTAATTGCTAAACAGTAGTTGTCATATTTGAATTAAAAACATGTCGAATGTAATTTTGAAGTTCAAAATATTTTGAATTTCGAAATTATTTCAATGCATATTCAAACCAGTAAGTACTTTCGTACACAAAAATATTTTCGTGGAGAAATAAATAGCAAAAGTATTTGCTGGAATTGCAGCACACCAGCGTCCTAAAAGACTTTTGCCAAATCTATTCTGATTTTTGAGGGGAACTTATTAAATAATAGATGAGAATAGTTGCCGCTTGTTACTCTCCATTATATTACCAGGCATTTGAATAGCCGATTATACAGCGTACTAAGATTTCTGTTACTGCATATGTCTTTTATAGAAGATGTGAAAATAAATACTTAAAAGCAGGAGAAAAATATTGCAATTCATGCATTTACATTCAACTGACAAATATAATCTAGTTTTGAATGCACAAAGCTCTTAGATTCAAACATGAGTAATACATGGATTTCTATATTTAAATATCAAAACGTCCCTGGAACAAAGAACACGGAAACGCTTCCAGGCATCATTTAGAATGATAGTCTTGTTTAACAACCAATCAGTTTTCTCCTATCATAGCAAACGAGCCAGTGAATCACAATATTCTTTGTGTGCACCAAGTGTAAAATGTCACGCAGCAGCTTCCAAAAACGCAACGAAAACTTTATTCAGTATTGCAATTAATTGCAAAAATCAAATCGTCCACACTAACCTTGAATCCAGACATGATTTATCTGCATCACACTAAACTTTCACATCAGAATGCTGTAAAGTAACACTGCACTCCCTTTGTATCTGTCATTCTAAATTAATTACTCTAGTTATTTTCGGCATCTTTGGATGTGTGTTTGTAGCTTGCACTAAGCATGTGCGATGCCAAAGTTTATTACACCCGTTCCGGCTTGTTTTCTCCAGGGACACGTTCGGTACGCAGATAAAATATTTTGTTTTCGAAAGAATGCCTCAAGTGTGAATTTATGCAAAACAGGCCAGAAGTGCGCCAAACAGCTTGTATGAAATTTTTCGGCTTGCCGAAAGTGTCTTGTGGTGGAGCTTCCGGTTGTAAGATACATGTGTATTGTAATGTTGTGTGTATGTACCATGCATAAATGGAAATTATACACTTATGCTACGTAGCTGTATAACATATATATGGAGCTGCCCTGACTGAGTTTCCGCGTGAGCTGTTAACGGTAATATGATTAAATTACACTTTAACCAAGCAGCCATGCTTACGCCAAAAAAGTCAATTTATGGGCTTTTTGAGCCATTCAACATATTTTTTCTCAGTTTAGCCAATAAGTATCTGTACAAAAACGTCGATTTCTCACTAAGCGTATGCAATTACAAGACTTTTGCTGCAATCGCAAGCCTATCAGATGATGCATCGTTCTGTTAAAATGCATAAACCATGACCAGCTCTATAGTGCTGTCAAAAAACCGCAAAATATAGTTCTGTTTGACATCCCCAGTCCTGAGAAGACATGATCGCATTATATTATACAAGATGCGTTTCGCGCCCACGGAGTGCAAGTTCACGGATGCAACGGGCCGAGCGCAAATATCGCGATTCGCAATTTGATGCGATGCATATGCATGCTCGATTGCCCGCATGATGCAAATGCAGATGTTGCACAGGAGGCCAAATAGAAGGTCAAACGGAATCACTTTACCAATTAAGAACGCAAATGATTGCTGCAACGAATTGCCAGCGCTGCCGGCCATCGCGCTCGCTTCATGGATAATAATTTCAAATAATGGAATTAGTGTTGACAGTTTTCATGTGGTGTATTGGCGTCTTCGAGTGGCCGACGTGCATAAAAATGCAATTGCAGATATTAATTCGAATCGCTGATATGTTTATGGCTGCTGAAGCGGGTCAATTAAATCCGGAATAGAATATTTAGCTTTGTGTGATGTGTTATTTGAGAGACTTGTTGATACTGCTTTGCAAGGTGGTAGAATTACGTTTGAGTAGGACATTTTGTTGTATGAGCTAAGGATATATTTCAGATTTGAAAAGAAGGTACGTACGCACTACAAATTGCTTATACATATTGGGCCTGAAGCTACATTGGACTCATCGTTTACGAAATGAAATTGCATAAAATATAATGCAATTATGACGTCAAAAACATAGAAGCTCACTAAAAAGCGACAATACCTTTCTAAGATTTTTTTTGCGAGTTTCTATGATGTTTTAGATAGGTTAATCAAAAATGCTGTGCTAAATGGTATCGTTAACCACGGAACAAATTTCTTGCCAGTTTGTAATTTTTATACACATTACAAAGGAAATTTTAAACTTGATTGCATTGAAACTCATTAGACCCCAGAGCGCCAACTGTCAAAGTTTGAACATGAAAATGACACTGAAAAGATATACATATATTAATGGTGTCGATAAAAATAAAACTAGGAAAAAAGCGTAAGGACATGACATTAGACAATACGGATTCTCATGTCACGAGTTTCGCATAGATACAGTTTAGAGATTTAGTTAACAAACTGCAAAAATAAAAGAAACTAAAAACCTAAAATAATTCATGCAGAAATAAGAATATCAAGCAAAATACAGCTAATATAAACAAATGCAGACGATTGCAAAATTCTACAGCTGATGCAATTGTCTCTATCGTCTCTAATTTGAAGACTGCGTTGGAAGCTGTAAGGCAAACAGCTTTTATTCTGTTGAGTGGTATTTCAAGATGGCACCATAGCCACAACGTCATGAGTATATTGATTGAACTTCTATTATATGTGGTCGTAGTCAAGACCAATAGTCAACCAAAGGCCCGTTGTTACGAAAGGGGCAAGGATGTCCAAGAGAAAATTTAAAAAAATATCAACTCACATGCACAAATATTTCCGGCATTTTTTTGTTTTAGCTCGGTGGGATTACAAGACCCAGGAAAAGCCAATAGGAAACAATGATACTCCAGTGGATGGGTCGCCAAAGAAAGCAAAGGGCACTGATCAGGCACTGAAACATCTGAAATATCCTCAACCCAGTAAAAAGCAATGACAGGTAGCCTGTAACCTATAGCGACCATGCTCAAAGATTTTCCCGTAGAATATCCTACGACCCTCCAAATAGATTTGATAGAGAATGCCTTTGGTGAGAGAGTGCTAGCAGAAATGGCAGGAAGCGTTGCGACAAAATTTTATAGCTCAAGAATGCAAAAATAATAATAATATTATGTCCTGGAGAACGCTGTTTTGGGAAAAATATAGGTATGTGTGCTACGAAAAAATGTCAGCGTTCAGAAAACATGAAGCGAACGGCAACGTCCGTTGGGTTTGGGCAGTTAAGTTGAAAAGGTGGACTTAAATGTACCAGAGAATGCAACGGAGCCGATATACCACCACGGCCGATACACCACATATACAACGCCTTGTCACGGTGGTTTCTAACCGACTTAAGATTTTGATTGAGGTGTCTACAAACGAACTTGTATTATACCAAAGCTTCTCGGTGAAAGTAAGCTGCAGTTTTGCATCAGGTATCTATGAAATGGAGCTAACACAAGAGCCATGGGTAAATAATGGCAGAAGTGAGAGTAATTAGCACAAAAGCTAACTTTCTTGCAATGGTGGACTAAACCATGGACCTTGTGGCACTCCTAAGGAAGTATAGTAGATTCGATATTAATTGAATTGAAGTTGCTAGACCACTAAAGAAAAAAATTTAAAATGCTAAAACTTGGCTTTGACACTGTGGATGTGTCAGCGCCAGAGGTGAGTCACTCTAAGGATTCTTCGTAGCCAGCAATTAAGTGTAGCTTATAAGAGCAAGACGCCAACGTTCCAGATTGTTAATAGGTAAGAGGTATTGGTTGGTTTCAGACAGTGTAATGAACTTAGTAAAGAAGTGAAATGTCCTAACATGGGCGTCGGTTTGTGATCATAGAAACATAACCTTCAAGTTAAAAAAAAAAACTAGCGTAAAAACTTTTATGTACACTTTCTATTTTGCAAGTGAGTTATTATACTTTTGCCTTATATTGCATTTTGAATGGACTGGAATTTCGGCTCTTATTTTTCTGGACATTAGCATTTGTGCTTGATACTGCAATTAAATGAAGTTTCCCGCCTTTAGTTGTAGTATCTCTGTAATGTATGGATGCCAAGTTTAAATAAATTTTGACCTCAGCACTTTGAGAAATTTTTTTTTTAGCTATGACAACAGCTTTTTCTAATAGACCATGAATTCATGGCCACCTTGGTGAAGAAGACAAAATTTTCAAAATGTGTGATTTTCCAAATTCACTACATTCTTCTGGCCCGAATGGTTGTGTTCTGGTGTTCCATTTGGTATTCCATTTGTCGCGAAAATTTGTTTTAATTTATTAACTTTTGCTGTTGCAAATTCAGGTGCATTTTTTTCCAAGGAATGTGAGTGACATAAATAGCTAAAATAACACAAAACTTTTCCTAAGAAATCAAAGAGGATAGATGTAATATAACCGTATTTTAAGCTTCATTTTTTGTTAGTTTGCGAACGGGATTTTATGAATATCTTTTCGTAAAATATTTATGAAAGTGTTACGTTCTGTTTCTACAGTTATTTATCAGTCTTATAAATATTAATGAAACTTTTGGTATGCCTAAACTATCCCTAACACTTCCTTCTCTATTCGAAAACACATCATTTCCGTTTGCGATAAAACTCTGAGAGCAAAAAATATTTGCTATTTATTTTGCAGCAGACATGTATGGTACTTACACCATTTTTCAATGCATTAGTTTGTATTGTTATCCTTCTTTTGCTGAATTTGGAATCATGTCCATAATATTTTACAGTTGATGAATTTTTGCAGATGTTTGACTTTTTTTGCCGAAAATTCATATTTGTTTATTGGGTTCAAGAGTTTCAAACACTCCAAATATTTACTCAACTTCGATACAAAAAGACCAAGGGAACCAGTGCCTTTCCATATAAGTGGCGAAAGGGCCTCATGTTTTTGCAGTAATCACCTCAAATATTATCGAGCACTAGTAAGACGAAGATTAGATATGCTTGGCTCTGCTTGCCAAAATCTGCTCAAAAACTGATTTGGTTGCTTGATTTTAAACAACAGCAGTTTTGTATGGGGTAAATATAGGGAGGCTGATAATAGACGCTTCCAGAAGAAACTTAATAACTTTTTTCTGTGTAATAAATTTGTTCGATTTTTTTTTATTTTACTAATTGATCTTTAGGTTTAACATAAATGAGAGATTGCGATAATAAGGCATAAATTTGAATTGTGTACAGGCGTACATTTCATTCGTACATTTTTCAGGCGTACATTTCTCTACGCAAGTGGACTATAAGGAGGCTCGTAAACAAAATCTCAACATGGCCTTATCATCGAGATATCTCAGTGCGGACATAGAAAACTATTGCTGCTGTAGTTGCTGCCATACAAGCCCATCTTAGGAGCTGATCTGCTCAAATGGGTATCAGCAGACAGTCACTGCAGAGTTGCGAACAAAGGTTTCCGCTTATTTCTCTATAAAATTCAACTAATAAGCAAACTAAAGGAAGCAGACTTGCCCAGTCACTTTGAATTTTACTAAATGATCATTCAAATAATGGAAGAGGCCGAAAACATCTTGATTGGTCTTTTTTTTATATCTGAAAAGACCCATTTTGACTTAAACAGCAATATTAACAAACAAAATTGACGAAAAAGTAGTGGCTCTAACCCACAGATTCTAGATAAGATGGTGTCGCATCCACTTGGAGTCATAGTGTGGTGTGCAGTTTCAGGCCGATTGCATAACGCCCAAAAAAGTCTTTAGGTAAGCCACTTTTCCAAGTACCACAACGTCGTTGGCATACGCTACCACTTTAAAGCCATTAGACCTTAAATTCTCTAAAATAAGGAGTAATATAAACCCCTCTGTGGTATTCCCGTGCCAACTGTTCTCACTGCTTTGGCTATCTGAAAGGTAGCCTCAATTCATCAGTTCTTGAGTAAGTTCGATACAAAAGTAATGACGGTTTTATGCACTCCATATCGGACCAAGACGTCGATGATACTCGCAACAGTGACATTTTTGAAAGCCTCCTCGATGTCTATGAAGGTTGTTAGCATAAGTTCCTTTTGCTATAAGGATTTTTTCCTTGCGCCAGTCACTTTATGTTGTGCCGTCTCCACTGATCTGCCAGTCAGATGCTCCTGCTGATTAACACAGAGTCCTGCGACTTCAATCAAACTATTCATGTGCAAATCTACCAGCCTTTTTACTGTCTCCAATGTTCGTGGTTACACGAAGCAAAAAATAGCGAAATTGAATGTTACCTTCTGCAAAACAATTCTTAATTATTTTCTGCATCTAATTCAGGCCATAACAGTAAATGTGAAGTGTCGAAGGAACTCGTGATACACAAACTGTGTCAATAGCTTCTTTTATGAGATAGATGAATAGCAAATCCATACTAGCAGTAAATTTGATTATTCTTTTAGATGGATAAACTAATTATGAAACTGAGAAAGCCATCAGCCAAAACTTCTTCTGAATTCCCATTTACATTAATGAACAACTTATCCGTAGTTATCGCAAACTAAAAATCATTACTCAACCATAAATATTATCTTTAATGTCGTAACTGGAGCTCGCGGATAATATGCAATTAATCGATATGGCAGCCATGGCCAAATAAAAGAACAAAGTTTCAGTAATATATCTCTTTTTATGCAAAGCAAATACGATGTGGTGTAAGTGCTATACAAACGAGCCCATGACCTAGAAATTCTTGCGAGAAAAACTTAGATAGGAAATTATCATCAAATCTCATTTCATCTATATTTAGCTTCGGATCGCCATTAAATCTAATTCAATGGTGATTAGTAGTTGAGTAACAGATAAAGTTCGACAAATAGTTTTTCCGTGAATATTTACTGCTAAATAGTAAACAATAATACTTGAATTATGTTAATGTAATTAAGTGATGTTAGCTACGGTTCTATGAGTTAATGCAACTTAATATAACACTAAATTGCCTTAGAATATTACTTTCCTTCGAAATCACTCAAAATAGTATTGTAAAATCGTAGTGTAAAATCGATTAAAGCGGCTAATGAACTAAAACATAATTAGCTTGAACTAGCTTATTGAAGCACAAAGTTCAATGACCATAGAACAACAATCACAATCAACCACAAAACTATGCATGCCAAACTAATTACGAGTGGCATACTGCCCTACTAACCATAAAGACCTATCTACATTTATGTCATTTTTGAGTTAACACCGGATTCAAAAACTAAATACTCAGCTACGTCATTCTACAAAATATGAAAAACCTATCTTTTGTGGAAAAATGTTAAAATCAATAGCGAAAAATCCTCCGATCTAAAACATACGTTGCACTACTAAGCATAAAGGTTCTATCTACTGCAGATATAACCTTTATGCTTAGTAATATGTAGATGGAACCTTTATGCTTAGTAATGGGGCCAGTTTTTCGTTTCATCCTACTACAAAAAAGTCCGGTCTACATAAAACCTATCTTCCAAAACTATTTTCAACGTGAAAGATTTTACGTGTCTCAAGTAAACGTATTTGTATCCATGTTTAAACTTTCGTCCCGTTTGAAGGTGGCCGCAGCATTTAAAAAAACACAAATCATTGAATATTTCGAAAGTTACTAAAATGTGGATAGGCCCTTTATGCTTAGTAGGGCAGCATAGCGTCCAAAGTAATTCAAAATCTTTCATCTATGAATTCGATTATTTGAATATTATGTTGGACAAAACAAAGTTTTTTCCTCGAGTTTATTTAGATAAAGAACTGCAAAGTCAGCTGGAAAAATAATTTCCGATTGCAAAACAAAACAATAATTCTTCAGATAATAAACAAGCAACTGATATTCTGAATCATTGTGTCTGGGCAGTAGCCAATCGAATCTGCTTGTATGCGCATTGCCTGAAACAATAAGCTTTAATTAAGCTATCGACGCTAAGGTATACTTCGGCAGAGTGCAGAATACGATCTGAGGAGATCGGTAAGAAGTATTCAATAAATTAATTCGGTTGAATGCATCTGTTTGGAAAAACTTTCCAATATTGAATTAATTTTTTTTTCTTCCTTTGCAACATTGAAATTTCTTTCCAGCATTGAAAATTATTCTACCTTCGGCATGTTGATAAACATGAGACTGTCGACCTCGTTTTATCCAGACCAATTAGCACGACTGAAAAACACTGCGTCACTCACATTCATATCCGAAAATAGATATAATACCGCATTATTGTTCACTGTTATCAAAATCGGAGCGGAGCTTTGAGCGAATCACATATTCTGGTTTACCGATGCCTAATGGCTTTCAACCACTGAGGATTGTCAATAAAGTTAATCGTTTTCTACCTGACTGCAATCAAGTAAATCTCACGATCACGACCATTAATTGTGCTGATGATTCGAGAGTGTATACGATTTCGAACCTGTGCTTTGCACCCTCTTTATCGGCAATTTTCATATCATTGACCGCAGGATTAGTCCAAATGAAATGAGACCTGCTGAGATATTAATTGCGCATATCTGTTGATTCGTTTGGCAGCCAGACGAATAATCTGGGCCTGTATTGATTCACCAGATAGAGCAATGCACTCTAAATGACATAATTATAACAAGTTTTCTTAACAGCCCTGCAAAATTGTAATTTTTCAAAGTTTGTTTTCAAGGACTGGAGATTAATAAACAGATTTTGTGCCACAATAAATTTTAAATACGATCGATTTCGGTTAAAAGAACGTCAAATCATCAAACCGAATGCACTATTACACAGTTTTATCACTTCAGTTTTGTTACTACGAAATTGGCAATATTTATTGCTTCTGACTTAGACCGTTTACTTATTTATTTATTCCCTGTAGTTAATTTTTACAAAACATAATGCAGCTATAAAATTGAGAGTTCAACTTAAATTAAATTTACAACTATAAAAATATACTGGAATAAAAGTTAAGAATTTAGTTCTGACGTTGAAACATCTATAGTGCGTTTTTTGTAAGATTGGTAGCTCGTATGTGTACAACTTAAATGGGACGTTCGTGATCATATAAAAACTAATAGGTGCAATTATTGGAGGAAAAACTTATATTAGTCAATTCGAACAAAAATAATCCATCACGGTACTATCCACTGATAGTCCAGGGAAATTCAACATGCTGCTTCGGAAAAATGAGGGGAGAGCTGAATTTTGGTGTGAACCTTAATACTGGCGTGTTGAACAAAATGTCAAAAGTCCCCACCGATCCCAGTACTGCGTTACTTTTTATACGGGGTCAAAGGTCACCAAAAGCAACCTTTTCTAAATATCTCATTAACGGTAACGTCTACAGGGAAACAATGTATTTTAGCTTAAAAAATGTTCAACAAAAAAAATTCCAAGTGGTTTCTTGTAACCAAAACCGTTTTTGAGATATATTGATCTAAACATTTGTAGCTCACAGTATCATTTTTCTCAACGGCATGCTGATATTATCCGACCTCGATTACGACCTGGAATGTTTGTGAGTTTATGCTTAGAAGGTCCCTAAAAGAAAACATATACACAAACATATCTACCACACTCCAGGATAGGTGGTCCACCCAAAAATTAGTGCGAGCTCGGACGACCTGCCAGGGATTTATTGTGGTACCGTGCGAAAATTAGAATAGGTTCAAAATGTCATATCCATCAGCTCAATGCAGCAATTGCATTGCCAAGTCAACATTAGGCGTATTTTTTGCTCCGCTATCTATAACAGAACCATGCTAATAAGTGCAGATGCACTGGGAGCAACAACAACTTCCCCTTTCCATAGCAGCTGATGGATATGACATTTTGGACCTATCTTAATTGTCGCACGGTGCCACCGGTGTGATTTCCAAGCATAAATCCCTGGCAGGTCGTCCGAGCTCGCACCATTATTTGAGTGGTATTAATTAGCTCAGTTGACATTGGTGTGACACCAGACCTCATGAGGCCTAGTGTAGACCTACGCATGCTCTTGCTGATTGGTAGGGACAACCATGAGGTAGATAAGGTGGTGAATTCCACTTGGCTGTCGGATGCATCTGGATGCGCAGTGACTTGGATCGTTGTCGTAAAACATGTACGTATCTGTAGTCACGGCCACGACAACGGGCATGTCTGTCATAAATACGGAGAGGTCACTATCGTGAGCCGCTGCTTCACTCTAATTGATCCATTACAAGCTAAGCTCAAGGGAAGGCATTCTCTGTAGCACTGAAGGCGACGTCGTCATAGGCAGTGATTTCAATGCAATGGCAATGGAGTGCGTTGTATTCACTGAGAGCACACAAGGGTGGTGCAAAGTTGAGATGGCATCGTAGTTGAATTTACTGGTGTACAAAATGGTTCAAAGCCAAGCCTTTGACGAGTCCAACGTCCCCCCGATATCGGGCAGACTGAAGCGATTTGTAAGTGGCTCGAGGATTATCAAGAATAACGCTGGTAGTGATCGCAAATGCATCAATTTTCAAATCGCCAAAAATAAGTACTAGGGTGAACTGCCACCAAGCTTAACAAACACGATATGGTCGCTCCGCTAACTGCAAGCTCCGAGCGCGAGCTGGTAAATTGTTTCTTGTTGTTTTGTTGTTTATCCGCAAGAACTTAAACGATCAGTTAGCCAGTGAAGGCTGCCGCGGAAAACACGGTATGTTTATTCTGAAGAGCTTGTGAGGTCTTGATGACCCAGTGTAAACCATTCTGTCGACGGAAGCAGGCTCAATAGTGGAACGATGAGTCTGCCGAGCTGTGGCGCATCGTATTAGCGTGCAGGTTCAAATAACAAGGAGTTAGGAGTAAACAGAGACGGCATTGTTTTCTGCTGCATACACGCAGTGGAAAAGAAGTTAAACATACCCATACGAACGTTTCAAATGGAAGAACCTTTGCAAGGATGTCATTTTAGATCCAAAGTCTGCTGCGTCTGTTAAGGCGGTATGCGCGACTTGGGTGCTCGCTGAGTATCCATCAAGGACGGATCATCGTCCACCGGAGGGAGAATCATTACTGCATAGAGAAGAAGTTGATCAAGGCGGTGTCTGGGATGAAGAAAAAAAGTTCTTGGGCCCTGATGGTGTTTCAGTTTATGCACTTTAGTTTGTAGAGGACAGTTAGTTGAAACCTGTTTAAACAGTTTAAATTGTTTAAACAGTTAAATGAAACCTGTTTAAAAGGAAGAGATCTTCCCATCGCAATGGAATGTTGCACGATTAGCGCTAATCGATGAGAGAGAGAAGACGAGTCGGACAGTTTGTTCACGTACCATCCACTTTAAATGCTAGATGCAGCGGGAAAGCTCTTCGAGTGGCAGCTGAAGCTTCGGTTATTGTCAGCAACTAAATCAGCTGATAATCTGTCTCACAGATGGCGCAGCATGAGCCCTCTGGTTATAGCAATAATTTGGCAGCGCCAGCAACAAAGGTCGGTAGATGGCGAGACTGATAGAACCTGTGGTCCCATGGGTCTGCCGTGGAAAAGGAGAGGTAAACTTTTACCGGTGCTAATTCCTAACGAAGCATGGTTGATTCAGAAGGTACCTTACGATGATGCTTACCTTACATTCTTTGCGTGCAGTCGGCTCGCAAGCTTTAGGAATAACCTTAGCGTGGTCACGCATGATTTGATCGTGAAAACAATACTGCATAACGAGAGGAGTACGACCGGGTTGTGATGGTCTGTAGGTGAAGTTTTTTTAGAAGACAAAAAATTTACATAGCTCACGGTTTGGGTGCCCGTGTATAGTTTGAATTATTTTTTTGCTATATAAAACCAGAAAAACTACACCTGATCTGCTTGCTTACTCACATAATTGTCAGTGAAATAAACTGTACCTTTTAAATACAGTGGGATCATTACCGTTTCCTGGATACATGGAATAATTTTTCTGATATCTGGGTTTAGCTTCACGTTAGCGATTATTCCATTGTATGTATACTCTTTGGCCTATGACTTACAAAGATTTGTAGTCCACCGCTGCTTGCAAAACTATCGATGTGAGGCCTTTTCGATTGACAAAATCATTTCTACCTTCGATTTTCGCTCTATCCGGCATGCATATCTGATTTTTCAGCATAAATGTAACAAGTAGGTTAGAAAAATACATTTACCATGGACCTCATGTAACCGAAAATATTCCCCTCTAATTGGTACTAAACACCGCTTTTCATTTTTCTTTGTTTTTCTGTTTGCTCGAAAAAAACGCTTGACTTTACTTTTAAATCAGCTGTTAGCATGTCACAAACAAATATAATTTTCCAGAAGATTTTCGCAATTCTCGGGTGAAATTACGGTTGTTGATTTGTTCAACTGGGTCAACTGAAATTCGAAAGTAAATTGTTTCTGATTGAATGTTGTGGTAGAACTCGTTTAATTGACTTAGTTTTACCTGACGGGTAGGTTCAAATAGCAGTTAACACATTCAATCATAAAGAGTTTTGTTGCTTGGTTCCAATTATCAAAGTATTTCTTACGTTCTACAGATCGTAAAAATTAAAGATATGTCCTTCCAGAATCTCTATAAAAAGGATGTTTTGGCTTGAATATAATCCATTAATTAACATATGCGGTCTTAAAAATGTTGCTTCATTCGAAAAATGAAACCTAAAAAAGTATTTAGTAAGTTGCGCGAATAGCCTTGAACGAGCAAATAATCCTCCAAATAACATTCAATACTGTAGGGGAAACGCATTTCGCTGTCTTGTCATGCCAAATAATACATATTAGAAGCAATATAAATGATTTATTATCCTAGTCTAAGTCATATAAATTTGAAAACAACTTACACGACTTTAACCTACTTGATACGCCAAATTAACAGTCTAGAAAAATTCGCATCTCACACCCCCTGACCTTACCAACACATAATACATTATCGCGACCAGACATCATTTGTTCAGTCAATGATCTTACATTTCGCCAAGATCGCAGCGGTACGATATTCCAGTCCCAAGTATTTTTATTTGCACAAACAGGAGGTTAATGAATTTTCGGTGCATTCGTGACAATTTCGCTTATCAGTTCGAAAACGATACGGATATTTTCCGGGCATTTCTTCAAATTGGCCTTGAACTTGATAGTGTGCGCAGTCTATTGTGGTGTGGCGAATAAGTACGCTAAATTCAATGTCTATTCTGAATGTGCCAGCCAAGTAGTCAACAACTCGACACAGCAGCGATAGCGTAATGAACTGTGCAAAGTACGTTGCGATGTAGCAAACAACAAACGAATGCTGTAAACAAGAACAGGAAATTTTGAATGCGGTGAAAGGGTTAAAACATTTATTAACAAACAAAAGCGAAATTTTTGACCAGCAGCAACAGAAACATTACTGAAGCATTTCAGATGCAAAATACTATTTGACGTCAATGCTTTAGAAATAGTTCGACGGTTGTTTGTTGAGTTATTTGGTCACTACCATGACATGAATGGTACTGGTATATAGTTGAGCTGCAAAAAGGGAATTATATTTGAAGAGTGTTTCAAATTGAATTAAATCAGTTAAATTTAAATGGAATTGTTTTTGTAAGATAACATTTTGTGAGAAAAATTGAAATTTAACTAAGTGGTTTCGAAAGTATGCACTGTTCCTCATCAGAAATCAACTCATAGTGCATACCTCATTGATGTGACCGCTTGCAGTGGGGGACTATTAACTTTTATTGCAACAGTGCATACTTTCAAAACCACTTAGTTACTTCAATTTCAATTTTTGATCATCTCACAAAAACAATTCCTTTTAATACTGTTGTCGGAGGCTTCATCCGCAAAAATAGCAAATATTTAAAATTTTGTTGGTATTGTGTTTAGATGCAGATATTATTATCGTAATTATCTTATCAGATGCGGATGTGATTGTGTTGGGCGATTATTATATTCAGTTGTAGGAGGTACTGGAGTCTATAAAATTTTTTAGCATTAATTATGAAATCTTAATAAAAAAAATCAATATAATTACAATTATCATTGAACCAGTAGGTTGCAGTTGAAGTTGATTGCAGAGTTCCTTCTGAAGACAGTGATTTTTTTCTATGCTAACCGCATTTAAATTCAATTTCTTTATGTATGTGCAGGTTGTTGACAATATGCAGAATTATAGACTACTTGCAGATACTAATTTGAGTTGAAACTTACGTCTTTTAATCATTGTTTTAGATCTGATAACTTAGCGTTTAGGGTTAGCAAAATTATATTTAAGTTTTATTGTGTTTGAGGCGAAAAATAGTACAATTTTAATAATTGAAACTTACATTTATGTTAAACTAATCTTAAAGCAAGGTTGTATTGGCAATTACAATTTTCAAGGGGTTTTCAATGGTGCCTAGACGCGACATAAATCTATGCTCTTGATCGTTGAGGAGTACATGTATGGGCTTGATACCACTGATTTGGTGAATGAAGCCAGTCGACCTGTGCTACGATTTGTTGAGCAGGTGCTTGTGCCATTTTTTTGCACCCTTTGCAATTTCCATTTATGAACTTTGGCACATTTGTTCCAGATTGGCACTGCATACGCCATAACTGATAAAACTACGGTTTTATAGCGAAGTAATTTATTTTTCTGATACAAAGCTGAATTTTTGTACATCATAGGATAGAAGAGTCTTATAAGCTTCATACACTTTCCTATTAGAAATTCAGCATGGAAATAGAAAGTTAGCTTCGAATCGAGAGCAACTCCTAGATATTTTACGTACCTGGACCAGGTTGTTTGGTGTCAGAGAAGGTAAACAGATTGCGGAGGTAGAAATCTGGTTGTTCTTCATTTAATGAAAAATATAGCGTTTTGTTTCGATTAAGCTTAATTTTCCATTTATGGATTTCGTTTAGTTGGGTGGTGAGGGCATTTACATGGCGGTCAGTCGCCAGCCAAATTGGGGGAGTAACATGTAGTATATTTAAATATACACCTGCCGTATCTATTGGGACTGGTGGAAGTGTGATCTTTAACCTCCTCGCAGTGGCCGCTGGAATTAATTCCTGCGGAAGGGAGGATTGGCTAATATGATCAGGCTTCACCCGTAAAAAAATTTGGTTCTGCCGCACGCCTGTAGAGGGGCTGTGTAAACGGAGGCCTCGCCCGTAACCGGTAGTAGGCGCCCTCGTTTCTCTCCGCATAAGTGACACGGAGGCCTGCGGATGGGTCTGGGCTGGCGACTGAGGCGAAACTTCACCTACTGTGTTTTGGGTCCAACACTTCACTCAGCCCGGCTCTGGAACCTGGCGAACCGTCGTCTACAGGGTAGCGAACTGTTAGCCTTGGAGTCCTCCCGAGTCTAATAGTTCGGCAACAAGGTTCGCAGGTTCAGCACTCTGTGAAAGCCTGCAGAGCCCTTGGAAGGTAATGGGAGATTCTTCCTCGGGTTTTCAGGGCAACTGTGAGGCCGATGAGCTAGCAAGGCTTGGAACCTTGTTACCGGAGGTCTCTTGCTCCACAATAGGAATACCGATGGCATTGGTGAAATTGGCCATCAGGCAAAAATATCTTGAGGACGCTAGGAAGTCCTGGGCAGAGGAATCATCCTGTGCGATAGCAAGGCAGTCCTGGTTATCCATGGATGCGCATCGCACTAGGCAACATTTAGGCTTAACTCGAAGCGCTCTGCGTTGCACTGTCGGTATGCTAACCGGCCACTGCCTCATAGGGCGGCACGCGCAACGACTGGGCGTAGAGTTTAACGATTTTTGTCGGAGTTGTGGCTCTGAGGATGAGGAGGAATCCGTCCTCCATCTCATGTGCCAGTGCCCGGCTTTGGCAAGAAGAAGGTTGGCGGCACTTGGTGAACCCTTTCTCTCAAACCTGACGGAACTGTCCCCGGTCAATTTAAAGGCGATTGTCCATTTTATCAAAGGAAGCAGATGGTTTCCTGATTTTAGTGAGTAGGAGAGGGTCACTAATTTAGTATGGTATCACAACGGGCCTCTCTTGTGCCTATGTGTGCCGGTCGTCAGGTTTCTAGGGATCGGCAGCCATTTCAACCTAACCTAACCTTACTCGCAATTCCAAGAGAGGGGAAGGACGCTCGGAGCAATACGTTTTTACATAAAGGGGTGGGGTGTAGCGGGATGTAGCGGGATGCAAATGCTAGCGATGGCCTCTGCTGTAGTCTGAGAACACGAAACCCAAACCTGAAATATTAATGAAACTGAAACTATGGATAATACTAAAGACGACGTAAAGAAAATGGAACTTCCCGCTAGTACTTCTGGAGGGAAGTCACCAGAGAAGGTCCCCTTCCAAAGAAGTTCGAAGGTGATGCGATCACCAACGACGGGAGGTGAAACAGCATAGAGTCAGTTGTTCAACACAACGCAGAAGGCATCTGCGCATCTGACCAAATTTTCTGCTCTTCGCTGTAGTAGAAAATACGGGTACACAACTAGATCTGTGGTCACTAGTGAAAAAATCAGGGATGCAATCATGTTCTTTGAAAATTTTCCCTCGCTGGGCGTGGATGGCATCCACTCGGTTATGTCAAGGGTGGGAATTGACCATCTGGAGGCAGACTTAAGAGAAATCTTTTGGGCATGCGCAGCTCTAGAGTATGTTCCGTCACCTTTGTCAAAGGATAAGGAAGTTTTCATAGCTAAACCGTCGTTAATGTTTTCATAGCTAAACCGTCGTTAATGTTGGAATGTCTGGAGAGATTTGTTGAACCGCACATATGCACTAGGATTAACCCTTTGAATGATGAACAACATGTGTACGAGTGAGGAAAACCATGCGAGTAGGCTCTTACTTCTCTACTTTCCAGAGTTGACGAAGCGATCTCAAATGGTAAGTATGCGATGGGAGTATTTGTGTACATTGAAGAGGTCTGTGACTTTGCTCTTTTTGTGGAGCTATGTGAAACTACGTCTTAGTTAAGTAGATACAAACTATGTCAACGCAGAGATTGTTGATGTCGGAAGCGGGATTCGACTGCTACTTGTGAACGTAGGTGACAAAAGGATGCTCTAAAGAGGGTGTCCTATTACCGCTCGTGTGTATTATGCTAGTTGACTTGACGAACTGCAATAAGAAAAGCTGCACGCGCAAGTTTATGGTCATGACCACACACGCAGTCAGTGAAAATCTGAACGTGCTATGAAGAAATACACAACGCACATTGTATCTAATTGACTATTGGTAATCAAAGCACGACCTAACAGTGAGTCCTGGTAAGACAAAACTTGTTTTTTTCCACCACGAAAAGATAACTGGAAGGACTATTGCTTCTTAATATGAAGGGTGTAACTCTTCAACTTGCAGATCAAGTCAAATATCCCGGATTAGCCTTGGACAACAAATTTTTCTGGAAGAATCATGTAGAAATGAAGCTTACTCGTGCTTTAAATGCTTTCGCGCAGTGCAAGAGAGCTTTTGCCACCACATGGAGTCTAAAGCTTCTTGTAGTTACGTGGATCTACGTACCAATTATGATGACGTAAGCATCCGTGGTGTGGTTGGACTATTGTGAAGCTATTGTATGCTTTTAAAAAGTAACCCACGTTGCAAAAGGACTATGTGCCTCGACATTCAAATTCAAAGTGTGGCGATGAAATCTGCCCATAGAATAATTCAACTTAGCCTATTGGTAGCCTAAACGATGATGTGGGGCACTGGTCTATTAGGGATTAGATTTGTGAGATCTCTCCGATTCTCGTGATGCCTTCGAACGCTCGAATGGTTTTCTTCAACTTCGGGAGAAGGTTAGATCTGGAGCTGGTTTCTATCTGCATTAATCGAATGACAGGTGAACGTATTTTCTCGGAGTTCGTGTTTCGGTTTTTCAAGCAGAAATATTCGCTATCTTTAGAGCTACCTGCTGGCCAATTACAGAAAAGTGTTGGGGAAAACGTATTCCTTTTTATAGTGACAGCCAAGCTGCGCTGATGGCACTGAGCAGGCTCTTGACTACTTCGGTAGTTAGCCAAGGGTGCAGAGCTCAATTGAACTCTGTCGCTAGATTGCTGCTCTAGATACCAGGGCACTGTGGTGTTGAGGGAAATGAAAATACTGACGCCATTCCGAAGCAAGGTTCGAAGCTTCCACTATAGAGTCCTGAACCCGCCTTGGGAGTGCCGATCGCATCTGCACATGCCATTTTTCAGAAGTGGGCAGTCGATGCTCATCAAGAGAGGTGAATGTCTTCTCATCTGGCCAGGCCAACGAAGGTTTTCCTTTCAGAGCCCAACCATACGATTGTGGGATTCCTATGCAAGAAAGTTAAATAATCATCCGTTCATCGTGTTAGGAAGAGTCTGAATTTATGAACTGAATGGCAGCGTTTGCACATCTCAGATATCAATGCTTTGGCATGGATATGGTACGTATTCAGAAAATAGCCTCTGTTCCCCTATGATTGATCTTAGAGTTTGTTAAGGAATTCGAAAAGCTATGGTAGGTTCTTTTGACCTGAATGCTTATGATTGGTACCAGGCGCCTTTCCCCCAACCCACACACACACGTTATTACTACCGATACATCCATCAAACGTTAACGAAAACTTCGGTAATTTTTTTATATTTTACAGAAAGATGATACTGTTAAATTTTGAAGTGATAATGATCTTGTAGATAATAATAATCTCTTAGAGAAATTGTGTTAAACGTTTCAATTTTCGAAACTTATGAAATTTTTGACCTCAACACGAAGCAGAACTTACTTTATGGTGTTTTTGGTGCAAAATAATAAAAATGCCTGGTTCTGGCAACAAACTAAGCATTTGTGTTATTTTCGCACAAAAAGATGCTAGGATAAAGTTTTCAAAAAATATTAAAATCAATATTAATATTTTCTAGGTTTTGAAAATTTGACGGGTGGCATCTTCAAAAAACTTGCTATTCTGCAACTTCCGATGCAGTCATCAGATATGAAATTCACGTATAAAATACATTTTCGTCTCGCATGTCTAAAAAAGGACAGTGCGTAAGGTTTTCATCATTAATTCCAATATTGTTCCCAGACTATTAATTGAAGAACCTATTTTGATCTAGGAGCCACTCGTTGCAAATTTACTTTGTCACGCGAAAAGTTAGTATTAAAAGCTTAAAATTAAAGAAAGTAAAATGGAAGCATCAGCATAAAGGTTTGAGATGAAGAGTATGATCATTAAATCCATGAAATAGCTTCTAAATGATGGTAAGATTGGTAAGGCACCATGAAAGGATGCATATTAACATAGTTTTTTTTAAGTAGGAGCCAATCACTTTTTAAAGTTAGAGAAAGCTGTGTATTGTCAATAATAATCAATATTATCAAAAGCTTTTGTTGGGTTTATGTAAGTAATCAGTATGTCAGATTTTGATTGAATGAGTAAATTAACAAAAATTACCTCGAGAAAAGGCAAAATATTTCCAACAGCCATGATATTCCCCATAACTAACGGTCCTGTACGTCGGTAGTGGAATATTTCCGTAAAAGAAACATGCTTTATCGAAAATATTTGTAGTGTGATATGCTTTGCAACCGGAAACGAAGAGTTCAGTTGCCATCCCGAGCTATGGAAAAAATATTAAAAAACTAACGAGAAAAAGTTACAAGCTCCCTTGGTCAGAATCTGTGAAAGTACACATTCTTTGCTTGTGTTCGGCGAGCTATTTATTTTTATACACACAAAATTATTAAAGCGTTACAGAAATAGTATCACATATGGACGCACTAAAACAGCTGTGTGCAAGGTCGAAAAAAAATTTAGCGTTTTCGTGTTTAAAAAAAAGCCCGTTTTCGTTTATATTCCCGCGAGATGCTATAGAGGAATCAATCATTTCGTATCTCATTTGAGTATTTGACTATTCCTATTCATCATTCCAATCATTGGCGAGTATTAAAGTAGAATCTAATTTTTAGTGAAACCCATTAGTCTTCTTATCCTATCCTATTAGTTTCATATGATAACTAGTTTACCACAAGGGGTAAGTGGAAGTTAAGAAATGAATAGAATCAATATTCAGGTAATAATAGCTGGGACCACACACTAATATTTAGTTTTGGCAAGTGTGCATAAATTTAAGTTTGTATTTTTGTAAATTTAAGCTGCTTGCATGTATGTATATATGGCAATGTTTTGATCAGAAAACTTGACGAAGTTCGACGATCCCAAACTATTCTCCAAGCAGCACGTCGGCACGGCTACATCAATTCGCCAAACAGCTAATGATATGATACCAATGTGATCCATAAGTACTTTTACCGAATTGCGGAGAAAATATCAAGCGCATTGCACCCGTTTCGATCAAACCTGGCAATCAGGAACAGATCGCATGATAAGATTGCAAATTTTTCTAATAAACAAGCAAGTGACGGCATTCGCAGCCGAATTTCGAACGAAATATCTAATTTTAACGCGGAGATGTGGCACGACGTTAGGCTGATGTGATGCGGTTTGTTATGAGCGCACTTGATCTTGACCTTCACTTTCAGTCTGGAACGGCTGCAGGTGCAATGGCCGGCTTTCGCAAAATTGTTTGCGGGAGTAACTAGAGAATTATCTTAATTGACAATTTAATAGGCGGAGAAAATAGATCGTTGGAAAGAATGTTTTTGCTTTTGGCCAAGTTCAAGGTGACTTTGATATCTGCCAAGGCCTTTCCGCCCGAATCGCCCACAAGAATGAATTTGTGCATTGAAATTTATGTAAACAGCGAACCGTATGAAAAAATGAGGTAAACAGATAAATGATAATGACCTAGGAATAGAAAAGCGTTATACAAATGTTTTTCGTTTCAGTGGAATCGGAGTAAACAGCTTTTGGGGAAATCCATTGAACTTTATCAGCGAGTGTTGATGATGAATGAGATCGTATACAGCAGAGTGAAGAAGAATTGCGTGTTATTTTCTAAGCTACTATAAATTACCGATAATTGCATTTACCGAGCTTTATGAATATTATTCAAGATAATACATTTTATTATTGCCATGTATAAAAAATATGAATTAAGTTTTGAGTCTCGTATTCTGATGATAATACGTTTATGTCCTTATAAAATATGATATATTGATTTATTTGCATGTCCTTAAAGATCATATAGTTATCTTGCTCAGGTATTTATTTTTTTATGTTTATTGTATATGTATTATGATGTATATGTATTTATATTTACTGATTGAGCTGATATATTCAGGAAATATAGATTTATATAAGGAGTAGGTCACTGTCAAGGATATTTTTTCAAACATTTTTGACTAACTCTTTGACGGAGGTGAGCGTTTATGTTATTTTCCAGGTACCATCGTGATTCTGAGGGAAAAGGAAATGTAGGGAACACTAGTGGTAAGATGAGAATTATTAATATTTTCATGCCAGTTTCGAGCTTACAGTTTTCTGAGAAGAAAACACGAACTCTTTGTAATGCTGCAAATTGATATAAACCAACTTTTTACCTTCCGGCATAGGAGTATCCAGGAATGATATCTGCAGATCTCTTTTCGGGGACCCTTAGACAATGTTCGCATGACCTAAGTGAAAGAAATTCAATAGGAGAGAAGTTCCGCTGGATTTTCCTGTTTTGCTCAGAAGACATATTAATAGACAGTCACCAAGAGTAGATGCTTCACATATTTTTTATTTGAACTACTTTAACCACACACAAAAAGTAGTGCAGCATAATGCGGTATCCGCCCCTGAGTACCAAAAAATTGTTCTGGTAAAGTACGATCACTAAATTCAGCCCATTTCCGCCAGTGGCGGAGTTCTTTATGGGACTCACATACTTAGTGTTCTAATGTTTCATATCGATACCGGGATTCAGTTTCCTGGGCATGCAAGTGATGTTATCTGCACCTTTTAATGTCAACAACTTACATGAAAGGATTTGGCGATATCGGGGTCCAAAATGGTGAATTTAAGCCGATTGTCATTATCTAGTCTCAGAACAATCCGTATGAGCCAATTTTTTGATATTTGGTGGGACCAGGTGACTTAGATGTGAACATGTATAAACCTCGCCTGCATAACGTTGTAAACTGGTACCAACTATGCTATCTCTCCATTGCTTATTACACTATTATTGTAAGATACATCTTTCACACCGAGGAGGGAAGAGGACTCAGATTCTACCTTTCTTTAGCGAAGCAGTCATCCGATCAAAATCTTTCTAACATGACATTCGATACAACTTGGTTGTAGTAAGGAGTACATTTGTTAGAACATGCATTCCAAATCTACAGAATTTTCCTTCTAAAGTTTATTTTTTTCTCCTTGAACAAATGAATATTTTTATTCAAGTCCTTACAAATTCCAATGCATTTTTACACATACCCTAGTTTATCAATGGCTCAACAAGACTTATATATCAACGACAATATATCAACAAGACTTCCTTTCCTGAACATGGCCAGAGTCAAAAGGTTTGTACGGATAGCAACTGGGTTAGGCCAGAGCTACAATGAAAGCAATACCGCATTGTTGCGTAAAGTTTCTTGTGAAACAAGTTTTATGGAAAGCAACACAACATCAAACTTCATCTTTCACTGGCCGTATTAATGATTTTTCGTTCCCTTCAAGTTTAAGAAACTGGTACTACTGATTATTTCAACTTTTAAAAGGTACAGGGCAAATAGCGTAGTGAAAATGCTATGTAAAATCGCACTTTGCGGTTGTCATTTGCATTCGACAACAATGTTCTAAGGTACAAGTGGAATTGATAGTTTCAAAAATTGTATTGCTTTCAGAATTTGAGGTTTATTTGTGTTAGATCATTGTAACTGCTCACATATTTTTAATGTGCTCAAAATCGTTTTGCGCCTGAACTTTGTTGAGCTGCTTTCATTATTATTCGCGCTTTATTTGAACAACTGACCAAAGACTTCGAAGGCGCTTTTCTGCAATATTTTGCACTACTGTCTTCAATATTCTACACTACATCCCACATCGAGAATCTACTTTCATTTGATTATAACTTTACCATCATCAACCAGACAACCCCATTAACTAGCATACTTCCTTCGACTTATCTCCGTACTTTATATTCTGTGCTTATTAAATAGAGTATGCTCTCTAACTTGTCTATCAGAAGTGATTTCAATCAAAGCATATAGCGATTACAAGAATGCAAATATAACAGTTCTGAGTATCTGATACACGGCGGCAAAATATCTCCTTTGTAATCTTTTAGTTCCAGACCAATATGCGATATAAACTTCTAAATTAGTTCACTGTTCGCAATAATCAAAGATAAACTTCACAGTCGAAACTGATTAGTCCTGGGATATTGGTGAATTCCTTGCTGCTTTGTGTGGGTTTGGCATATCGCATATAGTGCAGAGCACATGTGCAAAGTACGAGTATGTAATGCTTGTGCTACGTAGCCATGATATACCGTTTATTCCTTCTCATCAGAACATGTTGCCAGGGTGCTTTCTTCCCAAGGTCCTGAAAGACCCTGTATGCTCATCGATTAGACAGTGGAATCTGTTCGAACGATCTGAATAGTCTAAGGTATGGGGCTAAGTTCTTAGTAAAGATTGCAAATATTGATTAGATATATGTATACTCTTGTGTGAAAATACTTTTTAAATGTTCTCTGACTCAGTGCGAGAGGTCAAGTATTGTCTGCATTCAACCAGTGGCCTCAAGAAGACTAACTATTGTATGAAACAAGTAGGTAATCTCTTTGTATGCAAACGACTAAACGTACGAGCATAATGCATAGCCATTGCCATATGAGACCGATTTACGTGTGCAGCTATTTGTTGCTAAAATTAATTATTTTGTCTCGTATCATGATAGAACATGCAAATTCAAATGTCGGTGGCTCTCGATTGAGCATATTTCCACAAACAGGCACAAAATACATTACTCATCTCATACACGCTTTTACGAAGAAAAATGAAACAAGTTCACCACTGTGAGCGTACGAAACGCAAGTAGTCACTGCAATATATTAGCCCCTAGACGCTTACAATTTTATCTTCAACACTTTACAACGCTCTCCAGCAAATTTATTCCGCTTTCAATAGCTTCCGACACGAATATTTTCCATATGTTACACGGACGTCATGTTAGTGCATTGAAACCGCATATTGTACAAAACCGTAAAAGAAAATTATCCGTGTTGATACTCTTTCAGTTTCTTAGCGTGCCTGTGACTATAATCCCCCGTCTGCTATCGTAGTTACATCAAACTCCGAAGCGTGCATGACAATGTGATAAATGTGTGAACTAGAACAGTTTGCACGCCACTTACTTTGATGTCTCCGAGTGGAGTGGAGAGACGCGATGGCAAGGATCATTGACCAGAATCCCATCATCTTTCGATATCATGCGCTCAAGTATTCTTTTGACATAGAATCCGACGTAAAGTAACCAGCCACCTAGCCAAGCTCAGCCTGATATATTTCCATACGCCTTATCGCCGACCTGGCATGCAGTCAGCTCCAGGCATGTGCACCATTAACATCCGCTACAAAACGACAATGCACAGTACCATCTCTTTCAGGATGTGGATGCAGTCAAGTGAAGCCGGAGAAGATTTATGCATCCTACAAATTGTTACTAGGTACACTTTTCCTAGCTGGAGGCAGGAATTGAAAGAGTACTTGTTTACGATTACGTATTTGCTCTGCAGTATCACAGGTCTCTTTCAATTTTTTCACGCAGCTAGGACATACAAGGATACAAGGACATAAAAGCAAATTTGAAATTTATTGTATGTTCAAAAAAAATAACCCATGTTACAACAGGCTCTTTAATTTTTTAACGTTAGCTTAATGAAAGCTGTCAGCAAGTTTATATTGGCGAAAATTTCACAAAACCCATAAATGTTTATTTTACATTGCTCTCCTTGATTTCGCCGGATCGAAATATGTCTTGATTTTTCTATTAAGATAACGTAGAATGCTGTGTACGCCTGCTATTCATACTATCTTTCGAAGCACTATTTTGAAAACAATAGGCACGTAAAATGCCAATCAATCAATCTCGTTCTATATAGATCCTGAAAACTATAAACTGCTCATACATTTGAAGATAAGTGGCACTTTGATAGTTTTATTAGCTATGTCTCATTACATAAAGTACTCTGTGTCTCATTACATAAAGTAAAACCCTTTCAGTAGAGTATTATTGGCTTTCTTCAATACAAACTATAGTTTTATTAGCTGAGTGCGGGCTAATTTTTTTGTTGGCCAGTAAAGCAGCAATTTGCCCGCATATATGGGTAGGAAAGGACAAGATGTTGTTAAGGGGTGACATTTTAGATTATCTGCTGAAAGAAAAAAATATTGACGGAGTCGCCAAATTTAAAAAAAAAATTGACAACTAACAGCTGAATAAATGAATAATCATTTTACTAATTTGTGGAACTAATTACATCATCATCGGTTCAAAACTTTGGGTACATTCCTGTTTTCCTTCAACTGTACCGATCAATGGCGATGTCATACAAATAAGCACCCCTACACAGAAAAAATTAAATTGGAGATTAGAACAAATCATAGTTATTTGACCTTAAAATTTGCTCATCCAAAAGTTTTTATCATCAATAATACTAATACTTATATAATTTTATTATTTGAAATAGCATTTCACTTTTAGATATTATTTCAAATTATTTCGTAGAAATGATAAATCTTAATGTTTAAAAGAACGAAAATTGGTTCAATTTATTTGTAGTTCCATATAATTTAAACACGAGTTCATAGTTTTCATTGTATGATTAGGCCAGGTAAACAAGCGAAACAAAGCTTTAAGATATTTTGAAACTAACAAATGCATTGTTTTAAAGTTCTAAAAAGTTAGTTTGCTTTTGAGAAAGCCAGACAACACATTCGATAAACCAAAAAAAATATCTGCTGAAATTGCAAATATCTTTGTTTGATTCTGCAAAAAATCCTCTACATTCTGAAAAAAGTAAATCGTACGTCATCATTTGTCGTTTAGATCTCGTCATATGAATCACGTTGTTTAGTTTTCGTCATTTAAATATCGTCGTGTGAATTAAGTCGTCGAGTTGTTGTCGTTTGTTGTTTGTTACAAGTGTTATGGGTGACGAAAATATTATAATTTTCGACGTCGGGCAAGTTTTAGGGGAGGCTGAGAGGCTGTTGATTGAGTGGGGCCTACCAGAGCTTGTAGCAGATTTTTCTGCTAAAGGCATCGATATCGAAGCATTCAAAGGAATGACAACAGCGGACATCAGCGAACTGATTCCTCGTGAAAATTACGGACTCCGCATTAAACTCCGAACAAAACTTTTTGGATGGCGTGAATTAAATGTAAGTACTGATAAATAATACAGTTTTGTGCGGATACATATGTTCTCAACAGAAGGCAGGTATTTTCAAATTAGATTTTGTCGTTGAAAAAATTCTTGTCCGCTTATCTTACAAAACAAAAAAATAGAACGTTAAGCGTAGATCTACTCTCTTCTTTTTGATTCTAAAGGGTTATTCAACACCTCTAGCAGAAACACTTTCATGCCACAGTTCAATTTTGCCTTGGCTTAGTGATAGTGATTTGAGTGGCTCCCCGACTACTTCATTTGTTTCAGAGCCAGCAAGTGATGGCTCTACGAAAATTTCTTCTCTACCATATATTGTAAGTAAAACAGGTAGAAAAGTTTTTCCCAATGAATTTAAACACAAATATTATTTTTTAATACAGGATTTGAAGAATTTACTTTCTTCAAGTCTAAGTGGGAAAATAATAAATGAGGAATATGAAAAAAATAGATTTCTTTCATGCAATAATAGAAACAGCCTTTGCACTTTGATTGCTGACTGCTGGCTGACTCAAAACTACCAGCAAATTACGTCTGATTGCTACAAAAATATTTGCGATCAAATCGTCAAGCTGTTTCCAACTGAAACGGAAGTAAGAAAAGTATATTTACATTGAGCTTCAATACATTTTTTAATCAATAGGAAAATTATTTGAGCAAAGATAAGAAGTCACAAGGGAAGCTAGTCCAACGGTTCTATAGTCTGTCTAGAAAATACAGAGAAAAAGGCATAATTGAAAGCAGATACAAAGTTAAACGACCAAAGATAGAGAGCACGGATGTGACTGAAACTGAAAGCAGCTGTGTAGAAGACGATGAAGCCGATATCCAGGCTTTTAAGTGGCTTCAATTTAACAAAGATCCTGAAGAACTTGTTTTAAAAAAGTGGAGGCAAACACATAGGCTTCGAATGTTGCACGTGAGCGATACCAAAAAAGATATTGCAAATGAGTGGCCATTACTTAAGCAACGTATCGGCTCTTCTCTGGTAAGGAAAGGATTTTCGGGATTCAATGCACTCTTTTAACTTCATTTTATTTTGATAATAGATTGAAATAGACTTCGAAATATTATTTTCTGAAAAGGATTTACTTTTATTTTCAAAATGGGAAACGTTGAAAAAGAGGCTGCATCGAATATATTCAAAGAAAAATAATGATGCAGTGAAATTTTTATTAAAAGACTTAAATGACACTACAGACCAAGGTATTCATATTTAATGTGTTACTAAATGTCAAAAGAACAAAAATTATTTCTTTTTAGACATTTCGGACTACTTGACGTGTGTATTGTTAGCTTTTGTTCTACCCCCAACTATTGTACATGACAAACAAGGACGCAAGGTTTGGAAGCCTACAATATTGGATACGCAAAAGTTGTTCTCAATTCATGCACAGGTAAAAACAACATACATTATGATATGGCAATAACCATTGGTATGCATATTTTAGGTTACAAGTGACATTGCAAGTGCAGCCCAGAGATACAGAGCAGAGTTAAACGAAAAAGGATTGACAAATCAACCAGTAATTATAGTGGACGGTAGATTGGAAGATAAGTTTAAGAATATATTAGTTAGCTTTAATGATATTATTTATAAAGTCAACAGCTTTTTAAAAGCACTATCACTCACATTTAAGATTTTTTACGTGTTCAATTTAGAATACCCAAAACCAACCAAACAAATTTGGGAGTTTTTCCAATCCTATGTATATGAAATACCTTTATCGGGGAAAAAAAGTGGAGCACTATATACTTTGATATCTGAACTAAATTCGCAATAATTATATCCGTATAATGTATTAAAAATTCATTTTATATTAATAGAATAACATTAGCCACCCCCTGTGATGAATTCTGTAAATATCTATTAAGCCTAAATGCTTACAAGTTTCAGTGATACATTGCCTTAAGTTGAATTAGTTTTGGGGAGAAAAATAATTTTGATAATGATTGCATGCTTTGTGTGCAAAAGGATGATGAAAGAGGTAGAAGAATATTTTGTCCATTTGAAATTTATACATAAGCTGTCTATTCAAAGTACATTTTTCCAGTGTACAATTTGCCCACAATCTTTTCACAACATGTATGCGTTCCGACGACATATTACACGCAAACATCAGCTAGCATCACCAGTAAAATTTCCCACAACTGGAAAATCTAACTTAACCACTTCATCAAGTTCTGGGAGTTCTCCAAACTTTGCCACAAACGAGCATATTTCATCAGAAAAATACAGTATGATGGACGAAATTACATTTTTTGCTTTAAAACTCTATGGTCATAAGTCTCTCAGTCGTAAATTAACGGCAGAAATAATGCTATACATTTCTACATTACTTAAAGGCTTTGTAAATAATGCAAATCAAATAAATAACATTTTAGTTTTAAAAAAAATGCTATCCGAGTTGGTTAGGGATTTTGAAATGGTCACATCTGAATTCAAATTTAAAAACTATATTAGTAAAAAAAATCTTTTTAGCGCATCTAGAGAGTACACTATTGATGATAGTATTAGTTTGAATAAATTTGATCTTTCTGTTACAAAAGGAGTAATTTTACCAGTTAAAGAAAATATTAGAAGATTTTTGCAAACATCGAATAATTTGGATTCAATGCTAATGAAAATTAAAGAATTAAAAGATGTAGGAAACATTTCAAATATAGTACAAGGTACCGCATGGAGAGAGAAAATTGTGGACCACGAAAATAAATTAATTCTGCCTTATGTTCTTTATCAAGACGATTGTGAATTGAACAACCCCCTTGGCTCCAAGAGTGGGGTCGATAAGTTATCTGTTATTTATCTAAGCTTTCCTCTTTTGGAAAATTGCAACCTTTCTAAGCTATCTAATATAATAATTTGTAATTTGACAAAATCTTCTTCAGCTAGCTTTGGAAATAATTCAAATTATAGACCACTCCTTCAAATTTTGAAAGATCTTGAAGACAACGGTATAGATATCGAAGTAAACAATAAACAAACCCAAGTATATTTGATTTTAGCAGCAGTTGTTGGCGACAATCTAGGATTGAATTCAATCTTAGGCTTTGCATCGTCATTTTCCGCAAACTATTTCTGTAGAATATGTACAGGCTATAAAATTCATTTGAAAAAGCAAGTTGTAGAAAATCAAAATGAGCTTCGAACAGAGAGTAATTATTTGCTAGCTGTTGAAGAAGGTGATTTGTCTAGCTCGGGAGTGAAAGAAAATTGCATTTTCCGTTTCTTAAAGTCATTCAAAATAACTCATAATTATTCGTGCGATATCATGCATGATATATATGAAGGAATTTGTCACACAGAATTGGGTGAGGCATTTGTTTATTTTATAGAGAAAAAAAGATATTTTTCATTGCAAGTATTGAATGACATTAAAAATCATTTTAACTATGGTCCTGTAGATTCCAAAAATAAACCTGTAGATATTAAAATCATGCATGTGAAGAGCAGAAAATTCAAAATGTCTGCTAGCCAAATGAAATGTTTTCTCCACTACCTTCCCGCTATGATAAGCTATTTAATAGAACGGAATGATGAAGTTTGGAAATTCGTTCTTTCGTTGATAAAACTAGCTGATACGGTGTTACTACCATATTTTTCAAAAAATGATTTGTTGAATTTAAAAGAATTAATTAGGGATCATCATTCACAATACATACGATTATTTAATAAACACCTTTCACCAAAACATCATTTTATAACACATTACCCAACTGTTATAGAAAAACTAGGCCCCCTAAAAGGACTGTGGACAATGCGTTTTGAGGGGAAACACAAAGATTTGAAGTCCTATGCTAACGTTTCGCGCTCAAGAAAAAATATACTCCTAAGTTTGGCAATAAAGACCAATTATGAATTCGCTTTTGATATAGAAATGCAAAAAAGTGTTGGTAGACAGAATTATATTAGTTGTGGAAACGGGGTGTTAATTGATTTATCTAAAAGTAGCTTAACCAATTGTTTACGGTGCGTTTTTTTAGAAGAGGAATTAAGCAAATTATTTTCTGTCCAAAAAGTACAGATATGTAACACAACCTTTAAAGTCAATGATATCATAGCTTTTTCTGATGAAAAGCATACAATTAGTTTTAAGAGAATTCATTATATACTTTATAATACGAAATTCGATGCGTTTGTTTTGAGCGAGAATATTTGTATTGATTACTTTGATGATCACTGTAATTGTTATGTTTTGCTAGAAAAGAAAGATTACGCTACTCAGTTTAGTGTCGATTCGATAAAACTCCTTAATTATCCTCCTTTACACATTGTCATCCTTTCTAATAAGAAACAAACAATAAGCTTAAAGCCACCATTTGGACAGGCTATGTAAATTTTGATACATTTATAGGCATAATTTTCATAAAATTTTGTATAATTTTATATTGAAATGAAATAAAATATTTTTTTTAACTAAAAAATGGTGCTCATATTTTATTTTTTTACATGAATTCATGAATATTCATCTATTTATGCAAACAAAGTCTGAAATGAATATTTTATTGATTTTGCCATTCGAAATTCGTCTGGTCAATAAATTTGTTTGCTTTGTCAAACGCATAGATTTTACAATCAAGAAAATCGGTTTTGCTACAACAAATTATTTATTGTTTAAAACAATAAATACTTTTTGACATACCAAAAAAAAATTTCGAATTTACTTATAATGTTTGTTTCGGAATAGACAAAAGCTTTTATCAAAATGCCAAGATACTCAACAAAAGCTTTATTTACTTTTGTACATAACATTGTTTGATTAACCAAGCAGTGGTTTTGCAAAATCATACAAAATTAATTAGACTTTTTAGCTAATTTTTTTATTGACTGGAAATTAAACAAAACTTTCAAACATACTGAACAGAAATTTTGTTGAATCCATCGATTCTTTTCTCTCTGTGTACGCTCCGAGCGTCCTAGTCAAACGTCCTTCACAGAGCGAGAAAGGCATTTTTCGCTTTTGTTTGGCGTAAAGAGCTTTCCGACCAAGTTCTTCTTCTCACATTCGAGCGAGGTGCCAAGCCTTTTTGTGCCAAAAAACCACAGAGATTCATAAATTCACCTTTGTAGTGTCAATATTCTCTTGTAAATAAGATAGGATTTGACACTCATTAGTCATCTGTGACTTCCATGAAAAACTCAATTTCAGCAAAACGTATATGTGATTTAGTTTCTGATAATGAAACTCATGTTCATAAATGCAATCGTTTCTGCGTTCATAAACATCAAAGCTTAATATAATATTCCCTTGCTTGAAAACAGTTAAAATTGGTGAATAAAAAACCTATTTGCGTCCGTTCTTGAACATGTTTTCATGAAAATTTTATCAATTGTGAACACAAACAGTTAGCTAACAATTTCTTACCTTATCATATCCGTCAGGTATGCATTATGAGGTGATGTCTGACGAAAAGTAATCACTCAGTCAAAACTCAATTTTTAATAATATCCCAACCAAAACAATTCTATGCAAGTAGCTAACTGAATAAATATATGAAAATTCTAGTGCGCCAGAACCGCAAGAACCACATTTTCGAAGAAAAGTAAAGGAATTGTGAAGGTTTTGAGTACAGATTCTGACGTGCTACCTGTTTTAAAGGTCATATCACACTTTGACTTAAAAACCGCATTTAAACTCATATGAAAGAAAGGTTTTTTTTTGCTATAAACCACAGAAATTTCAGAATTGTTTTCAGAAGAAGTGTTTTCTCATTAATTATTTTCATTAACGAAAGTTTGCCTTATAAAAACTTTCAAAGCTGACTTAAATGATGAAAATGCTTAGTACTGGTAACACTATACCAGTATTATGGCCAGAAGTTCACCACACCTGTTTCACTTCAAACTCAGCATGCCCTGTGAATTTTGATTTCATATGATGACATCATCGAAAGTTACAGGTATAGCAAGATAATTGGGGCTACCCACTGAGATAGTATATAATGGAGTCGACATTGACTGTATCACTTTCCACCAATAGCCCCCGCGACCGACGGCAAATCGACAATCCAAAGGCGTATGCAATTTCAATTTTTCATTTTTTCGTAGGGGTCGAGAAAAACATGTGGCATATGAAAATGCAAAGTACTATACTTGAAGTCGGAATCTATGTGTATGTAAAATTTCTAGTGAAATATTATTATTATTACGATAAAATGCAAAAATACTTAATGTTTGAACTGCTCAACGTACCTTAATGTTTGACTTTGAATATATAATTCAGTTTACGCACATGCCTATGAAAAATTAAACTATGGATTTCAAAATTATGGCTTTAGTGAAATTAATTCATTTGTAATAATAACAATGAATATAACTTACTGGGAAGAACAAAACCATATGCTGTTCGATAATGATGTAAGCTTCTACTTTTAATAAAGTTAAAAAGTGTTCTGTCTTTGGTGAATGAGTTGATTAACTTTGAATATGATGTATTATAATGTGTTTGTAACATGAACTCATTGAAAAATATGAAATGTTAAGCATTAATTTATTAAAAAATATGAAATTTTCTATAAAGTCTAATATATATGGAAATCTACAATTTGGTTTGCTTTTGAGATTTTGCTATTTTTTTGTTCTTTCCTTAATTTTGAAGTATATACCATCTTCAATTATTGTGTCCACAATTCTAGTTCTATAGTTCATTTTCTCTTGAATAAGATAAGAATCTATAAATCATATATTGAAATAAAGCTGTCGATCACAGCCGGTAAAAGATATTATACGTGGAATTTAGTATAAAACGCGAAAACATAATTAGGCATTTTAAGAGGAGTTTCAAAATTAACTTGGAAATGGACAAGAGCCTCCCTCTTTCTTTTTCAACCGGGCTTGGGACACGGCTTTGGCGAAATTACGGCTTTCGTCCAACTTCGTAGCAGAAAATAAATAAATTCGTAATAAATGTAATCTTGAATAATGTTAATATAACGTGAATATCTTGAAATATCTTGAAAATCTTGAAAAATCTTGAAATAGGTCCATAAATATGTTCTTAAATTACGGCTTTCGTCCAACTTCGTAGCAGAAAATAAATAAATTCATAATAAATGTAATCTTGAAATATCTTAAAATAACTTGAAAATCTTGAAATATCTTGAAAATCTTGAAATATCTTGAAAATCTTGAAAAATCTTGAAATAGGTCCATAAATATCTTCTTATATTATAGTAAATGTTAGTCTACATTCCCTTAAAATGTATCATCTTATTATAATACTGCCGCATAGAAATTTTTTCGCTCATTTTCTTGGCCATGAAATTATATCTAGTTTTTAAGTATTTTTCAATAACTAATTTAACGATCAGACTATAGTGTTGTCCGCTGGACATGTGGTCAGAATGATCCTCAAATAAATTTTTGCCAACACAGTGTTTCTGGACGGAGATAATTATCGACTGATATGCCTTCGAAGACAAAATATTGTTCTGGCCACGGTACTGGTATATTCGAATATTTTTCTCCGTTTCTTGACATATTGCTACTACACTTTCAGATGGAACTTTCAAAAATCCTCTAGTTTTATATTTTATAAGTGATTTTATATTAAGAGCACCCTGAATAGCTGAAATGCAACAATCACAATGAAGAATTTCACAAAGCTTAAATACAACAAATCCTGCTATGTATTCGACGACATACTTTGTGTATTGCGAAATTCTTCCTGGGTCCGTTGCATAGCTATGCTCATGAAGAAATTTATCATCGATATGTAGTGTATTTTCTTCGATAGATTTTGTCATGGCATTACGTGCAGAAGTTTCATTTATCTTTTGCACCGTGCTTTCTTTACTCGAATTCAAAATGGAAATCTGCTCTAGTGGTATTGTATTTCCAATCCCCCCTTCTCTTAATTGGCATCTTACCATCAACTTTTTCAAGCAGTTTCTGATTTGCCTAGCGGTGGGGTTGTTATTGTTTCCAAGACCAGACCGTATTGAGCCAAAGAGAAGTTCAATGTGGTCCTGGTTGATTTTGTAAAGCGGCAAAAATTTAAGAATTTTTGTGGCTATAAAACGATCGTAGAGCACTTTCAGATTCCGTAGCGAAGCGATTAGGCCCAAGAAACCTACGTTTCGTCTTGAATTTACTAAAGGTTTTCCCGATAGCAGCTTCAACTGTCTTATATAGCAAATGGCCTCTTCAGAAAATTTAAATATGGCGTGAGCGTTATCTTCAGAAAGCGCTTTTTTAAGGGGCTCAAAATTTGAAAGATTCCTGCTATTCATAACATCAAATGAATCATTAAAAATACGGATGAATTTGCATGTTGCTTCACTTCCCGAAAACGCATTCAGTTGCAAAACTTCACGACAAAAATCCAGTGCGTCTGCTACAGACTTGCTTAAGGTTTGAACTGCAAGACGTACTTTCATTTTTTGGTTGCAAAAGTACAAATGCGCTTTTCGCAATTTATTTCCTAAATGTAATCCCTCCTTTTCCTGTAGCTCCAAAAGAGATTGAAAATATTCCCATTTTATTTGTTTGCCCTCACCATCAACGATAACTTTCAAATCTGATAATGCATTTCTTACAAGTTTGAGCATATGGCATGGATCTGGATGGAGTACAATTTGGTCTACATTTTGTTCGAATGTCACAAATCCTTGGGACATGGTATCACGCACATCCGAGCCAAGTAATTTGGACATAGTAAGATTCGTCGTGGCTCCATCAAAAGTAATTCCTACTATTTGAACGCCAGTATCAGCCAAATGCTGGACGCAAAGAGATGTTAAGTTAGATTTTTGCTCGGCAGTAATGCTTGAGGTAGGAAAATGAGCTAGAGGTATTTTCCACGGTTTGTTTATACAAACAGCTAAAAAAACTAGTACTTGTGTGGCCAAAATGTCACTGTTGACCCCATCGCCGAAATCAACAAAACCGTGTGATTTTCTCCCATCCCAGTCGACATGCTGCCTTATGTGCATTTCATCGAAAACTACATTTACAAATATTTTTTCCCCATTTCGTGCAGATGAAACTACATGTCGAATTGATTGGAAAGCTTCTTTAATAAATCCAGGCTCACAGTTTACTGTCTCGTACCATCTTCTCAATGTTCTGGTGTGTGGAAGAAAATTACTAAATGTTGCTCTTACATAATCGTACGCTCGAGGAGACAAAAAATTTAAGCTCAGAGCAAACACCTTCGTCGCCGGGTCGTATGAATTTTTCGCGTTAGTGGAAGAATGGACTTTTAGTTGCCTTTCTAGTATGTGTAAGTTTATGGCACCAATATTAGTAAGTTGCTCACATGTGCTTTCGCAAATAAGGTTTTTCTCTTTCAAAACTTGTAAAAGATCTTGTATAGTATAGGGTTTTCTATTTCTTCGATGGGCTTTCCGTCTTAAATTATGGATAATTTGGTTTTTTCGCTTGATTACTACTTGCTGTTTTCTTATTTTTGCTTCCAACATCCTAATGTAGGCATTCGTTTCATCAGGACGCGTATTTGATGCCTACGACAGGTTTAACATTTTAATAAAAATTATTCTTTCAATATATAAAAATTTACTAATTTTCTCTGTAATGTTCCCCGTATATGCCCTTAAAAATATTAATTAAAGTACACGAAAGTAAAGTGAAGCTATATAGTAATGAAAAATGAAACCTGCCATCGTAAATGTAAATATTCGCAGTATAAACAAATACATTTTTTTTCGTAATCGCGGAACGTAAAAAAAGTTGATTAAACCAAATTTGGCATTTTTAAAATACATTTAAACCTATGCATGAGTATTAACCCCCAAAAAACACTAAATCCAAAATCATGATCTACTGACCAATTCAGAAAAACCATTTTGAATTGAACCTTAGCTTTCGAAAGAACCTTTGCATGCCGAACTAAATTAAATTACAACTCACTGTGGTCACAAATTCCTTGGCGCTCATATTTGTGCTGCCACCCTCACTCGCCATATTTTCAATATGTTTCTAAAAATAAAAATATGTAAGCAATTTTTAAAGTTATATGAAGCAAGCTTACATTTTTTACGAAAAAACTGCCACAATCCATTTCTTCAGCTCTACAGATTACCTATTAAAAATACAATTATGGATTATGAAACTATGACTGCAATGAAATTAATGCATTTTATAATAATAATGATGTGCATGACTTACAGGGGAAGGATCAACGCTGATGCTGTTCGTTACTGATGTAAGCTCGAGGCTTGCACTATCATTCTGTGAAAATTTAAAATATGGTGCTATTTGTGAATAAGATAATATATTTTGAATATCACAATTTATAATATTTAACATATATATATATATATATATATATATATATATATATATATATATATATATATATATATATATATATATATATATATATATATATATATATATATAAATATATATATATATATATATATATATATATTTATATATATATATATATATATATATATAAATATATATATATATATATATATATATAAATATATATATATAAATATATATATATATATATATATATATATATATATATATATATATATATATATATATATATATATATATATAAATATATATATATATATATATATATATATATATATAAATATATATATATATATATATATATAAATATATATATATATATATATATATATATATATATATATATATATATATAAATATATATATATATATATAAATATATATATATATATATATATATATATATATATATATATATATATATATATATCTATATATATATATATATATATATATATTATATATATATATACATATATATATATATATATATATATATATATTTATATATATATATATATATATATATATATATATATATATATATATATATATATATATATATATATGTAGACATATAAATATATATATAAACCTTACCGTGTCCATACAATTATCCACATTTTCCACACACGAGTTTACTATCATAGGATTATTCTGAAAGTGGAATTTATTGTGTTTCAACTCTATGCGAACGTTCGAATTACCTACAAATGAATTAAGTGGATGCTCTTCATTAACTACCGGAATCGCAAGGGCAGTAAGTCTTGTTGCCCGGCCGGCTTTGATTAAATGTTGCTCAGCGAAATGTTTCGAACAAATACGAGTAAGCTTTGTAATTGCAACTTCCGGCATATTTATAGAAGTTTTCCATATAATTTGTTCCAATTCGTTTTCAGGAAATCTAAAAAAAAATTAACCCATGTTACTATTCCATAAACTGCCCCCAAGCTAACAATGAACGCCACTACTTTGACTTTTCAAAACACTAAATGTCATGATGGCAAACAAAATGTAAACAATTCTTTTATGGCTTTTAAAATCATATATTTTTTTAATGAAGCACCAATTACATTGAAATATTTTTTGCAAATAACGATAGTAGACTGTTGTAAAAGCTTTATTTTGACCACTTACTTGTGAAATGAAAGTCCAGGTTGTCGATTCTTCATCCTATTCGCACAGGTCGGCACTATGCACTTCATTTTGCTTTCCTGCTTTCGCACTAAATTGTCACAAAAAACAACTATACACTTTCGTTTCAGCTTTGCAAATCACACGCGTTTCAGCTATTTGTACTGTATAAATTAAGTTTACCACTTCACAAAAGGCAAATTACTTTTGGACTTGCCCGGCACTCGCGACGCGTTTGATTGTCAGCTTGACACTGTAGTAGTCCTGCAGGGGAAATTGTGGAAATTGACATTATAATAGAAAAATTTTGATACCTTCCCCTCCAGTGTGTTTCGTATGGGCATGTCAACTCCATTTATATACTATCTCTGTGGGGCTACCACCCAAAAACTCTAAAAATGGAAAAATTTAAGCATTGGTTACTTCGTTTTATTGTAAGTGTGTATAATAGCAGAATCTATTAGCACGAAAATGACAAAAATGTAAGCACCAAAACCAAAAGCCTAACAAATACGAGAGTTGATCCAAAAGTAGTGGTAATCGGCGATTTCCAGTTCGCATAAAATTTACTGCCTAATATACCTCTATGTCAGCACAATAAAAACATATAGCTAGGCCACGATTCTAGGGAGGAACATTCATTTGAATACGAATAGTCGAAGAGAGAACATCAAAATGGAGAAAAACTAAATTATAGTTGTCATTAAGTACCAGTGTTTAAAAAAAAATATCTACAAAAGACTTAGACAGCGACTTTTTGGAGCACTAGGGGGCTGTGATTCTGCATATTACACCGTTCCACGCTGGGCAAAGGAGTTTAAGCGGGAAGAACATCCGCTGAAGATGAATACCACGGAGGACGCCCATCCACGTCCCTCACTGAAGACACCGTGAAAAAGGTGAAGATGTCGAGTTGGCAGATCAAAGAGTGACCATCAGCCATGTAGTTGAGGTCACAGGTATCTTGTATGGCAGTGTTGAAAGAACCGAGACCATTTGGATCCAGAAACCAAACAGCTATCGATGACCTGGAAGGGATTCAAGCTGTTGAGCTCGGCCGAGAAGATTATGCACCAGTTTTTGGGACGCTGAAGGAATTTTTCTGGTCGAATGTTTGGAAAAGGAATCCACTATATCAGGCTTTTAATACGCAAACCAAATAAGAAGACTGCAGGAAGCTATTGAGCAAGAAAAACGCGACAAACTGCTAGCTGGAGTGCTATTTCAACAAGACAACGCACCGGTTCGATGGCTGCAATTGAAAAAACAGGATTCGAGCAGCTTGAACATCCACCCTATTCGTCAGATCTAGCTCCCAGTGTCTTTTTCTTCTTTCTCCGGCTCAAGGAACACCTTTTGGGCAAGAAATTTGAAATGATGGCCGCTGTTGAGGCGTTTTGGGAGAGTAGAGACCGAAACAAATTTTCTAAGGGTATCCTGGGTTTGGAAAAAGTATGGACTAAGTGTTTTAACTTGTTAGAAGCCTATGTTGAAAAACAAATATTTTTTTTTATGTTTAATCTCACCTTGGTTTAAATTGATTATCATTACTTTTGAATCAACCCTCATATGATTCATGTTGGGGTCTATTTTCTTTGCGTTGTTCGAGCTGACGCCATTACCACAAGGTTGACTAGATTTCAAAATCGCTTCTATCAGATCTGGTTTTTTTATGATAATGCAAAATTTCAGTGGACTACTCTACCTTTTGAAGCAAATGCAACCATATGGAAGAAGCCGACTACAATTAATTCCACTATTCTTTAAATGCTACACTTTACTCTTATGAAGTATTCAGTCACCGCTAAAGCTATGATGCGACACTTAACTAATGGAGCGCTAGTATTATGCCGAGTCGCCGGCTGTTAAGAAAACCCAAGGTGAACATATAAAATCTTGAATATACAGTGGGACTCGTACCGGCGGCCAGCAGATAGCTGCTTTGACCTGGCGCCTTAGCGATGAAAGCTACCAAACTCCTCTACTTAAGTTCTTGTGAACAGAAGTTTCAAGTGCTCTAAATAGAGGTTATATGCTGCTGGGCTGCGCAGAAGTTTAAAAATTTAAATTTGACAAAGTGGAAAAAAGATAGTTTTTTAATAGTTTGCTTAACTTTTGAGAAGTTAAAACTTTTTAGGATGGTCAGTGAAATTAAGCATGTGCCTTCTGTAGCTACAGAGTTGCCAGCTCACACACAATAGGGTATAGTTTTAGCTAGCGTCAATTTACCCTGCAAATTTCGTCAGTATCCAATGTTTCCGCCAAATGTTAAGAGAACAAAAATCCTTGCTGACATATGATTCAAAATTTAAAATTCTTTATCATAAGCAAGCAGAGAACACCATCACTTTTCATTTTCAACACTGTTTTTTCTTTGCAAAAAGTTTCAAAACAAAAGTTTACAATATGATAAGACAAGATAAATAAAGATTTAATCAGCTTGGACGACAATTTTATTGACCGTCTAGGACTTGTCTTAAAAGCTCTATGCAAATCTCGAATACACCTTGTCAAAATGCGAAATTTTAAGTTATTACTATGTATATACAGAAGCCTGCATGCATGAAAAGTCATAAAGATTGAGCGAGTTTACAATATTCAACGTGTTAAAAGTATTTTATCAAAGGCAGGTAATATGTGGAAGTAATAAATATTTTTGAACGAAAGTGGGCAAGAAATTTTAAATGAAAATACATTCGATGAAATGTGCAAAATATATTTGCTCATATTTCTAGTTGTCCCACTTATTACTGCGCGTGATTTTCAAGCTATAATTTGTGCACTATTTTCTTTCTAGAATTCTTTGATTGACCAAGCAAAGCATTGCATAAAACCGACTCGGTTATAAACTTGTCCAATTAACAAAATACAAGTCGTCTTCAATTTGTTTTGGCAATTCCTACAAGTATTTAACAAGCAATCCAAATTAATTTCATTGTTTGTGTGAAAGTCCATATTTTAGCAAGAATTCAGACAAATCTGCAGCGCGTGATTTTCTACTTACATATATACGCCGCAAACACAAAAGTCTTCGCCAAGCTTATCAGCCACCAAAACAGTGGCCTTCAATGATCCCACCGAAAATGACTAATTGCACTGATAGCCCTAGCTAGCGAGTGCATCTGCTGACGTCATCGGGTCGGATTAGATTGTCAAGTGTACAAGCAGACGCTGTCAAGCCGGCTGGCAAAAACAGCGCTGAAATTTTGGCAGGTCAACGAACGATTACGAGTACTGGCTGAAAGCACGGCGTAGATAACTTAGTCGCGGCTGTAAGTCGATTCGATAACATCTTGAATTAGCAATTCGCCAGCTGTGGAAGTCGAGGCGGGAGGCGCGGCCTGCGGATCGGGTGCTAGACAAGCTTTTGTGTACATGCATATTTTTGCGTTATTTTTTTATGAGCGTGTTTGTTCGGTTGATTAGCAATTCGCGCTATTATCGTTAATTTTATAGCACCCAATGTGAGGTAGGTCATGTGCCGCGGCGATCTTCAACATTTTTGTTCAAGGTTGTCGTTGCATGTTTACTGCGTTGCAGTAGGGAAATGCTTATACAGCTGCGTGATGTATGTATGTATGTAGAATGCTTAATAACAAATACCGTAAATTGACTTATCTTTGCATATATGACATAATCATATGATATAATTTGAAAAAAAGTAAGTAGCCAACAAATCTACTAAACATATATATTTCGGTTAATATTGGAATTATTCTGGTCGAATATTTATAAAAAAACGTCTCACATTTAGGTACTCTTTGCGTTTACTTGCGCCCAGCTGATGGATTTGAGAATACGCTGGAAATCTACTTGTTTTGTTTTACTTCGGTCTCATCTGCTCGTCATCTTAGATTACGTGATTTGGGGTAAGTTTATTTCGTAATATAACGCTGCCATTCAAAAGTCAAATTTACTTAGTCCGATGTACCTACGCAGAATGTTCTGAACACGGTCTAAGTGACAGTTCATATGAGAGTTTTACTTAATCCGATTGTTGTTTCCTGAAAATTGAATGTGCTTGTAGCTTATTGAGTTGGATGTAAGTGCTTTCATGAAGGAAATTAAAATTACATCACCTGAAATGCATTTGCATGTAAGTTTTTAACACTTAGAATTATTTTGTGAAGCTAAAATTTGTAGATTTTCAAGAACAGAAATATAAAGCAGGTGTTTTTACATAATTACATTATCTTAATTTTTATCATAATCTCGCTCGTTATTCCTCAAGTTCCGCATTCCCTACGGTGAATATAGTATGCGTCTTTTCATCCTTGAAACGCATAGTGTATCTTGACGAATGTCTCCTGTACACAATTATTGATGGTGCGGGTGGATAGGGCAAGGGTTTTTTAAATTTCTCTATCCACCGAGACACTGTAATCTGAGCCAGCGTCCGCGATGCTAGTTGAGTACATTGATGGCAAAATTTTTGTGGGTATCATTTAGGCAAAGCGTTTAAGTAGATCTATGCGAAAATGACGAGTTCGGCGTACTACATCTGAATGAACTATATGTTTTAAATTGAATGTGCCTGTAGGTTGTTGTAAAACTTTTGAGTTTTCATTGCGTCTCTGCAAATTTACCTTGGAAGCTCTGTAGTTGGACTGTTATAAAATAAAACTATTTGATCCATAGTATCAATGGAGTTTTGTCTTTTGTAAGAAAATAAATGTTCAAATTTTGATTTTAAATATTGATTGTAAATATTTTGATTGTTACATATTAATCACTTTTTTGTTTATATCAAGTGGTTTAGCAACAGAAGCATTGCTTCCTTTGCGTACATCGACGAGCCACCCCTGGGCCTTTTATCCAAAAAATGCATTAAAAGATACTCGTGGTGCAAGAAGTAAAGCAGAAAGCAGCGTTCGCGGCCGGAGCTAACTAAATTTTATTTACCGTTTGTATTCAAATCCATTTTCTATACTTTTATTTAAATGGCTATCTTGGGGAATGTCTTAAGTTGTTCGCAGGGTATATTTATAATAAACCATGAAAACCTGAAATCAGACGTTTTCTTTAAATTTTTGCGACCAGCCACCTCCTTAAAAAGCTACGCCCTGGCAAAAATTTAGATTTTACACCGACCATTAACCTCTCTCATATGCCCTCAATAATAAGAACACTAACAACAAAGCGAAGGTGTAGAAAACAGTTCTGGAAGAATTTAACTACGAGCTAGGATAAAAGCCTAGTATATCTAATGATGTTGTGAATTCATCATCAGTACACAAGTAAACTCCATGAGAACTGCAGTACATAGCGACGAAAGTTTGCTACAGAACTTTATCCCTACTATCAAAACACCCGTCAACATGCGTTAAAATCAAAGGATCTTGAAAATAGCTTCTAAATATCCCTCCGATTTCAATCTGGGAACATAACAATTAATAAGTTAATGAAGGACTGTCATAATGAAGTTTGACCCATAGCGAATTGAATTTTTCGGTAGAGGCTCGATGTTAAGTTTTTCCACAAAAGCTTCATGACCAATTTCGTATGCTTTTTCCATTTTTTTTTTTTCAAGTTGGACACATTTTTAGCGATCGCTTTGATACTCGTTTCATTTGAGCCCATTTTTGTTCTATTAGTCTAAGTTCAGGACAATTTGGTGGGCTAGTCTCCTTGAGGACATAAGTGACGAAATCGCTTTCATGCCACTCTACTGTTTTCTTAGCAAAATGATTGATATTAGGTCTAACCAAAACAACACGGACTCATCATCCTTTCCAATGAATAGCAACAATCGTTTCTGCAGACATTCATCGATGTAAACCTGGGCATTGATTTTGCCTTCAGCTATAAATATATTGCTCCTTAGACCACATGGAGAAATTGCTTACCATACCATGTACTGTTTAGGAAGTTTGTTGGCTTTCTTCGACTTAAATACTCTTTTCACTGCCCGTTTTGCTTTAGTAGTATTAAATTCATGACCAAGAATCTGCCTGGAGTCTACTTTGACGTAAGTCTTGTTATCTAAAATAACACAATTGAATTTCGTTACACATTGATCGTTTAATTTTTGAACCCTCGTTTTTACTACTTTCTGCTTTTCCTCGGATCAATCTGGAACTTTCTGCATCTACTACTAACGACTGCCATATCTCGAACGGAAATGTTGGGTTTAGCTTCGAACTTCCCGACAATTTTCTTCGCTAAGTCCTTACCTATACTTTCCAATTTCCTTGTAACAACTAACCGCTATCACTTTTTCGCTATTACTTTTTTGACTGTCAAAAATGACATTTTAAGGTCCTTAGACAACTTGATTTCGGGATTTTCTATGCATTTGAAAATAATTTGCTGTCCTAATTTTTCTTATGTTGCCGGTTAAATAGCCCCTGGACGAATGAGTATTAATATAGTTTTTTGTCCTTTATATAGAATGCTGGAGCATAATATTCACAAATTTTAATGGGACAGCCCTTATTATTGTTATCGATTTATCTGTCGTCTGTATCAGACGGTGACAGTTCTTCGCGTGATCTAATACTGTAAACTCCTTCATCAGTCGCAGTGTGCTAAACCTGTTCGGCGTGTAGTACGAAATATTTCGTCATACCAAGAGAACTACATTTTCCGTCCTGAAAAATTTTAATCATAAGTGAACATGATGAAATTATTTGTCAGATGAACTTTTAACAGTCGCTTTTAGGTTTAGCAACGTTATGGCACATTTAAAATTGGTCCATATTTGTGTATGTACCAATACTGTCACGTACAGGATGGTGGTGGATCAGGGAAAAATAGTTCATAGTATGAATTATCGAAGGCTCTGCGCCTGCAGAGACTTTTTTCACTTCTATACTGACTGGCATTTTATTTCTCGAAAGCAGAACAGGATTAAAACTGGATTTGAATATAAACAGTTTTTGAAATAATTATGTAATGACAGAACTGGATATGCTTCTAAAAATAAAATATACAAATAAGTTTAAAAAAGACTTCATTTTTCCTCAAGCTAAAAAAGACTTCATATTCCTTGAGGAATAGGTATTTATGGCATCTAGGGGTGTTCAGAGGTGAGTGTTTTTTGTTTATGATTGGAAAATGCCTACCACGCATCACGTATTCATATTAATGCTCGGTAATACGTTTTATGTATGGAGTAATACTTTCCACGTCACAGCGCGGCTGTTGGCAATCATACTACTGCATGCTTTTAAATTTCTTGCAATCGGTTATTAGAACGCTTTTTATACAAAAACGGCGATTCGTCAGCTGATACATTGTCCTGCGAAAATCAATAATAGGTTTGTTTTTCGTCCTTCAGATCAGATCAGAGATAAGCAGTTCGCAAAAAAAAAACAAAACAATTTACATCATGTAGGATGCTGGATTCACTTAAGTTACTGATTTCACAGTAATTTTATTAATAGTTAATGTTATTCAAACGTTATCCTGACGTGTAACGATAATTTTACAGATAGTTGCCTAACGTTGCGATGGAAATGATTTAAATATTATGTTTGAATTTTATCAATCTGTCAGCCTATGAAAGTTTATTGGTTGGTGAAACCGATGTAGATGGTGGTCGCATTAACCACTACAAGCAGTTTTCCACTATATTGTGAACCGCTGAAAGTTTTACTCAAACGATTTTGCCACCCAAAAATTTAACTCAGTACGATCACTGTGGCAGGACTTTGTTTTCTTTTTGTGTTTTGCTGTTTTCGACGCTACTAACCCAACCAGCACTATATAGGGTGGCAAAAAATGAGCTTGATAATCTATCTATAACAATCAAAAACACTCGTTTTAATTTGTTTATTTGAGTAAATGCTATTTTCTTCAAAATATAGAAGAAAATAAACCGAATTAATCGAGAGTGACGGTAAAATATTACTGGAAGGGTCAAGCAAACAACGTCAAACTCTAAGGTGTAATAGCAGTTCAGAAGAGAGCATTAACGATTTTTACGGATGGGGCGGATTTCGCTATGGATTCAAATGTGCAATCGGCTCCATGCGAATGGAAAAGTAAGGAAATTCTACGACCATCTTTTCCATATTTGTGTCAAACTTCCATTTGAAAGACTGAACAAATCATCACGTACGCTCAGTTTTTTTTTATAAAACTATGTCAGAAAAAAGACTACAACTTTTCTCATAACATTTTCGTGAAAATATTAAGTAACTATGTCACTTAATATTTTCACGAGCGACGTTCAATGATTTTCAGCTTTGCTTCGTTTCACTGAAGACACTTCATTGCTTTCGAGATTATGAACTCTTGCAATGCAGTGCCAACAATACGGTCTAGAAGAAATTTTTGTGCATGACAATAATATTTATGTCAGACGATGTACTGTAGCAGCGTCTGACACATGATCCCTGATTCGAGTAATCTTACTTAAATTTAAAAACTCTTAGAACGATTGCTTTAAGCAAGGGATACATTGGAATTGCCTTCTTGAAAGCTCATAAGCGTAGATCACATTTATGAACTAATTTTTGATAATTTGTTCCACAAACCTGGCACCGAAAATTGTATTATTCTTCGTAACGCCTTAAATCAATTAATCAGTATTTATATTATTCAACCGAATTACGTACTAAGACGCATAAGTTGATTTGAATAAAAAATTAAGGTTTCAGAGGTTAAGATTTTTAATTGTAGGCCCAATATGCATTCGTTATATAAACCAACAGACCGAAAGATCTTGCCTTGTTGCCTGGCACCAACTATTTCAATTACCTCTGTACTGAAAATATCTTCATATTATTGTTAAAAAGCTTTCGTTCTGAAACCCACTGAATATTTTTGACAAGATTTGGTTCCATATTCATCATTCTAGAAAGGAAACAAATGTAGCATCTGCTCGAGCTTCTCATTGACTTGTCAGTTCGGTATTCAGATCATGGTTTGAATAATCTGAAGAAACAGCTTGTTGATTGGGTAATGACAAACAAACGATCAGACTAGTTCCCTTGATTTGTAAATGACCGTTCGGACAAGGTGAAGGCTAGATGCACTTCACTAATCTGCTGCATACACAACACAGATCTTCCAGTCACCACACAAGATACGGATGCTAATGAATAAAAATTAATTCTATTTTTACCGTCAAGCAATGCACACCCGCGCTGAGTCCAGGTTCTAAAAAAAGAAAAATTCACAGTCGAGATAATTTCGAACGAAATATACGGAAAAATCGTTGAAATTCTATTTTCTCGAAAAAAATATTAAAAGTAATTGAACTTGCATCTGGTATAGCGAAAATTTGGGAAGGACATCTATTCAGAAGAAAATAAAAAAAACTGAAGGCAAATGATTTATGACCAATGAATGATTACATGAGTCAAATGAATTGATACAAGAATGGACACGAAAAGCTATTATTTTGAATTATTAATTAACAAAATATCTTATTTTTTTAAAGTGAAATTTATCTTTCATTTGACAGGAAAATAATTTTAAAATTTTGACTGTAAAAAAGAGCAGAGACAATCAGAAAGCGTTGTTATTACACGTATTTATTACATATCATTTCACTGAAAAATTCACGAAAATTCCAAACACAATCCGCATTGCGAAAATGCATTAAAGAAGCACCTGACAGGAGCGTCGATCTCGGGATGACTACGTTGGCCAATACAGTAACCTTAATCGGTTTTTTATAATTAGAAATTTGAATTCCTACCGTTGAAATACTCAAAGTTAAGACTTTTATTTAATAACTTGGTTCCACCAAGTAAGTTGCTGTACGAATAGACCTATCCCTCAATTTAAGGAAGATAGGTTCTGCAAAAAAGCGTATAAATGGATTTCCTAAAATTTTCATAGTAAAACCGTGTAAATTGGAAGGAATCAAGCTAAAGTATGGGCAAAAGAACATTTTATTTTAGTGCGAATAAAAGTATATTGCAAACGTTATAATAAATAATATAAATATAAAAATTCTTGCATAATACAGTCAAATAGAAAATTTAAATACGTAGCATGAGATTCATTTTTAAACGACAATAGAAGCAGTTATGATATCGTAAAAAAGATCCTTCGAAGTTCAAGTATTGTTATTCACAATAAAATTTTATTTGCTTTGTGAATTGATGTCACTTTCATTGTTCGACAGCGGTTATGGTTAGGAAGTTTTATTTTTCATTAAATAAAGTCATACTGCTCTGCGAATTTAATATTGCACCGATCACTGCATTGGAAGTTATAGGGATACAAAGAAATTTAGGGTAACCATTCGAAAAAGTTTTCAAATTTTCTAGATCTTAATATTTGGTATTTATTTCGCTATAAGATCAATTCGATTTGAAAATTCGTTGATAAATTCGCTTACTAAAGATATGCCGAAAAAATACAAAAACTACCATAGCTGGAAACCCTATCATTGTTTTTCTAACTAGATTTCTACTGAATATCGCTACAATAAGTTTCATTCAAAATTTGAATTTCGTTATGATTCCATGACTGTACTGGAAGCTATAGGGTAAAGAACTTTATTTTCCTCAGCGAATATTCAAAGTTTAAGACACCAAAATTGCCATAGCTGGCAGTTCTAACCGAATTTTTCAGCCAAAGTTTTTTCAACCAAAATTGAATGACTGAATCAAAATTTATAAGGCTAACAGCAGCTATTTTCCTTAGTGATTTTTCAAGATGGCATACTGGCACAGAATTCCCCGCATATCAAAATCACTTCTATTAGACCTGGTCATATTTAAGACCAATACATTCTGTAATTTTCAACTGTATCTGATTATCGGGTCGAGAGTTTCCGTGAACAGAAGTTTTTGATGCTAAAAATATAGATCAATTAGGGAAGGGTTTCCGTTCTTTCCGGTTGTAAAATTTTAAATGTTTTACTTTGGTCAGGTAGACAAAGTATAAGATTTGTATATGAGTGGCTTTTTTTCCAAAAAGCGACCATTTTTCAGGAGAGTCGATGATTTGAGGGTTTTCACTTTCAGCACCTGCTCTAGCTACAGAGTTGCCAACATGCTCATCAAAAGCAGCGCAAATTTATAACTTAATAATACCAATATGTCCTGAAAGTGTCATAATGATTCGATAGCTCTGTCAAAAGTTATCGTAATTTAAAAATTTAAAAATTTTCCCGTTCTCTTTTTAGGCACCTAGCGCATACATGGGATGAAAAAAATTCAAAATACTATCCGATTCTCATTAAAAACACGTTCTAAAATAATTTTGTTAACTTAATTTTTGCAAAAATTATTTGTGGATGGAATAATAGGTATATTAGAAATACCATTAAAATTTAATAAAAATATTAAAAAATATTACTAATGTTCGCCGAATATTAGCAAAAAAAAAACTCCTGAGGACGGCCGACGAAGACATGAGAGTCACCTTATCAACAATTGCTCCAAAGTTTTGATTTCGATAATAAATATTAAATAAGCATTGCTTTTTCTAGGGGTAAACCTCTAAGATTTCTTGATTTGGTAGGTGTATCTTGAACACAAAAAGTTTGTGAAGCACTGGTGTAGGCAAAGCATGAATTTCATCAAAAACTCACACTTTTTCTAAAACGGCAATAATTATTCAGCCAAAAGGTTCCCAGAACATTCACCAAAAACCATGCAAGGCATTATCTGTGCATGTTAATGTGCTTTGTAAAATTTGTAATGATTGCGGTGCAAAGCTGCTACAATTTGAAATTTTACAAATTTTCTTTGCCTACTTTTAGGCACTATGGGGCCACATGAGGTTAAACATTTCCATCAATGTTATAGCTAAATAGGTCATTTGGCCTTTTCTCTATTTTTTATACTTGATTTTTCCAAAGAGATTGGTCCCACACACATATAGGGGTACCTAGAAATTCACTAAAGCACTCTCTGTCGCCAAAGTGTTAAAAATATCTGCACACTTTACATACACTGAAAGAAAAAGTCGTGGTTGATTTAATTATTATTGATAGTACTGCAACAATTCATTCAAAATTGTCGAATTAACTACGGAAAATGGTTCTTTCTACTATGATAAAATAGTTAATTTGACCATATAAAAGTAGTTGACTTTGTTGATAAAAAAAAATATCGAAACCTTCGAGGATTCAACTGTGGTAATTGGTTCATAAGGACGATAAATAGTTGATCTATAGAAAAATGAGCATAAATTCAATTCGTTTAACACTACAAAATATTGAATGATTAACAATTTTCATAGTAAGCGAACCACTCTACAATTGTTAAATTCAACAAACATAATTCCACACCACTATGTACATTGTTGGAATACCATAGTTTGTGGTTGTTTACTTCTTTGCACCACGGGCGTTGTTTATCAGCCACGCGTCATGGTGCATAAAAGTAATCAACAATTTTCTTATGGTTGTTTTAACTATTGCCCGTAGTTGATGCTAAAAAAAACAAAGGGAAATTGTTGATTTTTTATACTCCTCATACTCATACTCCTATTCCATCATAGAAGTTTCATATGCTACATGGCAAAATTGTGTTTGATTTGCTGTTCGATATAATTCATATTCATGTTATGCTGTGAACCCTTTATATTACGTTGTATGACGCTTTTTATGTAATTAATGAATTATGCAAATGAAACGAATTGCGATGCAGTGCAGCGCTGAAGCAGTGAACGCACACTGAAAGAAAAAGTCGTGGTTGATTTAACTACTATTTATAGTAATGCAAAAATTCATTCAAATTTGTCGAATAAATAACGGAAAAAGGTTCTATCTACTCTAGGTTCTTTCTACTCTAGGTTCTTTCTAAAAGTAATTGACTTTGCTGATACAAAAAATATGGAAACCTTCGAGGATTAACACAGTTGAATCCTCGAATTCAACATTACGATAAATAGTTGATCTACAGGAAAATAAGCATCAATTCATTTAACACTACAAAATATTGAATTATCAACAATTTTCATAGTAAGCGAACCACTCTGCAGTTGTAAAATTCAACAAACATAATTCCACACTAAAGACTTAAGTCATTTACTATCCGTACTATGTATATTGTTGGAATACCATTGTTTGTGGTTGCTTACTTTTTTTGCACCACTGACGTTGTTTATCAACTACGCGTCATGGTGCATAAAAGTAATCAACAATTTTCTTATAGTTGTTTTAACTAGAGCCCGTAGTTGACGCAAAAGCAACTAAGGAAAATTGTTGATTTTACCAAGATTTTTCTTTCAGTGTAAAAATCTCCTGAAAAATTCCTAAATCGGATCACAAAACACAAGTTTCATACAAACAACCTCGAAGGAAATGAAAGTTAACTATGCACCATCATCTACTATTCGTATATTTACAGGCAATTAGTGTTTTGATAAGAATTTATCATTATCAAAATATAAGATCACGTTCGTACCTTCCCTTTGCCCACTAAATACTGTGCAATTGCACAAAATTCGTCTTCACTCTACTTTGTTTTGATTTACAGATATATAGCTTTATGTATTTTTAAAAGTACAAAATAATATTTCCACTCGAATTCTAAATTAAAAAATTTGAACACCTGTTTTGCGATTTACCAATATAGCAACATAGCTTAAAACACCACTTTTATTTTAATTTCACTGATGCTCAAAGGCTCAGACTTTTCACCATCAACCGAACTGTAAACAACCAGAACTTGCACGCTCAAAAGCAGAGCCCCACTTACCCTAACCGTAAATTCAAAGAGTGAAATCGTGAATAGAATGACTCGCTTCTTTCGACTATAAAAATGTGGATCGTTGGTTTATTTTTTGTTGTGTTCACAACTTGCCTATTCAATCTTTTAAGTAGGTCTTAATATTTTTACTACGTTATTTATTTGCCCCTCTTTCGGTACCCTCAGTGAAAATTCTCACTAATCACTGCCAACGAATGAATGTGTTTAACCATTAGCAAAACACATTTTTTATCCCTTCAAAAACTCTGCTATTCAGAATTCCTTTTTATGGGTGCTTTCATCTCGTCCATTGTCCTCTTGTTCCATAGCACAAACGCAAATCTTCCACCTGAAGTGGTTACACGGTCTTCTTCGTTCCCTTTCTTTCGTTTGCTTTCGTCAGTATCAGCCTGGACATTGAAATACTGAACAGGTGAATGAGTCCTCATATTTTCCATTACAAGGCAAATGTCAGTCGTATGCCGGTCGTATGCTGCGCGCTTGTGCATTGGTTTCTTTTTTTCGATCCTTTTAGTTTTATCATCTCTCGGCTCTTTATATATTCGAAGAAAGCCCATTCTACGTTTACCGCTGTACAAAGCCAGGGCTACAAAAAGGGGATTAGGTTATTTAAGAGTTACCGTTGTAAACAATTTAAATGGGTTGTGGATGTGTGGCTGGTGGTGAAAAATGGATCAAGGATAAGGACATTAGTCCAAACTAAGAAAAAAATTTATGAGCATGAGAGGGCGAAGAGTAAAGCAAATACATACTAACAAATTTATATTGGTATTTATTTGAGGTTAAGATCTGTGATAAATTACGGAGCTGCAAATTTTATCTGGTCTTGCTCGATTATTCTATTCAGGGCCTGATATTTAAAAAGCCATTTTGTTGCGTTGTAGATATATAAATGTATTGAAGGGTTATTCTTAGTTAGGAATTTTAATCTAAAAGTATATGGCTTTCTCTGCTAGGTCTGTAGCAGACCAGTATGCTGATAATAGACATGAATGGTATTTATGAGAGCATATTGAGTATTATCGAGCAGGTAAGTTTTACTGATTCATGAAAATAGTCTTTTACTTTGAGTATGTTAATGTTACATTCTTATATAAGTGCATGCAATACTCAGATATATGATTTGTGGGGCTTTTTCCGCTTAGATATTTTTCACAGAGCTAATATCGTGAAATTTGATATTTTGGCTGATTCAGTATAGTCTTAGAAGCTATCATGCAAATACTTCAAGATTTATTTACCTGATCGAAGCTCTTTTCGAAGTCCTTACAGATTCCATAGCGCAATAGAAAAGCTTACAAAATCAGGCTAACTTCCTTTTATTTTCAATTCATGGATCTTTCGGAAAGTGTGCTCATGGCTCTCTCTCTCTACAAAAAAATGTATATCTGAACAAAACCTATCTTCCACAAGTATTTTCAACGGGAAAGCTTTTACTTGAGATGTGTCTCAAGTAAACGTCTTTGTATCCACGTTTAAACTTGCATTACGTTTGAAGACGTCTGCAGCGTTTAGAAAACCACAAATCATAGATAGGCCCTTTATACTTAGTAGGACAGTACAGGGGTCAGATATTATTTGACTTAAGGGGACATAGCACCTGCAAACTTTCAAAAAATCTATTTTATTATTTTTGATAGAATATGTTAGAATGAAGCTTTAAAACATGATTTTAATAATATAAAATTGAAATTCTAAAAAATTATTTTTTTTGAGCATATATAGCGAAGCGCGCCAAGGTTATTTTTCTATAATTTTCGTTCACTTCGCTGTACCACTACATCGACTTTCTCGTACTAACATATGCTTAATATATATGTACATATATATAGTACAACACGTTATTCTCTCACATAGCAGCTGTAAAGATAGAGGGGGACATTTTGGGATACTAGTATTACCTATATATATGTTATACAGGGTGCATCACCAAAATTCGGACAATTTTCAAATTGAATTTCCCGCTACATTGTGTTTGTGCCAGAGGTCGCCGTTGGCGTACGAGTAGTAAGCCGAAATAAGTAAAAGATGTTTACCTCAAAAGTGTCAGTCTGTCAAAAATGAGTCAGGAGCCGCGATAATCGAAAGTCTTCGCGTGGAAACGTCAGCACGGGAGATTATTCTATTTTTCCGATATCCGAAATCAACTGTATCTGAGGTTGTTACAAAGTACAAAGCTCAAGAGCAGTTAAGTGAAAGTTCAAGTACACCGGCAAGAAAGCGGCACTCAATAGAACACACCGTGAGAAGCCCTGAAGTCACCAAAAGGACTGAAGAGCTGATACTGGAAGACCCGGGGCTATCGTTACGAAAACTGGCGTCTATTGTGAATGTGTCTATTGAGGAGGACCTTCGATATTATTCTTGCACGATCAAGGTTAGACAAATGTTTTCTGAAGCTGCAAAAGCAAAGCGAGTGGCTCGCTGCAATTTGATCATTTCATCCTTGAAAAACGAAGCAGCGTGACGTATCAGATTCTTTTTTGACGAAAGAATTTTCACCGTCGGTGGAAAAATAAATCGGAGAAACGGTCGATGGCTTGCTCACGACCCGGAAAATGTCCTTGTTGTCATTAGAACGAAATTTCCGGCCAGTGCCTATGTCTTGAGTGTCGTATCTAGTGAGGGGGATGCAATGCCACCACATTTCTTCCAAAAAGGAGAAACTGTGACCAATGAAGTATATTTGAGAGTTTTGAAAAATATAGTGAAGCGATGGATAGAAGATGTTGCGTCTGGAAGGCCATACGTGTTCCAGCAGGACGGAGCTTCAGCTCACACGGGCCATTTGGTCCAAAACTGGCTCTCGGACAATTTTGACACGTTCTTGTCTAAGGAATTTTGGCCTCCGAATAGTCCAGATTTAAATTCCTTGGACTATTACGCATGGAACATGTCTCGACATCCAAATGTGACACCATTAATGACCGCCATTGAGGCAGCGTTCTCCAATATTGACAGCGCAGAATTGCAGAGGGCGTGCGAGTGCTTCAGACCGCGAAAGGAGGCCGTGATTGAAGCTGATGGAGGCTACATTGAATAATTCCAATATCAATTGATGAACGAAATGCCATGTAAGACGTTTTTGTACTTAAACTTCATTTTTCAATATATAAGACGATTTGTCCGGATTTCGATGACGCACCCTGTATATGCCACGCACAAAAAATATTGAATTTGAGCTTTAAACGCGATTTTCTCGAAATAAACTTTTTAAGTTGGCGTGCATGATTAAAAAAAAAAGATTTATCCAATCGTTATGAAATTTTAAGACTTTAATCTGCACATGTTAATGCTTAGAATTAACTACGGATGAAAAAATTGGCATTCATTTTTTTTTAGTTATAGCCGATTTTTGGAGGTTCATTCCAAGGCCGCTTTGATGCTGATTAAAAACCCTTTGTTTTTTCTTTTCCTGATTTTTTTTTTAGGGCAGTTATCGTGCACGTCGTGATTTTGTGGTGATTTTTCAAAAAAATTGTAGCAAACGACAGTGGGCCACAAAAAATTTTAAAAAAAATTACTTTGTATAGTATGCAAATAAAGTATATGCACAAAGTTTCATTAAGACATGGCTTTTTATTCAATGAAAAATTAACCTTATTAACAATTTTAAGGTGTACAACAAACTGTAGAACATTTTTCTCATAATTGTTTTTTAATGTGTACCAATTTGTTCTAGCTTGTAAAAACTATTTTTAAAAAACAAACGGTTTTTTCTTTCGAAGCTAGATATATTTAGTTTTTTGTAAAAATAGTTATTTTTTTCATAGCTACAATGATTTGTGAAAGTACCGCAGAGTGGCCGGTCAATCTTCCGTGAGGAGTGATGGCTTGTCGCATATTCGTATATTTCCTCTTGATGAATGAGGTCATCAAATGAAGCCACGTATTGTAGGTCGTCCCATTTATTCGTAAATAATTATAGCAATCAAAAGGCTCTAATGAGTGTTGTTTAACCAAAGTTACATGATTCATTCGTTTTCGATCTGCGAGCTATCTTTTTTGACACTTCCTTTTTGGTTTTTGTTTCTTGATGTAAATATATACAAGCTGTCATTGCAAACGTATAGTTTAGTTCCTCCATATGCTTTGGATCCAAAGATTTTTTTTAAAGTTTTTCTTTCATTTTTTTTAATAAATGAAAGAATAAAAAACAAAATGCAGCACAGAAGAAATAAATACACAGACCGACTGGAATGGACAGACTGAATCGAGGCTTTATCCTGAGTAGCGCGCTTAACTGGACTTAAACCAAACGGACTCAAGCCAAATGGACTCAAAGCGTTTGAACTGCTCGTGCGGGCCTTCAGACAATAGTGAAAGTCCTTGACAGTTTTAATCAGTCACTATAGTCTTCATAGTCAAAATGAAAATACCCGATATATTTTAGGCTCCTTTGCACCACAGTACCACAAAAAATTGAATTAATGCTCACTGCAATCAAGCCGACGGTCATAGGCAGAACATATTTTCAAGGTCGGCATAAGTCGAATGTAGCAAATTGTTATCAAACCTCTTCCAAAGAAGTCAGGTCAGATCCCTCGGAATGCAGTTCGCGGCATTATCTGTTCTGCTATGAATGATTTCTTTATGTTAATTGCGAGCGATACAAGTAAACGCTTCTGTATTGCACCGTCGTTTCGCTGCTGCAACATTGGCTCCGCGTGCAATTAACTTGCATCGTTTTTTTTTTGTGTGGCATACATGTTTCTATAGCTAAAAGCATGTAATTGCGATAATTTCTCGGCAATATGACCGTAATTGTTCTATAATAGATGTGAAGATTCCTCGGTTATTATGATGGCAAGCTGGAGTTGTAAACAAATGCACGAAAAAACTCTGCGCCGGTACTCCGACTCTAATTGACTGATAGGAATGGCATTGCGAATTAATGAAATTGCCGGGTATTGTTGAAGTTGGTTTATATGTATTCAGTTCTTGGAAGTCAATGCAACTCCTCGGAAATTCTAAAATACATTTGATTTGTTTTGAAATGATTTTCGCATTGGGAAGGTTATACAGGGAAGGTCTTCTGCTTTAAGGCATCGCTGGTCGTATATAACTTATATGATTATGACTACCATATTACTAAAACGGCATTTAAAGTCTCATATAACATTGATTTCATATTTGGATGGATGTCGTGTACTAAAAAAGCAGAGTTGAAAACATTTAGCAAGGTAGCATACCGCGATCAATGCATTGTCCTTACACTTTAGAGGCTACGAAATGACTATTTTTCAATCAAGTCATATCAGTGTCCTCTGTTCCTCATTTCTGCCTTGAGCATCTTCGAATTTCCTCATGGGAGCATCGTGTTATTTAACTTCGACAAAAGCATCCTTCTGCGAATTATTGACGAGTGCACTTAACCTGCGAATCGAACATTTCCCGTGCCGCTGGTCATCCATTTCGTTTCCGCGAGAACGTCCGATTCTTGCCTGACATGCACATAGGAATATGCATGTTAATGTTTCTGCAGCACAGTACAGATTGTAAATTGCCCCTAGTAATTCCTTTAATGATCGATTTACGCTTGCGAAATTGCTCACAGATAAATAAGTAGACTGCGTTTTGTGAGCATGGTTGATTGAGTTCAGCTTTTTCTTCACATTTACACAGTTGGCACTTCAAATTAACTTGCAGCCCTACGTGCATTTACCCACATGCATCGAATAAATGCATTACGACTGTATTTCAAATAGAGTGCCAACATTTTTACATAGATCAACGCTCAAACTGTCATATTACCTTGTTTCCATATGGCAAATTATGTAAACCTTTATTTTTTTACTGCACAAACATACCTTCAAAATTTGTTTTGACGGTTATGAACATAAAGGGAATAATCGGCCTTAAACCGACATTATGGCTCTAATCTGTTTAAGCAATAATGGCACCCTTCACCCGAATGAAAATAAAAATATACTTTTGTCATTAAATCAGCAGCTCGGATTTTTACACCTCCTCGTTAATATTAATTAGCTAATTAAAAAGCATAACGTCACTTCCAAAAATGTGTTTCCAAACAGCCGTCAGAGCAGAGTTCCTTCGAGAGGGAAACAACGGCTCTCTAATCCCGAGCCTCGGCCGCCTTTTCTTTGGCCGTCGCGCTAATACTATGCAAAAAAGTAATTTATTAAAATGACGAAACATACAGTGGCAGAAGCTCGTAAAGCCTTTACGACTGTCATTAAAACCACATTTGTTATGAACTATTAGAGAGTGTGAGTCCCGGGGCTGTGTCGAAGCAATACGAATGAGCTTGACTATAAAAAAAATAATATAGGCACATTTTGAAATATTAAACATTAGACGAAATGAAGATTCAAAACATTCTCGTTAACAATAAACACATTAGAGTAACGATGGAGACGCGCTCGTATCGTCTGTAATGTGTTTGTTCGTCGTGTTCGAGTATTTATTCGTACATGGAAGGTATGAATACATGAATGTGTTTAAAAAATTTTATTATTGTTTCTATTCTGGTTCCTTTGAACCGGGAACAGGGTGAATGGCTCTTATGAATACAGAAACGGTTTTAACGATTCAATAAATTACGTACGTTATGATGCAAAATAATGTTTACGATACGAAAAGTCGTGATTTTATTATAATGGTCGACGAGAGATACAGCCAACTGCGACAAGTAGCACGTGAATTATAAAATTGGGTCGAATCGCCGAAACGTGACAGATATGAATCAATTTGAAATTCATCATTTATGATATTCACTTAGATCGCAGGAAGATAAATTACTGAATGCTTAAGTAGAGTTTTATTTTATATTGTGAGTAGACAGCCATATCTAAAAAGAAGTATCCTACAGTAGCGTGTAAGAAATACAAAAACTGGTAACTGATTTGACACACGATCAAAACGATATACTTTAGCAGAATATTTAAGAAACAATATTATTGTGTTTCCTTTATTTAAGCTTTATTTATTAATCATACTCAGCAAATACAATCCAATCAAAGAATAAATAAGACAAATAAGAAATAACTAAACCGGAGGTTGTTGCGTCCGACTTAACTCTGTCGAGACATTATCTGTGCAGCATTTTTAATACAAGGGATCACCTTTATGGTTGCCCAGCGGGCCTTTTCCTAAACGAGAAATGAGAGTAAAATGAGAAATATACATATATCTCCATCAAAATATTTAAGAAGATATTTTTAAACAATTATTATAAATAACTGGTTATTATAGTGCAACTTTGTTTCATATATAATAATTCAATCATGAAAACAAATTTCGTTGATTTATGATTTCTTCTGGCTTCACTTCTGATTATAATTAATAATATTCACGTAATCCAGACTACCAATTATGATAAAAAAACAGGGGACTCAGCTGATTCAATGTCAATTGTTCAGAAGCATTAATAATTTCACTACTTCAATAGAATCCCTTTTTCTTTTTTTACTAGTGTGTTTCTAGATCACCTCAAATTCGAAACCCAATGAATTCCACGGGTTGGTTTGAAGTCTGTTTCACATCCACCATATGAAGCTCGAACTATTTTTCGTTTGTTTTTCGTTCTCCACCTTTTTCTCTCCGAACTTATTCAAATTTCTGTTATTAATTATGTTAATATCCAAACTTCTTCGACTTTATTTTCCTAACTATATCTTTATCAAAACTTATTTTACTTTTTCAGTTCACGTTCTTCTCCTTCAACGATCCACCACCGAATTCCTTGCCAGAATCTATTTAAAACTAGGCTTAAGGAATGTATTAGGAAGACTCTTGATGGGAAGCCTTTTTTATCAGCAAATACTTTCCTTAATACTTTTTCAGCCCTCCGCAATAAACTCCAAACTATAATAGCAACAGTAAGTCAATCAACTTTTACAGGCCACTAACATAGACATTAAGTCAGCAATTGACGCATCAAAACCAACTGCTTGCGGTCCGGACGGAATCACGCTTAAAATCATCAAGGGCATCCCAAAAACTGAACTGCTGTTTCATTTTAACGGAATGCTGTACTTCAAGCTTATACCTCTAGAAGCTAATAATAACCGTACCATCTTAATTCCCAAGACTGAGTTGGAGCCAACAATATCCTCTGCTCTTCTCCGGCTTTTTACCAAAGTAATCACCAGCAGTTTGGACGATATTTGGATAAATGATCTTCAAACATTCTTCTCTAAGGTTGATGGGTGCTTCATGAACGCACTCGCTTACGGGATCATCGTAAGAATATATTTTAAAGCTACATAGCTCTACGCAACAATATTTATTGTCTTACAAATAGCTTTCGATACAATTCGGCACTCAGTGTTATTATCTGCTTTAAGGTGTAAAAGCTTAGATATTAAAACCATCAACTTGATAATACCTAATTTAACAACTGCCACCACCATCACAGGAGGAATAAAATTTGTGAAGTCCCAATACAACGGGGACTTAAGCAAGGAGACCCTATGTCGCCTATACTATTCAATATTGTATTGGATGATCTGGTGCGTGATCTGGCCAGGTCCCATGTTGACCTTATCCTTATTGGATCCTTGGTTGGAGAAATAGACTATCGCCTTAGGAGGACAATAGCTTACTTTGATGAAAATTTGCTTACCATCAATGTAAAAAAAACTTTCTCTACTGAGGCTTCCATGCAACTCCATACCTGCCTTTAATATCAAAGGCACGCCTATTCTTCAACATCCAATAGGTGAAACTTGGCTCAAGGTGTGATAATTGGGGTCTCGTAAGACACCAAAATTTAGATCTTCACGGTACAATCAACTGATTAATGCACACACCTCTCAAGCTCCAACAAAAAATTAAAGCACTAAGTAAATACCTCATCTCAATGTTTTTATCAAGATACTTAGTTGTAAATACCACAGCTAAGATGCTAAAAGAAGCTGACAAGCTTGTGAGGAGGGCTACTAGGAAGGTTCTGCACCTGCCTGCTCACTGTTCAAATGCAGCCATTAACACTCCAATCAAACTTGGAGGTCTGGGAATAATGTCGTTCTACGCTTCTGTTCCATTAATTTTATGGAAGAAAGTATCCAAAATTCTGGTGGGGAATCACTTGCTCGGAGGATCGTGACTGGTTGTCAAAAATACCGTCGTCCACATCTAGTCGGGAGAAGATGCACATCTCCTTGGGGAATGAGTTACAAACTTCTATTTGCGAAAACGGGTTATACCATTATAAAAACCACCAATACTGCAAATCGTGGATGTACCGTCCAATTGGAAGCCGATGGAATATATTAAGGCAACCCATCTGCGCCTTAACCTGTAAGCGTATACTATCAACTCCCAGGAACAGACGGCTATGTCGGGCTGGCTGCAAGAAGTCATATTCTCCAGAATTGCCTTGGAAGCGGATAAACCACCACGACAAAGTCTAGGACATCCTATATAAGGCTGCATAGTCGGACAGTTGGGATGCTACTAAGGAGCTGCACATTAGGATAGAATTTGGTGTTCTGTTGAAACCGGACCTTATGCTATATGCCTTATGTCCACTGTGAAAGCCCTACTCCATTGGCGGTTAGTTACAAGAACAAACAATCCAAATATTCGGCATCTGAGTTTATACGCGCGATACAGAGACTCCACCCAGGTATGAAAGTTCACATCTTTCCCTTCATTCTGGGTGTGAGAGGTACATGGTCCTACCCGAACCGCCTCCTCTGTGAAAGAATTAACCTAACCGATTCTAATATAAGGACTTCATGCGCTTGGTCTGGCGTATTGCCGGAAATTAATTCAATTTATATTTGTACCTCTTCAATTACATCTTAAGAGTGAAAAATCACTTAAAACTCAATTATATGTTGTTGTTTAATATTATTATAAATAATATGAATTGAAATAGAATCTTTCAATATTGTGAATTTACAATTAGTTTTAAACAAGAAATTAACATAGGAGTAGAGACTCGCGTAGCTAATACGGCCGGTGTGTGCGTAAAGTGAATTACATTGTGTTAACTTTATTCGCTTAACCGTTTGAAAGATGAATAAACTTGTGCATTTGAAGAATTACGTAGTCATTGTCAGTACAAAGATTGTGAAATCGGACGCAATTGTCGTTGTCAGTTTGGTAGACGAAGCAAGTAGTGCCTCTTGATCGAAATCCACCCGAAACTGCCACCTTTGTTTCATAGGCGGGGATCAACGGTTTTAGCGTGTGTTATTGTGATAAAGGCTACAAAGTTTGATACTTCGGTTGTCTTATTAAAATGTTAACTTTAATAGGAGAAGAGGGTGACACACAGCGCCTACGTGGTATTATGTAACACCACCTGCCAAAAGTGAAAAAAGTCAATTTTTGAAATTCTCCTATTAAGAGGAGGTTCTTTCAGATTTTTTCCTACGAATCGATTTTTTTTGTTGTACAAAAAATGAAAGTTACATAGGTGTAGAATATGTGTGCAAAAGGATATTCCGATCTGGAACATATTTATTGCATTAGAGTGTCTCAAACGCAACTACCTCACGCGCGCTGGGGAACGCTCAGGTATAGCTCATTCACTTATTACGATCTGTACTATGGCATACTTGTTCGTGTTGGAATACACTTTAGGTGGCAGCACATGCGAAATATAACCGATGCGTCAGAAAATTGCATATCCTTAACGACGAATATCGGCCGCTGTTCGAAACACCCGCCTCGTGCAATGTCTGCCGGAGCAGGCCAACCAGGAGCGATTTGAATTCAAGGAAGTATTCCTATACGGCACAGGAATAGCCGACTTAGATCCTAATGTGAGTCAAATGGAGCAAATTGACGACCACGAAAATCTTCGTATAGATATTTTGGTCCAAATTGGCAGATGGAAATTTTTTTGATCCGCCCTATTGGATCCGCCATCTTGCATTTTGTTAATTTGACTTCAGATTCGTAATCAACGACCCCAAAACCTTATAACCATTGGCACTGGTCGTGATACACACAACACACAAGAAAGTTATCCCAAGGCAAACTTTTTAAAAAACTTTAAACGCGTTTTTCTCGCAACGATATTTTTCATCATAGCTTCAAGCACAGGTGTCGATTTATTGATCCGATTCACTTCATTCTAGGTTCACCCAAAAGAATATACCTTTTTGTATGTCTTATACCTAAAATGAGCATGAAAAATTTCAATTCATAATTACTAAGCGAGGTCAAAGTGAAAAAGGACCGGGTTTAAAGCTGCACTTTTTTTTAAATGTCCATAATTTCTTTAATTTTTTGTTCCAATTCATTCTCATTTGGTATAAGAAATAAAAATTTCCATAAATTTTAATCATTTTGAGCTATGACTGATATCAGTTTACTACGAGCGGCTGCAGACTTGAAATTACCGTACGATGTCCCGCGTGCAGAGGCAGACAAGAGCCGCCATGTTGGAGCCACCACTTTGAATTTCATCGTAATATAAATTTGAATGATTTTAGAATGTGTTTAGAATGTTTCGCTTATCTTTCCGATGCTATTGAATCTGTTCAACGGAGGTTCAGTCGCACCCTACTCTTTAAATATAATCTTCCTTATATGCCTTATAATGAACGCTTATTGCTTCTTAATCTCCCTCTACTCGCAAAGCGCAGAGTTTACCTTGATGAATGCTTTCTTTACAAAATTTGCCGTGGCCATCTAAACTCATCTGTTGCATCCCTGGTTAATGAACGGCATTGTGAGAGGCAAATTAGGTCCTCCGTTGTCTTCGATGTACCATTTGCCCGTACTGAAACTTACTTTCATTCTCCTGTTTTGCGCCTATTACGTACCCATAATGGCCTCCAACTTGGTCCTCTTCCACACTCTATTGCCACCTTTAAAAGAAATATTCGCAACACTATTTTTGCTGATGTTTAATCTTATTTATCTTTTTTGTCATTGATTCTTGTTTTTCATATCTTATTTTTCTCAATTTTTTTATTTCATTTTAGTACTAAGCTAATCTATTTATAATTGGGCTTTTTGCCTGTTAATGGATTATTTTAAATAAATAAATAAATAAAATAATCAAAACCAGAGCTGCGTATGTTTTTCATTATCCCTCTAAAGATTCTCAAACTTTTGCTTATTTTCGACTGAATCTGAAAGAACCTTCCCTTAAATTGTTTAGTTTAATAGGAAAGGAGGGTGCTAAACTGCGCCTACGTGGTATTATGTAACATCACCTGTCGAAAGTGAAAAATGTCAAATCGAGTGTAGAATCAATACTGAAACGGAACTAAAATTCAACAATTCAAAAGGAAACCATTCTGTGGCCTTTGCTAATGATCTGTATTGAAATGTTTAATTACTGCGCTCGCCGCTGCCTAGTAATTGTCTCTGCTGGCACTAGAAACTTCGCTTTTCGCGGTGTTAGCACTGCGAAGCTAGATTACGAATTGGGATTGATGTGAAAGAAAGAGTGGTCAGATCAATGGCAAATAAATTAGCTGAGTTAATAAATTTAGATGATCAAGAAGAACTCCTTTAAAGAGAAATAATTAAGTTATAAGAATTTTCAAAAATTTGGGCTTTGTTTTTCTTTAGATTTGTTACTAAACAATACTAGTGTGAGCGACTATGCATCTATTTATATATCTGTGAATAATAAAATGTCAATTTCAATATTCATTTCATTTTTCAACCTTAATAAATCATCGTAAATTACGGTTTGGATTTTAATAGTTTTTTGGTTATGTATTCTTTTACAATTTTACCACCCAATAATCAGGATAGTTGCTTAAGTTCAGATATCAATCGTCTGAATTTGAGCAAATACCGATGACTATTTAAGTCCGGAACAGTTCTGGCCAGATAGCTATTTATGATCGAATAGTACGTTGTTCAATCTATTCAGGACGATTCTTCTTAGTGCTTTTTAAAATGGCAAAGAAATAAATTGTTATGAGCCGATCAACAAAAACGATAAAATTATTGTTCTTGGGAAGTTTAAACAGTTGCAGTAACAGCTTTAAATTTATTAATTTCGAATAGCATTGAAGCTCTTAAGTACGTTTCGCTGAAGAATATTTGTTTTCTGAAATTCTGTCTTATTAATTTATTATGCTTCACAAGTTTCTTTGTCGGCGAAAAAATTAATGTCATAAAGACACTAAACCCATTTCTCGCTGCATCCGATATTAATTTATTTCGCGTAATTAAAGACTTTCTTAGCTTTCCCCCAGGCGACTATGAAAACTTCCGCAAAACAAATGTTTGACTGCGCGGAGTGCGTCAGCCCTGAAACTTAATTTACAGTATCGTGCAATGCTCGGCGACGGACGGCCTTGAGTGTTGGCCCAGGTCATGGTGCCCCGTATTCATGCGAGACATAAGCGAAAAGCAAATATTTGACGAGTGGCAAAATTGCTCGCTAAAAAAACTGCGAGTGCTTGGCGAGGCAAACAAACGGTGGAAGCAGACTTGTGCCAACGTGCACTAGGCAGTGGGCTGGTAGCCAGTGCATGTTTTTAGCGTTTTGGAGGACATATCTGGAGCGGCACAATCGACGTTTTCCGCTTTGATGTGAATCCGATGGAGCGTATGGCTGGGGGCGGGTGACGCAGTGGCCGCAGGGCATTGACTTGCTAGCAATGATGATCTATGATTAGCGAATCCAATCCCGGGATCCCGGATCCCGGGATCCCGGGATCCCGGTCAATTTCTGGTCCCGAAAATCCCGGGATTGATGACTTCTAATCCCGGGATTTTCGGGATCAGATATTGTCTGGGATTTCGGGGCCGGGAGTCAAGCATTATCGGCAATCAAGTTACAGCAAGACTCGAAAAGTGCAAATAGAATCCATATTTATGAGAAAACAATTAGCTCACATCAAAATACGTTAAGAATAGAGTTACAAAAAGAGAATACAAAGGGCTTTGTAAATAAATAAGTATGGGCTGTTTCGCATTTAGTGCATTCGTTACATCGAATGATTTGAGGAAATTAATACTAGCGAATGCATACACAGATTTACCAAAATCCTTAACAACAATCAAAAAAAGGTTGTTGGCTATGCAAGCAGGATAAAGAAAATAATAAAAAATAAGATATAACAGGCTAGTATCTCAGGTGAACGGTTCAGTTTGATGTTTGATTAATGGACCTTGACTGCAAATAGGCGCTATATAAATATAAACATCTACTTAGTAAATTCTTACTGGAGCTTGGTGCGAGTAAGAATATCAATGACAGCTGGAAAATACCTAGATATGAGTTTAATGTTTATCTAGGAAAAGACATTGTTACCATCGTAACTGGTGGGTCAAACGAAATGCGAAAAGTAGGCAGACTAGTTGGTACAGAGCAACATATTTGTTTGGCGCATAGCATCCACTTGGCAGTTTGCGATGTTCGCTATAATATGAGGTCCATTCCAGATTAAAGAGTTGATGAAGCAGCTGATAGTCTGAACGACGACCACGAAGATTTGGATGGTCCTGAATCAGCTAACTACGTTGAAACCGGTCGCCTGCAAGACACGCTAGATCAGACGAAGGACATCAGCGCATGCATAAAGAAAGTTCGTTAGGTAGTTTTATATTTTAAAAAAGCTCCAACGAAAAATAATAACGATCTTTAAAACTATGTCGGATCCGATCAAGGCATTTAACTGTCTCCTTTAAATGGATTGTAAAACAAGATGAAATAGTCTCTTGACAATGCTCGAATAGTTTCCCATTTTGAAAAATAGTATACATTAATAGGCCTGCAATATTCAGAGCAATTAGAAGCAGCAGAGTTTGATTCGATTCAGAAAATTATTGAAGTTTTACTCCCTGTAAAATTGGCTGTGACGGCCTTTAGTCGCAGACTTGCAAATTTATGCACTGTTAATACTTCATCAAGATTTGTATTTAGGCTGTTACGAGAAAAACGGTATATTCTTCTGAATACTATGAAAATCGCAATATTGGACCGAATAAAAGAACGTCAGTGTACCGAGCTATCTGGTATGCTAAGCTATCTCCAGAATCCACATTGTACCAGCGAAAATTTACCAAGTGAAATAAAATCTCCATTTTTGAAACCAAGCAATGCAAATATTAAAAAAAATACTTCATTGATCTAGATGCTGAACCCAATGCTTGGTAGCCAAAGAAATGAAGAGAACCCAGTAGATACCCATATTGATCAGAACAAGGTTGTCGTCAATTAAAGCTACAAGAAGAGCTGTAAAAGTATGAAAATAATCAATCATGAAATGCCGCAAGAAACTAATCTAATTAAAACCATTGCAAAAGAAATGAATCTTTTCGAAAGTGATGGCACTTGCATAGTTTGGAGCAGGCATACCAATATTTCTCGGACGTTTCCGTGGCGTCCAAAATCGGGAATAAATTTAGAAGCAGGCTTGGAGAGGATACCTTAGATGCTTTGCTATTGCTTCAATGTTACTTCCTAAAAACCTAATGAACTTTGGCCGAATTTGTTATATGTTACTTTATTATGTATCTCAATTCTAAGAGTTGTGTTTTGTTGTTGTGGTTTTTGGTCGTGATTTTTTGTTGTAATTTGTAATAGATGTAATTTTTAATATCTGTCTTCATACTGTCAACGTTTTGTATAATTAAAATTATTGTTTTTATTTGCATCAATAATATAAATTAGTAATAATGCAATTTTTTATACAGTTTGGAGCTTACTTATTGTTGTAGTTTTGAAATGATGGCAAATTATATAGTCTGTTTACTAGAAACTTGACTTATTTTGTTGTGTTGTATTTTGAATTTCAAATCCCGGGATCCCGGGATCCCGGGATTGAGATTTTTTAATCCCGTAATCCCGGGATTGAAAATATGGTTCGGGATTGGAATCCCTATCTATGATGCACTCGTCAGCGCCACATGTGACAAAGGTAAGATGAACAACCGCGCACAAAACTGCGACCGAGTGTCATGGCGATTCGTTGCACTGGCCTTGGGGCGGCGGATGACGTGTTGCGGCGAAAGCACTTTAATTGCCAACGCACAAGATATGCTTCTAATTGGCTTAACTCGGCAACAGTGCTTGCTCTTTTAATTAGTGCGGTGTGACTCGACTGCACTCAATTCGCATTTAGCACTCAATTTGCATGCGACACGTGACAGCATGTCGTTGGGACATGCAAGCAGTCTTTTGTCGTGGGTTAGGTCAAGAAATCGTTAATTGCTTTGTCGAAAAACTGGCGAAAACACAACAGTCGCACAGGCACCGTCTGCCACTGTCCTAAAAATTTACATGCAAGGGCTGGCAATTCGCTTTTATTGTTGTCGTTAAACCAAACTGGCCCCCGGTTCAATTAGCTGCACCGACAGAGCCACGAGTTATTAAACCGGGAAACATTCATTTGATGCGGAGGAACATTCGCATTCTAGACTGAGTCGTGAGAAACAGGTGCTAAGTGAATGCGTGAATTAAGTGTATCAACATGTAATTGGAGTTCTCTTGTCTCGCTGTCGTAGACATTTATTTGACTTGAGCTACAAGCTCTGAACAGGCTCTTTCTTGTCGCCATTATCACGTAAAAGGATCTCACAATGGGATGCGACAAAAGCAGCGAAATAGGATCGTTTCTCAAGAAATGTGATGTTGGGCTGGTATGATCGAATTTCCAAACAAGTCAGCTGATGAGTTTTTGCTCTGAATTTGTTGACACAGATCTCTGGCCTATTTGATGATAATTATTCATAAAATAACGGACATATTCATGCGAATCTCGTTAAATACTTAATAGCATATTGTAAAAAGTTTGCATTGTAAAAGAGGAGTTGAAAGAAGCTGAATGTTTCATATACTCCTGGATATGTTCAGCTTCTAATTGAATAGATAAGATAAACTCAACTTGCCTTTTTGTTAACACGTACAGTGTCCCAATAATGTCTTCGCATAGCAGCTATTTGAAACTCAAGTGATAGATTGTTGCAAGAAATTTGAAAAAGTTTTGATGCAAATTTATTCATTAAACATTTTTATTTAATTTAGAAACAAAAACTAATCCATTTGAATTATTAATTACAAAAGTTATTAGCTAAAAATAAAACAAAGTCGACAAAACACGATGGCGGCGACGTAATGGTATGGGGCTATATGGCTGTCAGTGGTGTTGGAAACTTAGAAATAATTGAAGAAATCATGGATCATTGGGCACATATTGAAATTTTCAAGTGAAATTTAGAGCCGAGTGCTGAAAAATTGGGTATGTCAAAAAAATTTTACTTTCAACAAGATAATGATCCTAAGCACATGGCTCATAATACTAGGATGTTCTTGGCGTACAAATGTCCACATTTGCTTAACGGGTTAGTGCAAAAATCCACATTTGCTTAACGGGTTAGTGCAAAAATCCACATTTGCTTAACGGGTTAGTGCACTATTAAACTGCTCAAAATGAGTTTTTTTCAAACAGCTACCAAAAAAAAAATATTCAAGATATCGATTTGAAATTTTATGTACACCTTAACTGAGGTTAAAAGTTAACATTTTCGTTAGAAATAATAATTAGAAAACAAAATGGCGACCGCCCAAATAGATTGCCGCAGCACCGCCGAAAAAAAAAGCAAATTGTGCTTCGTAAATTCCTGGACAAAACAAGTATATATGAACAAATTACCAAAAAAAAAAATTCATTAGTGCTGAGTATAAAGGACTACACGGGCCTAAATTTAGAAAAAAAAAATTTTTTTGACGATTTGCGAAACATATTTTTGATTGAAAAAACGCGAAAAACTGGATAACCAATGTTCAAAAGTATACCAAATTTTTTTTAATCGCTCCAAATTTCGTGGATCGAAATCCCGTATGAAACCTATTCATATAATGAAATAACAAAAACATAGTGATTTAAGTTTTTATTTAGGAATAAATATCAACATAAAGACATATTGTACGCGATTCTTTTGAAATAATCGATTTTTTCAGTTTCAGACCTTTTTCTAATAATTTTTTTTGATTTTTTGGTACCTTGCCAAATTTTTATTCATGGGTACTGATTCTCCTCCATTAATTTTCCTTATCGTCATTTTAGCTACAGTAAAAAAATGGCTGGATGAAAAATCCCGTAGTTTTGAATATATTATGCAAAACTACGGAATTTTTGAATCGAGATTTTGTATTACAGGATTTTGTAATGCGGGATTTTGTAGTACGAGATTTTGTTCCCTTAGCAGCGGTTAAATTATCCTGCGTGGAAATTTAAAGATAGTGTCGGTTCATTATTCATTTCAACATTTTCTACGATAGACATTATTACTGACTTTCGAAGAAAATTAGTGTTTAGTGCTATGTAAAATCACTTTAATAATCCAGATTCGAGCAAGCGATGTAATTTTACACCTTTCACGTAAATGTGAAGAGTGAAGTAGCAAATTTACACTCTTTTTGATTAGGTTTACAAACACTTATGTATTGTTCAGTTGATATGCAAAAAATTAGTGATTCATTATTTAAAATAGAAAAAAATATACATTTCATATTATCAAAAAATTAATTATAGACCCGCTTTTTTAGAGTGTTCTAAGGATTACGTTAGACGGAAAATGCAGTCAAAATCTAAACGAACTCTCTTCTTTTCTACGAAGATCAGTATTCCTAGTGGATTCTATGCGGTAGAATTTTTACTACTATTTAGCCCATTGATGCCATATAGGCCGATACTTATCTCAATTTCTTGGTGACACAAACGCCAAATGCCACCCAGAGAAATTGCCCCTAAAAGTTTAATTGTTTATAGCTACTTTAATGAGTAAAGATTTTTAAACACGCACAACCTCTGTGTCCATACTCTCAATTTTCGCCAGTAATTCAGAAATAGCAACATATCAAACACGACTTGTTAAACTTGTAGCTGGCTCAGAAGTTGAAAGTGAGTCAACTATGTCTACAACCACACTGGCTACGCATTGTAACTGGTTTCATGCAAACCTTTGTTTCCTATTTTTGCAGCTCCTGGCTTCAGCGTTGTCCATGGCCACAGCGGCTTATAGTGTTTCAGCAATCTGATACAGATCATTATGTTTCGTCACGATGTACGAGGAACAATGTTGAACGTACCCAAAACATTGAACATTTTTATCAACTAGGTTGTCATCCACACTTCTATGTTTGGTCTACTTTCAACATCCTACCTCGTATATCTTGAAAACGCTTAAAGATATGTAGCGAACTTTAAACGCAACAATTGGAGTGGCTTGTCATAAAGTGCGGAAATCCAATATTATAGAAAAAAGAATAGTTCCAGATTTTCTGATTGGGGCATGAATATAAGTTTAACATGCAGGGTGGGTCAAATACAAGTTTCTTTTTAAAAATGCAATAAAATGAACAAAATTTAATTTTTTCCCATGTATTATGACTTTATTAGTAAAAATAAATATTCCCATTATTGATGAAATACAGTTTCATTCAAGTGACTGCCTGTGCTGGCTTCGTAGTAGCGCATTCTGTCCCTCCAACTTTCCAAGACCTTGTTGATGGTTTCGGGCTGTAGCTCACGGATTGCTTGGATGATATTAGCTTTGAGTGCTTGAATCGTTTTTGGATTGTTGGCATAAAATCGGTCCTAAACAGTTCCCTACAAAAAAAAAGTTCAAAGGGGTCAAATTGCAGCTCCAAAGTGGCTAATAGACATCGCCAAGACGGCTGATAGCACGATTTGGGAATTTGAGGCGTAAAAGATCGGTTGTGGCATGGGCTGTCTGACAACTAGAAGTCGTCCGAATACATGTCTTCAATTCCAGTAAAAACGATAACATGGCTCTCTAATGTTCACCGTTGACCGAAACCTTGTTCCCAGCCTCATTTTCCAAGAAAAATGGTCAAATGATTCCACCACTCCACAATCCGCACCAAACTGTCACTCTCTGTGGATGCATCGGCTTCTCGAAAATAGCGTGCGGGTTTTCCGAGCCCCAGATGCGGCAATTTTGTTTGTTAACTTAGCCGCCAAGATGAAAATGCACCTCGTCAGAAAAGATAATTTTTCGCCCAAAATCGTTGTCCGATTCAAGCTGCTGTAAGGCCCGAATTGCGAAGCAATAACGAAGCGGACGGTCATGCGCTTTCAACTGCTGAGTCAATTGGACCCTGTAAGCGAATAATCCGAGATCTTTGTGCAGAATTCTACTCAGGCTAGTGCGTGAAATGTTGAGCTGTTGAGATCGACGGCGAGATGATGTTCGTGGGGTGAGTCTCACACTCTCGGCTACAGCAGCCACATTCTCATCTGTGCGCACCGTACGATGACGGGAGCCATTAGTGTTGTCCACTAGCATGCCACTCTCATGAACTTTTTGCACAAACTTGCGTACAGCAGGCGCGGTGGGTGCTTCATTTCGGAGAAAACTAGTTTTCAAAAAACGCACTATTTGGGCTACCTAGCACTCACTTTGGAAATAAGATTTCAATATTTCCCCGCTTGAAATGTAAAGTGACTCATTTTGATCCGCAGCGGTATGATACTGACTTTCTGTCAAGATTTCGAGCGGGAAACAGCTAAAATTAAAAAGAAACATTAAAAAGAAACCTTATGATGACCCACCCTGTACGAATAAATTATTGACCTAAGTTTTGGTCAATGTTAATTACAAGCAAATCATGTCATTTGTGAAATGAATAGGCCGCAATTTATTTTCTTCACATCAGATACGAATAAATTATTTCTAGAAGGAAAAACGTTTACACAATCAAATAAATTAGCAAAAAAATAAATAAATGATTTAAATGAGATGATTAGTTGACTCTTCGGCCTTCACATACAAAAACTAACAAACTCGACAATAATTATCTAAATACATAATGCAGATTCCATATGATCTAATTATTCACAATCGGTTCGAACAATTATCGATTCAATTCCAACTAGCGTAAATTATTCTAGTTTCCGTTGTTCATTGATAATCTAATTATTTGAATTAATTCCTAAGTTCTCGATCCGAAAGACTGAGTTATTAGAGAGTTATCATAATTTCCGGGTTATTTCTATCAATTTTCTCGGAATATTGATTTTAAATCGCGCTAATCGACGAACTCTGGCTGTGCAATGTGGAACGGAACAGTTGGAAGCAATTTATTTGATCGAATTCAAAGTTACAAGTCCCGACTAGGGTGAAAGTGGGCAGAACTGTGTACACATATAAGTTATAATTGTAATATAGATTTGATAAGGCTTTCTCTACTTCATAAGACCATTGAAATTGCGCTGCGGCTCGATTGAAAATAGAACAATATGATTCGCTGATAATCTAGAACCGCTTAAGTCAATCTCAATCAGAGTTAATTCTTATTGCGATGAAAGTATATTACTGTTGCCGGCAAATTTATTAGTATCTGGCAGTGAATTTGCAGGCAACACGTGCTTACTTTCGCTGAACGGCATAGGTTCATTTGCTTCATATCAAGTTGGTAGAGATCATCTCACTTTTTTCAGATAGCTTTGTATCAAAGAACATGAGTGGGCTTACGCCATTCGACTCAAACGAATTTACATACATAAATACTCGACTTGAATATTATTTCGTCGCCAATTTCTCTGTTTCAAAACATTCGAATCCATAGATCAAGGAGCACGTAAACTAATAGATCCTTAGTTTTTTTTCCTGATTTGACTGTTCGACTCACCACCGATTGTAATCCAGACATTTCATCTGTTATTTGACGCCAATATGTAGATTCGCAGGTATAGATTTCTTTTAAAATGTCCTAGTTTTACCATGCGGAAATCCAAATCTCCTCTGCCATTTCGAAGCAAACACATCTGGAATATAAAGTGAGTATTTTCGAAATTGCGTTGAACCAGTTCGCTCGCCCTCACCTACAAATCTTAAATATAAGCACAATCGCAACCATTCCATTGACCTCGTTCGTGTATTGAAAAACGTGCCCAAGATTTTATATGAAGCGGCAATAGAAGCTGGTGCAAGCTGAAAAGGGCTTTCGAGCCGTTCGTTAAGTTGAAAAGGTAGTGGGAGCGAAGGAAATGCACGTACGCTATAAACAAGTATTCGAGTGGTGAAGTGGTTTGTTTAAAGGTACAAAAAACATTGCGGCATCAAGCATGAGTATACGTGGTGAAAGATATGCTTTCAAGTCCTTTTCCCGAATGAAAATGAATAAAGTTATTCAGCTATGCTTGGATGCTTCAATGCAATCAAGAAATAAAATAAGGTATCTTAATTGCACGCAAATAATAATTGGTGCGTTTTACTTTCTGTTTATCGTTTTAGGTGCAGCAAATGTTTTTGTTGGAAAAAAATTAAGAGATTATTTTTGAATTACGTACCTTAAAAAAATATAGCAAGGTAATTTTCGCACTAAATCATGCTTCGAAAGTGTTTCTTTACTCCGCAGTAAAAACTATGCACCACTGTACAATAATCAGATCGAGTATTCGTATCTAAGCTAGTGTACCTCTTTAATCTTCGAATGCCTTTAGAAATTGGATATTGTTAGAGCTACTTGTGTAAATATAAATAAATATATGAGATATAAATAAGATGTTGCTCACAATTACCTGGAAAAATAATCATAAACGTTATCTTGAGCAGATAGCTTAGATTTACAGCAGCTACATATCCTTTTTTGGAAATCAACGATGAAGACGAAGCAATAATCACGTAGCTCTTAAACTTCATTATATGGACTTGTACTGACAAACAAAATCAGCTAATTCTGGGTTTCGTTTGAAAAAGACGTTTCAGGACTTGTACAGGGCCTATCGAGTTGAATAATTGAAACTGTTTGCCCTGCAGTAAATGCAATGAATGCTAATACAATAAAAACTAGTTTCTTTGGTTAGTTAGTGCAGAAGCATAGAGAATGCGAGATCTATAGAGTTTCATAAATAAAAGAAATGCAATTCAAGTAATGCTTTTTGAAAGGTTCAGACACATCCACCACATACGAAAAAATTCTCCTCGGTCCTCTTTAGGTACGAGGCCAGACCAAAATCTCACCGAGTGTAGAAGAACTCGGATTGACTCATGGACTGAAGCCACCAAGTTGGATTTTCAATCATTCCAAAGTTCATGGACGCATTCTTCGGCTCGACCGTGCTTGGTGAAATAGTAGATCGAGTTTTACCAACCCATCCAATAGACTGGTCGTGTGTATTGAAGCTTCAGTTCAAACAACGTGACCTGTGATAATCTCTTTCTCATTGACTGTTTCTGTGCTTATTTAATTTAATCTAATAATTCACCACAAAGGGCTCAAGTGGCCATGATTTTATTTTGGTGGTAATTGAGAAATATAGGTCAAACTAATGTCTTTGGCAAGTTACAAATGAAAATTATCACGACGAAACCCAACGGAATTCTGCTCTGGCCGATATTTTGATATTGTTTCGTACAAATACTCCTAAGCTATCAGTGAAACTGTACAAAAAAAACTCCAAACTAAGTGGTGTAGTCCCAATAAAGAATATAGAAAGGTAGGTTTTTGTTTTATTTTAACAATGATTGTAGAAAATTTTAGTTATTCATAGCTACAACCACTTGCTAAGTACCACAGAGTACTGGTCAATCTTTCGTGAGGGTTGATGGAATTTATTAAAAAATTGAAGTACGTTTTTCATTATTATTTTTTTATATTTTCTACATAAATGAAAGAAAACAAATAAAATGCAGCACAGCAGACTGCTTGGACTGCTCGTGAATGGCAACGTTTAGATGACCTTAGCTTTCACACAGATCAATTCAAAACTCGTATTTGTCCGTTCTGTCACTCGCATTTGTCATCAGTTCTGTCAGCTTTTCGAATATTTTGTGAAATTTCGAAAATTGACAGCATATTTGTCATAAAATAATCAAAAAATGAAATTCTACTTTCGACACCATGTCGAATTGAATGTGTAGCCCTCATTTTCACATTACTTCTATCAAACTTGCTTCTACTTAAAGCTAACAACACACCCTATTGATTTGATGAACCGATCGTGCTTTGCACACACACACCAACACACACACACACACATATATATATATATATATATATATATATATATATATATATATATATATATATATAAAGTTGTTGACAATCGGGAGGTCATATTAAAAGATACCCAGAGGCGCGCTAGAGGTCCGTTGCGATACCACTCATACACTCCCCCTCAGCTATTGGCCACTAGGCTCTGGGAACCATTTGGTTCCTTTGATGAATTGTACAATGCTCCTTAGTTCGATAAGAGATACATCAGTGATGCCTTAGAGGAAGGGAGCACTAAGAAAGGCTATTCTATTCCTTGCAAGTGCCGGCGAGAACTAACCCCTCTTTGTCCCTTGAACCAAAACTCGGACAGAAATTGCTGAACCCTGCGCCCAACCAAAATTAGTGATCCGCTTCGGAGGCTTCGGCTGTGGAGGCAACCGGTTTTATTTCTGGAGGCTGGGTATTACAGACGAGAGATGTGGGGACTAGTCTGCGTTTGCTTGCTGCTGATCCGTAGATGTGGAAGCAACTGGTTTAAAGCTCTCCTGCAGTGGACTACGGTTTCTGAATGCAGAAGCACTACGGTTTAAATTTTTGGATTCCATAACATCATTTATCAGTATGGATGGACAGATAGAAGGAGTCGTGAATTGTTCACCTGAATCAACAATTATGCTTAAAGTAACTGTTCTTCCCTATTGATCTACAGTCAATTTTCGGTCTGACATTGCATCGGTCAAAACCCGATCAGTAACTTAACATAGTAGGAAGTCAGCTTCAGGAAAAATATTTGTATTAACGGGCCAAACACCTGTAGCTGCAAAATCAACGTTGATGTTCCTTCCCGTGCTTGCTAAGTTTCTATTGCTGGGATACCATTCATGGGCATAACGTTTCAACCATTTTTGCGCATCCAACTGTCACTTGCAGTATTAATAGCCTTATTCAAAGGACAAAAAAAAACACAATACATTGGCTGTAGTTTGTGAATCCAGTGCGGGGGTAACGTGAGTAAGATTATGCTATTTGCTCCGCAAAACTCGATGTTTTTCAATATTATTTGGGGCGAATGGTCATCTAGTAAAAAAAAAACTTTTTGTTTTTTTGAAGAGGGCTCAAGAAGTGCTCCAAAAAAGTGTAAAAACCATCCTCTTGCACTCACTCTGAACCGTTAGCTATTCCTATGGATCCAGTTGGGACATCTCGAAAAAAATTATCTTGATATATTTTGCGAGTAAAGATAAACAAAGGTGATATGTAGTTTTCTATGGCGTTTCCAGCTAAGACCAACGTCACAGTCCCTCTCTCCACAGATGTGATAGCACTAACTTGTTTTTCTTTAAGTCGCGCAATAACTCTACCAGGTTTTTGGACGGTCATTATGCCTGTCTCGTCAACATTCCAAATATATTTTCCGGAAAGTTTATGTTTTGTAAAGACACATGTATAATAAACGTGGCCACATTTGTTTGATTGAAGCTCGTTGTGCGATTTGTACTTGTTGCTTTTAGCAATTTTACTGATAAATTTGGATGGCGTTCCATAAATAGCTTAAGATATTTCCTTCTCTTCCCAAGATGCCGGAAATTCCTTATTATGTTTATGTGTTAATTTTTATGTAAAGTTTTTCAATTCTTTAGTAAGAAGACTGTAAAACACCGAATCTTGATTTTGAATATTTTGCGTTTATCTTACCATAACTTCAATACAAAGTTATAACACACATACAGTATACAAATAACGTTTTCTTTAATATCAAGGTATGAGAATCCAGAAGAACGGCTCTAGAAGAAAATTGATTTCTGCTCGTTCTTTTAGGCTTTTTATTTTTAGGATGCGATTTTTTTGTCGACTGTACGCTGGGCAGGCTTAGTGTCTTTAACAAAGACCATAATTTGAAGCAACACAAGTCAACAAATACTCGCATAATATATTTTCTTCGTCTTAGGTGAATACCGTTGGACTAGCATACCCAATAGATGGTGGTTCTTCTATTTCATTCACCTCATAAGCTTTTTTTCTATATATTATGCTTGGAGTGATATGTAGTTCAAACCGTAAGAGGAGGCATCATTTCTAAGACTATTTCCACGTAATGTAACCTTCTCATAAGCTAGATCATATATTTCAATACTAGACGTAGCTCTATTAGTTTTTATTGTATGCTTATTTGGAATTCTGAAATCTAAAAATTAAAATATGTAGGTAAAGCATCCAAACCCCCACCACAAAACATAATACGGTAAATCAAGAGAGTTGTTACAAATTAGAAGAGTTGTGAAGTTGTGTTCTGGTATTTATTTTTACAAAGATGTCGTATTGACACTACCGCTTGCAATGCCGGTCGGCGCGATATAACATCCAATCAATAAATGCGAAAGCGCAATAAATGCGAATAAGCAATAAATGCGAAAAAGCAATAAATGCGCACTGTGGCAAGCTCTCTAGCTGCCATAGGCCCCGAGAAATCGAGTATGTCACAGCCCTCCTCTTTCTTCCCTACTACTACACGTTTACGCTAGCAATGCACGACTGTCTCCAACTTGATCCAACTTGATCTAAATATCGGGTCGTAAGATCACAAAAAGTCGTGTATAAAAAAGATATGTAAGTTAGTGAGGGGTTCTTGTGTGATGAGTAGTCTCGGAAATTTTCATTTGACAGTGTAGCCAAAGCTTCCAATTTGTCAACGCTTGATAATTTTTCCTAAAAAAAGCTAATAATTTCAAAAGACTCGATGATATGAAAGATATGTCTTTACATTCTTGCTGTTGACACAGATTTGTCTGCACGTCCATCAAAAGCTGTGAATATTTTGAATTTATAAACAGAAATGCGTCCTTAAAACTTTGTAATGATTTGAAGAGTTTATAAGAAGCTATCACAATTCGAAACTTCACAAATTTTCTTACTCATTTTTCGTACTTTTTTAAATTTAGACATATTTAAACTTTCGTGAAACGTAAGCCTGATTCACGCAAACACCAATGCATCCTGGAATTTCAGGTTGATCGAATAATACTATCACGAGAAAAAAAAATTACTATGCATACAATTTCAGTATAAAAGAAAATTATATGCAAAATTAAACTTTACTTCAATGCCAATTCAGAGGTCACACGCTAGGACTTACATGCATATATTCTTGAAGACAATGATAACTTAGCTTCTGATTTCAAATTGCAATCCAAGCAAGATAACAATCCGAACACATATGCATCAAATAGAATCACAGATTTAAAAAATACATTCTTTTCAGTAAATTTTATCAGATACATATATTCAAAAATCAAATTTCAACGCTACAAAACTCAATTGTACTCATGCATACACTTTTCAGATGCATCAATCTCTTTCGCATCAAAATTTGTATACAATCCGCAATTTTCAACGGAGAATTTTCCTACTTTGAAGGGTTATTTGCATAAAGTCTACATTTTTGCTCGGAACCATACCATAAAATCAGCATCAAAATATTTTTCTTCCTACAAAAAAGAATTCAACAACAATTGAAAATATTCATATTTATTATTGGTCGCAACGCAAGTTTGAAACGATTCATAAACTTCGAACCACCAGCTCGTTACTCACAAATTTTGATGTAACTTTCAGTGAAAATTACTCAACCGAAAAATTTCCATACGGTAATGGCTTTTTCATAACCTCCAGGGAAGGGGATATTATACACATTAATTTGAAGCTTTAGATACTTCAGTTGTACTCGTGTAACTGATACTATATGAGCACAAGGATGCAGCAGATACATAAACAGTTCCTTGCGGGCGTCATGAACGATGCACTTTACCTGGCCTGATTAAAAGCTGTAGCTGGAAACTCGGCAAGCTCGTTCAGATGTATCTGCCGGCATTGCTTTAGCTTTCATCTACTGTCTCTTTGGTATCGCCCGTGTTTTGCGCTATTCTCTACTGTCTGAAGACTATTCGTCTGTTTATGTTAATTAAAAATTAAAATGAGCTCTCCGTCGGTCGGGGGAAGATGGTGGTAGTCAATTTTGCACAACCTAATCTCAAGCACCATTTGGGAAGGATAACATGGCTGATCCGGCACAACACAGAAAATGCAAGGCTCACGTTCGACTTGAGTTATTCAAATTATCTTGTCTTCCTGTCGCTCTAGGTTCAGGCTCATAGTCGTGGCATGGAGAGCTGTAATATGATGCTATCGCCTCATTTTAAAATTCACCCCGAAAACACCATCACCAGCTCCACTTTTTGCTATTTTCTCGTCTCTAGTGATCCTATTTTCGAAAAACAGACAAAACAAAAATCTTGTACAGCCGCCGGCTACGAGAGCCCGTGCGTTATTTCGAGTTTAATGCCTTTCGGAGGCAATCTAGCAGTGACAGAGGATTCAGAGATTCAGAAAAGTACTTTTTTTTGTATGCAGGACGAAGGCTATCGACAGTGAACGCACATGCCAGGATATTTTGAGAATTTACTGCCATCATTCCTAGCTAGTCGCGTAGCAGTGATGTCGATGAAACAGTGAGCGGAAATTGAGAAAATCTGTTTTATTTGTCAATAATATTCTGGCTGATTTATTAATGGACTGAGATGTTTGAAAGAGAGGCGTACCTTCTTTCAACAATGCGACATATTTCTTGCTCGTTTCACTAGCCTTCCAAAGAGTTTGTACATGACATCTTGATGTGTGTCCATTCGATAGTGCATATTCTGAGCTTAGGTTCATGTTGAAGCTATGAGGCCCTACAGCAAGCGCGTGCAAACAAAACACCTTCACTGTAGTTGTAAATTCTAAAGCTCCCATGCAGTGATGAAAGCGAATATGCTTCAACGATGACACGTTTTCAAGACCAGGACTTTTATGTTTCAATTTCGCCGGGGGATTATCCTGTTTCGCAAAATCCATATAGCCCCAGGAGATCTACGAATGACAAGTGATTCGATGATTCCTCTTGCAAATACTACGACGCGACAAGGATAACAGCGCAGATTGGAAATGAAATTCGATTTTTCGGTGAATATATGAATCTGATTTCGGTTGAGTTGCAGACAAAATAGACTCGGAAATTGGTTTCGAGTGTGGGGTGGAGGTCAAATTAAAACGAGCAAATTTAATGCTTGTCGCGGCGAGAATATGGCACAGCATGAGCATTTCAAGAAGTGGAATCAATTTTAGATAAGTCAAAACCTCGATATTGCGGCAACAGTAATGCGATGTGCGAATTTAATGTAAAATGCTGATGGAGGGGCTGAGATCGAGAGCGATTTTAGGCCGTGAATAATATCTGTGCGAACGCGTTGTGCGGTATTTGGGCGTATTGATTTAGATGGGAAAGTTACGTGATGCCGTTTCGGGATTGCGCACATGAAATATTAAACGGATGAATTCAATCGGATTTTTCCAGATGGTTTCTTGTAATATTCCTTTTTGACTCCGAAGCGAGAAATCGGCTCTTTCATATTTAATAATGTTCACGTTCAGTCAAGGATAAACTCGGCTTACGGAATGATACGAGACAATCCTCTTCCTTAAGGTAATGTATGGCAGATTTTTTCAACGAAATCCGCTTTCGTCTTTTCTTATCATTAAATAATGCAGTCTAGTTGCAGTCTATAATACATTACGATCATAACGTTGTCATTGACTCGTAATACCGCTCAGTTATTAAGGTCAACATTACGAATGGTTTATTTATAGCAACATTTATTATTTATAAAAACATAAATTACAACTCTGAACACTCGAGCAGTGAACTTGGTTTAGAACAAGGTTCACTAACCAGGCCAGATTCATTTTGCAAAACGTGTCCCAGTTTCTTACCTTTAAGATTCACTGCTGAGTGACAGACATTTCCTATGTACATGACAGTTCGCAGTGCTTGTGAAATCAAAACAAACCCCACTTGTTTTGATTTCAAGTCCATTTTCATAAAATCGATGCAAAAATAAGCGTCATTTTGGAACCAAAATCATTTGTGACTGTTTTCTTGGGTAGCGAAAAATGTGGAAAAATTCGATTTGTGAGACGAAAACGACAAATCAAATCGTATGCGAACAATGAGAGTATTTATGCATTCAACTCGATATTAATCGAATCTAGTGATTGAAGTTAATTGTGTTGTGCGACGCGCCCAAAGTGTCAAGTCGAATCCGAGTGTCTACCGATTCTATAGGCCACATTGTAGATACAGATTGATCGGCTTTTCTGCTCTATGTAGCATAAACGCCCTATCTGCATTTTAGTAATTGTTCCACCGGAATGAAACTTTAGACATACAAAGAAATACATTTATTTGAGATACATCTGAAGGAAAAACTTTCATATTGAAAAAAAATTACGGCTTTTTTAGTGCGAAATGTAATGGAATAATAATATTTTGCATTTATGGTTACGTGTTCTGTAAATAGAGGTATTAGAGGCTATAAATTTTAACATGCTTGCAGAAAAGATCGGTTTTTCATGTTTGGAATAATGATGTAATAGAGAATAAAATTCTTAGATCTAGTGTTATTATATAATGGAAAAAAAATTGGCAATCCTTGGGGACTGACCGATTGAAGTTATACTTCTTTGGCTTTAATTATGAAGAAATTATTTATTACATTTCCAAACCCGGGAGCCGTAACATTCTTAGTGTTGTCTGTAACACGCGGAACATTCAAGAATGATGGACCTGCTATTTGTGAATCATGTATGACAGGTTCATTTACGGTGGAGTTTAATTTTCCAATTCGTTTTTTATATCTGTATCTCTGAGAATATATTCGATCTTTCTTTTTTTTTCTTATCTGGATCCATACAGTCTATATTTTCAGTAGATTGTAATTTTTCATTTTTTTTTCTTATCTCTGTATTTCTTTAAACGGATTCTCGCTAAATCTCTTTTTCTTTGGGTGGCTGTAATCTCACGGTTTCTTGAAGAGTCCGATGAATCAGATCTGTTTGTTACTTCCCCTTTGCATCCTGCTGCATCTTCTTCAGATGTATCTGATTTTGCTTTTTCACAATGGAAAAATTCATTGCCTGAATCGTCATCACTACTTCGTTTGCCCATGTTTTCCTCGTTTCTGCAGCAGTAAATTGGTAAAGTTGAACATGAATTACAATGTTTAAAGCAAAGAATTACATTCAAATAAAATGATAAAACAAAATAACAAATTCTCAACGGTTTTGCAAAATGTCCAATCTTTCGACACGATAACATAGACATATTAACAATAATTTTGCAATGAGCAACGATATGTACATGTTCACTATTAAGACTTACTGATTACCCTAAAGTAATACATACAAACAGGTCTTGCAAATTTTTCAATATTCAGATGGAATTATACATGCCTATTAACAATAATTGCAATAAGGTGAGATATAGATATTTGCACTATTGTAACCCAAAGATTACCCTAAAATAATAAATTGAAACCAGTTTTGCAAAATTTTTAACCTTTTTACACGATAACGCAAACCTAACTATAATTTTGCAATGAGATACACTATACCTATGTATGAACATTGTAAATCAGCGTAACGCAGCAGCATTATAGGTAAACATGCAAAGGCAGAATTACAACGCGAGCAGACAGCAGTCCAAAGTTGTAAGCATGCTTGTAAATGCAGTGTAATTCTTCGCACAAATGCTAATAATTTTTTTTTTATTAAATTTTTTCCGGACAAATGTTGATAATCTTTGTTTTAGGAAATTTATTTTTAAGTCAAAATAGTGAACCAGATACTACAAGAGATTTTAACAATTTTTTTTCAATTCTTTTACTACGCAGCTATGCCATTACTCTGAAGAACGTAAATACGTGCTTTTCAAATTTAATAAAAATATTAAATAGGTAAAAAAATACTCACTTTTTTTTGTGCTGTTTTATTTTACATTACACAAATATTATACTAAATAAGACGCAAGAGCATACACCATAAACACCAGTTTCGTGCTGGGTACTGAATATCAACAGCTATATACTAGATATATCACACTGTACGTATGTGTGAGAAACAAACATGAATAAACAGAGCGAGTGAATCAACCCACATCTGCTTTCTCTTTCTTAAGCATTGCAATATATAATATATAAGAACGTTTCACAAACATCTGACGGATCCGAGCGATTCTATCACAAGCCTCTTCTCTCTCCGTCGTCTTTCTTTTTCTTAAGCATTGTAATATATAATATATAAGAGCGTTTCAAAAAAAAATCTGACGGATCAGAGCGATTTTCACTTATGCTTTCTAATACCTACCCAACGAGCCAAAAGAAGTATAACTTCAAAAATTTCAGATAGGGCGTTTATACTACGCAGAGCAGTATTGTGATCGACAGATTTCATTCTAATTTGAAATTATGCATAGTTTTTCCCGATTACTCTATGCTCACATGCACAATGTAAAACAGCATTTTCAATTTTTTATCATAAACAAGCATAAAAACCATCAGTTTTCATTTCAATGCCTGTTTTTCATAAACAAATTTTGTTGCATACTAGTATAGTGGTAAATCAAAAATCTCTGAATTTGAACAAATCATAGACCTATCTCTTATATACACTCAAGTCCTCCAGAAATTGCATGTTAATCGGACCACACACTCCAGAGATGATGTCCCTTAATCTTTTTGATGATTTGAGGTGCTTTTTTCACCACTGTCAAATGAACTGGTGATAGCAATCAATGTTGTTATTATTTTCACTCAGTAAGGTCTGACCAATTGCCATTGATAGATTTACACCGCAGCTACAAAATCGTAAGAAATTATTTCCAAAATCAGTGTTCAGGAGCGAAAACTCAAAGATTGCTTCGTGTGTTTTATGGACTGCATAATCGTCCACAAACACGTGCTACTGGGCATGTGCCAAATTTTTATAACCAATTCACATTACTTTACCTTTCGAAAAAAATATCGCAGCCGTGGAAGCCATTGTTGCTGAAAACACTGGCACTCGCAAGGAGCTGAGATTTGTCCGCCCACTTTGTTCAAAATTTTGATCAAACACTATGATCCAAAGGTTTAGAAAGGAAAGATAGATTCAATGAATGCCATAACTAAAGCCGCACTTCCGTCGAATCCGTCGCACGTTCGGAGAATGGGTCGGATATAAACTGAAAGTTGATCCTCTGTTTTATGAAAAATCTTTGTTCAGCGATGAGGTTTATTTTTTGCTCGATGGCTACGTCGATAAGCAAAATATCCTAAACTAGAGAAAATCTCCGTTAAGTCACGGGGACATCATTGCATCCACAAAAACGCACTGTATAATGCGCCCTGCATACTTGTGGTATGGTAGGTTCTTAGCTCTTCAAAGATTATCACGACGAACTTGTTACTGTTATTGGTGCCCAGTACAGAGCGATGATAAACCAGTTTTTGTTCTCAAATTGGCGTCAAATGGATATCAGTACGATGTGGTTTCAACTGGACAGCGCTACGTACAACACAACGCCCGCAACCGTAGATTCATTGAAAACGAAATTCGGAAAACGAATTATCTCGAGAATCAATTGACCACCGTCAATTGACCACCGTAGTCTTGCGATTTGACTCCATTGACTAACTTCTTGTTAGGATCGTGAAGTCGTTGGTCTGAGCTGACAAAACAGTGAAGATCAATGCTTTAGACGCCAACATAGTTCGCGTCATTGACAATACACGGCTCCAGTGGCTTTTTTTTATTTATATTTATAATTAGCTTTTTGAGAGATACTCGCGGCAATCATTTACTAGAAATCATCTCCAAAAAGGAAATATAAAACGCCAAATTTTGCAATGGAAAAAATAAGTTAATTTATTGCTATTTTTTGTTATTTTTTATTGTTATTTTTTGTCTTATTCATGTTCGAAGCTCTGTAAAAAACATGGTTCACCTTATTTGGATGAAAGAGCTTAAGCGGTGGAAAAAAGGCTCAAATTCCAATTACATGTCATGCGGGATTTGAAGTGGAGAAAGAGTGCTGGCACATATCAAGCACTGGTGGCTCGTAATGTTGGATCTCAGGGAAGCATAAATATTTTTTCATATATTTGTAGAATAATCAAATACGCATTTGAGTGCAGCAAATTTATGATTTGATTTCCAACCAGATGATTCAATAATTTTTCTATTCACCAAGATCACCATTTATTTCTGAAATATTTAAATTCTGAATTTTATTTCAAGGAAAAAATTAACGCTTTTTTTTTAATTTAAAAGTAAAATCATTGGTTCTGGTCATTAAGAATCTATAGAACATTTAAACTTAAGATTTAAAATCAAATTATTTCCACATTAGATTTTATTTTGAATATTTACTTTGAAAACAACTATTTATCTCTCTTAAATTAATCAAACTCAATTTGATCCACTTCAAAAGTGGAGAACATATTCGAACTGAAAAAAAAGCAAACAGAGAAATCAAAATAATTTCAATTTGCGTTATATTTCAAAATATACTGATAAATTATGCTTTCCTTGTGTAAGGAATCTTTAGCAAAACAAACACTACTTCTTTTTCGTCCAATGATGACCTCCTCTGATCTCAAGACAAAAAAGGTGCTACAGATTTCGGATTCAACATGCAATTTTTGTTTGAATCTTATTTCGAATGCATTTTTATGCTTTTTGGAAAATCGTCATAGAGAGTAGTGAAATAGTGTAGGAAAAGGTTTGCCACCAAAACAACAAAAACTTAAATCAAAGGTATGTAAGAAACGGTGATTGAAATTTCTACGGTGACCCTAGCTATGAAAGCACCTAAAGATACATTTTCAAAATACTTGTTTTTTGATACAAGAGTGTCTAAAAGACGATGGCTATCATAAACAGCGCAGAGCTAGAAGAAATTTGAGAGCAGTTTGGACCCTAAAACTGATAAAGCTCTTCCTTGGACCAATAAAACCGTGTTTGGAAAAGTTTCTTGATTAAAGATCAAGCAATTATCCCTTACCACATGAACTGAAAAACACAACAGTTTCTTCATCAGATGACAATAAGAACCCTTTTTACTGTAACCTGAACGCTTCATAAATGCTTGAGCGATCTCTTTGAATGACTTTAATTAACCCATTTCGTGAAACCGCAGCTCACTTCAACAACAAACCATAAGACCGAGCTGATATTCGCAAGCATAAATATTACTATACTAACCTCATAAACTACAACTAATTCCGAAAACTTTCCCGATTCCTGCCCTCGCTTCCATTCTTGCTAGGCAAAATCTTATCAGATTCAATTTATGTGCAATTCAAGGATTTAAGTTTGCATGAAGTAAAAAGTATTCTCATTTTAGGGTACATCATTATCTTCCGTCGCTATGGATAGATGTTGCTGTTAGCATCGAATAATCGTGCATACACTCACAAGGACATCTGAGCTCTTTCATTGGAAGACCCTTACGTAAACCCAATGAATTTACGACAGTCGCCTCCACTCTGAAAATTTGCATCTGAATAAAAATTTTGATTCTGGGAACATTTTTCAAGCAGCTTAACATTCCGTATGAGAGAAAAAGCCAAAGGGCAGAGTCTTCAGATCTAAGTTTAGGAACATTTCCATTTTGTCCTAGACAAGTATTTACGACCGTTTACCAAGAGATGTCTGTTTTATTTTTGTGAAGTCCTTGTACATCAGTATTAATATCTTTGCCCGAGTAACTCCTGTTCTAAGCACTAGACATGGCTAAATATGGCAACGTATTTGAATGTAGTGGAAACGGATGACTCTGGGGCCGTTGAGTTATAAAGATTGGAGCTTCTATACGAACATGAAGTGGAAGGCGCAATAGAGTAAATGCATTGACGTCATACATGTAAAATGTCGTTAAACTACCACTGAAAGTGTGCTTTCGGTAAGACTACATTTTTAAACTAGAAATGAATATTTTTAACAGTGAAGGAAAAAATCGGTTATTATTTTAAACTACTACCTTGGCTATACTTAACCTTCGATATCTTCAAATTTCCAGTACTTGGGTATACTTTTAACACTGTCCACTCTCCGGACCCTAATTCTGAAAAAAAACAAGCGTGACAAAATGAATGGCACAAGCTTCGGCTACATCTTCAGTAGCTCAGAAAGTATTTTTGGTTCCCAGAGCCTACTATCTCAGTAAAAGATAAAGCTAGTTAAGAAAGATAACAGAAGTATAATCTATCCTGACAGCTATATCATGTGATGTAGGCAAGAATCAGTATCTTCAAATAGCGACTCATCTTATTTATCTATTGATGAGTTTTTGCTTCTAGACCAACTGGCTGATCAGGTGATCAGCAGAATAAAAAAAACTTCAATAATGAAGATGCATAATCAGTAAAAATATTTCAGGGGCATACAGAAGGATGCTAACTGTTATGAAACCTTTCGGTTTTCCTGCTGTATCAATTATTGTGTTTGCAATCTTGAAAATTCGCTCAGCCAAAAAAAAAACATTTTGCCCTATAACTAACTCCCAGTGCAGTCACGAAATTCAACACAAAATTCCTATCGTAAACGGACCTTAATGTCAGTAAAAAGTAAGTAAGAATCTGGTTAAACACAATCATGATAGGGTTGCCAGCTAGGGTAGTTTTTGTATGTTTTGTCATATCTTCCGCATAAAATTTTCAAACGGCAATAAACTCATGATGCCAATAAACAACAAACATTAAAATTTCGAAAAGTTGAAAAGTTTTGTGGTTGATAGCCCGAAAGTTGTTTTAACTCCTATGACTTTTTACTCCAATGCAGTGATTCGATCGAAATGAAATTCACTGAATGGGTTGACCTCAACAAGAAGAAAATGTTTATTCTGGATTTTGGTACCAGAGAAGAGTTGCCAGCACCATTTGTTTTTGTTATTTTCGTACCAGTATATGCTACCAACAAATGTTCATATGGCGAAAATCTGCAACGAACTTTCCAAGTTTGGTAGGCAGCACCAAACAACTTTCTATCCCTGTAACATTCAACAAAGTTATCAGATGAAAAACAATTCACAGAGTTGAATGATGTCGGCGTGAAGCAGTTATTATAGACTGTAAGAAGTAGTTTTGGTAAAGCGTTGCGAGTACTGAATATGTTCATCATTATTTATGTTATAGAACTCTTAAAAAGTCAAATGCGATAAATCTTTGGTGATATATATGATCAAAACGGAACTCATCTTCCTAAATTATGAAATTCTTCCAATACAATGAGTTTCCATGTAGTCTCCACATTCAAGTGGTATGTGCTCTGGTATTTGAAGTTAAAACAGTTTCAATAGAATATAAAATTTAAAGATGAAGTATATAGAATACACTGTCTTTCAACGATAATTTCGGCGAATGAAATCTAAAAAGAAAAACTTCATTTATAATCTAATAAGCAGAAAATCTAGATTTGAACCGTTGACATAAAAAGGTTTCGATACTACAAACTGAGCTGTTTTTGTGTATTGCAGGGGCTGATGTCACGCTATTTTAAACAACAAAGTAGGCGCGAATGGTAACACTCTTATTTTATACAGGAATAAGGGAACCTTCGAATACAAAACGATTTCAGGTTCAGACCCCAAAAAACAAACTGACTACCATGAATGAGGTGTAGCTTTAATTTTTTGCAGCTGGCTTGTATAAGCAATAGGGCTTCGCCAAACAGGAAAATTAAAAATTTATGGTTAGGTCTCTTTTTCACAGCTTATTTCTTCGAAAAATATCAAAAATACCCCCAAAGAGTTTCATTTTGAATTCAAAGTTCAGCACATTAGTCAAATAAGCAGCAATAAAGAGCGCCGAGCTAGATTTGAACCGGTGACCTGTGAAGGTCCTTTCACGGTAACGTCATTTGGAATCTATGTCGCTACGACCTGCTCCGTCAATATGTATAATACACTGATATGTCACGCTTACTCAAACAACAAAGTGAGCGCGAGTGATAGCACTGTTATTTTATCCAGAAATTAGCGAACCTTCGAATACAAAACGATTTCACGTTCAGACCCCAAAAACAAACTGATTACCATGAATGAGGTGTAGCTTTAATTTTTTGCAGCTGGCTTCTATATCGCAATAGGGCTTAACCAAATAGGAAAATTAAAAATGTATGGTTAGGTCTCTTTTTCACAGCGGATTTCTTCAAAAAATATCAAAAATATCCCCAAAAGAGTTTTATTATGAATTCAAAGTTCGGCACATTAGCCAAATAAGCAGCAATAAAGAGCGCCGAGCTAGATTTGCACCGATGACCTATGTAGGTCCTTTCACGGTTACGTCATTTGGAATCTATGTCGCTACGAACTGCTCCGTCAATGTGTATTATACAATGATATGTCACGCTTACTCAAACAACAAAGTGAGCGCGAGTGATAGCACTGTTATTTTATCCAGAAATCAGGGAACCTTCGAATACAAAACTATTTCACGTTCAGACCCCAAAAAACAAACTGACTCCCATGAATGAGGTGTAGCTTTAATTTTTTGCAGCTGGCTTCTATAAGCAATAGGGCTTCGCCAAATAGGAAAATTAAAAATGTATGGTTAGGTCTCTTTTTCACAGTTAATTTCTTCGAAAAATATCAAAAATATCCCCGAAAGAGTTTTATTTTGAACTCAAAGTTCGGCACATTAGTCAAATAAGCAGCAATAAAGAGCGCCGAGCTAGATTTGAACCGATGACCTATGAAGGTCCTTTCACGGTTACGTCATTTGGAATCTATGTCGCTACGAACTGCTCGGTCAATGTGTATTACACACTGATATGTCACGCTTACTCAAACAACAACTGAGCGCGAGTGATAGTACTGTTATTTTATCCAGAAATTAGGGAACCTTCGAATACAAAACGATTTCATGTTCAGACCCCAAAAAACAAACTGACTCCCATGAATGAGGTGAAGCTTTAATTTTTTGCAGCTGGCTGGTATAAGCAATAGGGCTTCGCCAAATAGGAAAATTAAAAATGTATGGTTAGGTCTCTTTTTCACAGTTAATTTCTTCGAAAAATATCAAAAATATCCCCAAAAAAGTTTTATTATGAATTCAAAGTTCGGCATATTAGCCAAATAAGCAGCAATAAAGAGCGCCGAGTTAGATTTGAACCGATGACCTATGAAGGTCCTTTCACGGTTACGTCATTTGGAATCTATGTCGCTACGAACTGCTCCGTCAATGTGTATTACACACTGATATGTCACGCTTACTCAAACAACAAGTGAGCGCGAGTGATAGTACTGTTATTTTATCCAGAAATTAGGGAACCTTCGAATACAAAACGATTTCACGTTCAGACCCCAAAAAACAAACTGACTGCCAGGAATGAGGTGTAGCTTTTATTTTTTGCAGCTGGCTTGTATAAGCAATATGGCTTCGCCAAATAAGAAAATTTAAAAATGTATGGTTAGGTCTATTTTTCACAGTTAATTTCTTCGAAAAATATCGAAAATAGCCCCAAAAGAGTTTTATTTTGAATTCAAAGATGGGCACATCAGTCAAATGAGCAGCAATAAAGTGCGCCGAGCTAGATTTGAACCGATGACCTACGAAGGTCCTTTCACGGTTACGTGATTTGGAATCTATGTCGCTACGAGCTGCACTGACTTTGTGTGTTATACACTAATACGTCATGCTTACTCAAACAACAAGTGAGCGCGAGTGATAGTACTGTTATTTTATCCAGAAATTAGGGAATAATAAATACGAATACAAAACGATTTCACGTTCAGACCCCAACAGACAAGCTGACTCCCATTGATGAGTCATAGCTTGAATTTTCGGCTTCTGGCATAGTATTAGCAATAAGGCTTAGCATGTATTAAAGTTAAAAATTTATGGTTAAATGTCCTTTTTACAGTTGGTTTCTATCACAGTTGGAATAGATGAAATCTCCAAACGACACATATGAACTAGGGTGCTTGATTTTGACCCCAACATGTATGCCAGCGAGAAAAATCATTCGAGTCGGCCCTTCATTCCCTGGTTTCCAGAAATGAGGAGGAATCTCAAATGGAGAGAATGTTAGGGGGGTATTTGTCGATATTGGAGATATCTTTCACTTGACAGCCTTTGTGGCGAGATTGTTGTTGTTGGAGGCTGAATGTCACTGCTCCTTGAGAACGGAAGCGACAAATAGCTGCCCTCTAGGGTGTGTTTGATAGCCGCTCATGTAGAGTAAGCTAGCAGACTCCTTGCTAAAAGAACTGCAGCACGAACCGCTGCACGCACAGGATGGCGTGGCCACACTAGCAGACAGTAATAATCTGAATGTGCTATCTAGAAATACATAAAGCGCATTTTATATAATTGACGACTGGTGTTCGTGGCATGGCCTAATAGTGAGCTCTGGTAAGACGAAACTTGTTTTGTTTAATAGGAAAAGAAATTTGAGAAGACTTAGTGCTTCCTAATATGAAGCATGTAGCTCTTAAACATTGAGATGATATCAAATATCTAGGAATATTCTTGGACATACAGTTTCTCTGGAAGAATCAAGTGGAAGTGAAGCTTACTCGTGCTTTAAATGCTTATGGGCAGTGCCAGAGAGCTTGTACTACAACATGGGGTCTGAAGTGTCGTGTAGTTATGGGGATCAGCGTAAAAATGCCGTGGCCGCTGATCACTTATGCATCCGTGGTGTGGTGGACTATGTGAAGCTATTATATGGTCACAAGAAGATAGTCATGGTTCAAAGGATTGTGTGCCTGAGTTGTGAGCTATTTGCTGGGCAATTAAAAAAAGGAAGGCAAATCGTATTGCTATTCGCGGTCACAGTCAAACTGCGCTGACTACTTTGAAAATTGAAATACAAGGCACGATTGAACTCTGTCGTCAGATTCAATACAGTGCATCTGCTGTGGGTAACGGGCACTGTGGTGTTGACGAAAATTAAATTGCCGACGCCATTGCAAAGCCAGGTTTGACGCTTCAACTGCAGAGCCATGAATCCGCCTTGGGAAGTGGTTACTTGATACTCACAAAGAGAGATGGAGAGATGGTCTTCTTCTCAAAGCCTTGTCATGCAACTGCTGATTCCTACTCATCAAGAGCAGAAAAGTTTGCAGAGCCATTACAGGTATACTGACTGGATACAACAGCCTAGGAGAACATATGTATGTATCGAAAAGGTGTTGCACAAGATTACCTTTGTCCATCCTGCCTAGAAGAGGCTGACTCTGCGGAGCATTTTATCTGTGATTGGCCCACGTTTGGACGTCTCAGATACAACCATTTATTACTGTGTTTACGGCTACGGCTGAATCTTAGATGCCATGACCACCAGCTCAAGCACAACAGATGAAGATCGTGACTCAAACAAACGCGAAGACGAAAGTAGTTCTCAGAGAGTTGAAATCATTTGGCGCTACCTAGGATGAATCATGACGAAGCGATCCTTTTATTTTATATCCTATTCGTATTTTATTAAGTAATGCCATAAATATTAGTATGAAATAATTCCATAACGTAAGATAATTCAAATTCAGAAAACTTTTAGAAATCATTTGAGGCGTTTTGTTCCCAAAAAGCATATTCGTTTCCGGATTCGATTTTGCAAGCAGAAAATAGCACTCCAAACTTCGGACTCAGCTTCGGACTCGGATGACCCAATGCATCATATTTAAACAAATGCAGCTTTTCTATTTGACAATGTAGCTTCGTGCTCAAGTTTGAAGAAATCTATACCTATTTACACGTATTGCGTTTATGCTTACCAATCAAAATTACCTTATACGTTTTTGAATGCGAAGTCTAACAATAAGCAGTAACATTGACAACACATATGACAATTGGACCAAAATTATGGTAAATGCAAGAATTATCCCGATTTGCCTCAAAAAACCAGCACTGTTAAAAGTTATCTAAAAAGTTAAAAGTCACTAAATAAATGCTACAAAATTGATCGAAGTTTCCTTTCAATTCGAGCAAGCAAAAAATCTTCAACCATAAATAGGCCGTATAGATTACACTTTTCTGTCAACCATACTTTGTCATCGTGGGGCTCTCACCCAAGTGGAATTTTTTATAGCTATACGCCACACTAAGTGGTCATAATTCATTACATTGGAACATTGGAGTGGAACTTACACGCATCTCGCGTGGACAAAGGAATCATTTGACAAATCTCACTTGACAACATGCTACACATAAATCGTAACGGGATGACGTGCGCACAAAGAGCACCGTTTTTCCAATAGGAAAAATACAAATTCAAGTTAATTACTAAAATGACCCATAATAAGTTATGAAGGATATTCAAGTGCCATTTTTTTTTTTAGCTTGATAGTGATACTCATGGTCGCATTTGGTCAACAAGGAAGTGCTTGCCATGAGATTAGATGCGATTTGTAGCTTAGTGGAATTGTAAAGCCGAGATGGCAGATTTACGTCGAAGGCTGGGAAAACTTTTGTATCGAATGTTTAGGCTGTAATGTGAATCATGGTTTGGGAGATGGGAACCTTTTTATAGAGAACTGTGTACCATCTCAATGTGGATTGAGCGGAACCAATTTTTTTTTAACAGGTGATTGCGTACAGTAATATTCACAACCAACCGTAAAGCTTAAACTGAATTGAATCGATTTTCGCATGGCGAAAATACATAGTTTGGTTCTAATAGTTGTTAAGGATAATCAAAAATTAAATAAAACTATTGAATGATTATTGCGATATTTCGCAATATGCTGCCAACCCCACAGACGATCCAACAGAATTATCGCAAATTTATGTGAGATGTGAACATACACGCGTCTAAGTTGACCACGTATCACGTCTGGGTTTTGTCCATCATCTCGCCTATTTGGGAAATGTCACTGGAGGCCGTGAAAATGAAATCGCAACGAAACGAATGCAGCGTCGAAATGCACCATATTGTAAATACAATTCAGTGAATCTAGTTGAGTCGAACCAGGAAGTGCATTGGTGATGCATCGCAGATACAATTAATTAATGTTTTTGTTTGACGCATTACATACGGCGACGCGTCCGGCCAAGATGGAAAATTAGAAATTTCGAGGAAAGCAATTAATTTGGAGATCACTTCAGTGTGTTAGCTGAATAGCGATGATATGACTCGTGTTCACAGTCATGTGTGTTTTGCTTAATTGAAGGTCAAGTAGCCAGCGCAAAATGCTTTTAAGTGAATCAAGCGAAATTTCACTGCCATCGGTTAATGTGCATTTTAGCTTTGAACGGATATCAACCGATTTGTTACGAAATTAGTGAGATATGAGTGAATGTTTACTAATGGGTTTGCTGCAAATCTTCACATTTTCTTGATACCTATCAAATATGAATATTAAATTTTATTTATTTATTTAGAAGGACTAGAATCCTTATATGGTTTAAGGAATAGTGTATTTCAAATTCAAAAGAAATACAAAATGTGGTCAAATTTGTGGTTTAAGGGTAAAAATAAAGTTACCCTAGCCTGATTCCATTGCATTTTCCTTGGTAAAGGCAGTGATGCCCCTGATATAAAAAAAATGGTGGTTTGATGCTATAAGTGAATGATCCAGATACATAAACTGGGGGAAAAAAAGTCCATTAACACCAATCGAAGCTGACGGGTGTGTGCTACTGTAAATTCAGGTGCATTCATTTATGGATTTGGATGGGTTTTTTTACTCAATAAAGCAATGAAATTTTGTTTGGTACAAAAGGTCATTAGGATTTTCCATTTAAGGATCATTCAAATGGCTTTGCGTATATGCGCATCACTAGGCTAGGCTAAAAAAGTCCGTGAACACATGTTTTAATGAAGGTATTGAAGCAATTTGGGAAAACATTTATTGCTTTAAACTTTGATTACTTATGACACATGGCTTAGAGAGACAGAAGGTGTGAGTCCTTTCAAAATTTGGATTCATTTTCGTCCTTCGATAGCTACGAAAATAGAAGTTTCCGATTCGGTTCGAGAATTAATAGTTAACCTACGAAGAGAGGGAAAAAGTATCCGCGAAATCGTCAAAATTGTTAGCAAAAATCCTTCTACCATACATAAAATTATAAAACGGTTTAAAGAATTAGGATGCGCGGCCAGCAGGTTTTGTACTAGACGCCCGCCAAAACTGTATTCCGCGCATAAACGACAGATTTTAAAAGTGATTCGTGAGAAACCGGGTACAAGTGCATTGACAATCGCGCAAAACATGTCACAGGATTATGAAGTGACAGTTACACCACAAACTATCCGTAGCCATTTGCACAAAAGTAGCTTTCAAGGTCGAGTCCCAAGGAGGAAGCCATTTATCAATAAACTTAATCGGAAACGCCGTCTCGAGTTTGCTAAGGAACACCTATCCAAGCCCTCTTCGTTCTGGGAACGTGGGAACGTTTTTCGGACGAGAGCAAATTCAATTTATTTGGGACCGACGGACGACAGAAAGCATGGCGGAAACCGAAGGAAGCCCCACAACTCAAAAACCACAACCCTACGGTGAAGCACGGCGGAGGAAATGTAATGGTGTGGGGATGTATGAGTGCTGGAGGAGTGGGTAAACTGCACATAATTGAAGGTATTATAAATCAGCATATGTACCTTGATATTCTGAGCGACAATTTATTTAAGAGTGCCAGAAAATTTGGATTAGAGGAAACTTATGTTTTTCAACAAGATAACGACTCCAATCATACTGCCCGAAAGGTTCAAGAATGGTTGTTTTACAGAGTAGGTTGACTTCTCCAAACCCCTCCACAATCGCCAGACCTGAACCCCATTGAGCATTTGTGGGATGAAATTAATAGGAGAATTCGTAAACGTCCACTAAAATCCTTGCAAGATTTGAGAAGAGTCATCAAGGAAGAATGGGATCAAATTCCGGCAGAAATTACAACGTAACTAGTTGGATCGATGCAAGCACGTCTCCTGGAAGTAATCAAAAACAAAAGTGGCCCAACATCGTTTTGACTTAAATTTAAACTTCATTTTGTTAGTTTATAAATTACTACTTATATTGTGTTCACAGACTTTTTTTTGCAATATATTTTAACCTTTATTGATTTTCAGATTCTTGGGAGTTTTTCAAGCATAAAAATATTAATTTTTAATTTTAGAAATATGCTTTGTGCTTTTTAAGATATAAATATAATGTTTTTCTTTTGAAAATATTGCTTGTATGACTCTTGTAGTGAGTTCAGATCATTTGCTTATGAATGTTCACGAACTTTTTTTGCCCAGTGTATCTTAAGGCTGGTATTGAGCTCAGCGTGAACATAAATTGTAGCAAGACTCCATTATCTGATCATTTTTCGGAGAGAGATCTTTAGGGAGAGAAGCGCACAGACTCTGCAGATTACTTACAGATAAAGTATTCAGCATATCAATTTTCGTTCAAGTTATTTTCGTTCAATTTTTTTTCGTTCAATAACAGATGCTAAGCTTAGTCAAAGTGACTATCTCTTCAATTTTTTTTTCGTTATTATTCAACAATCTCTAATCTTTCGTTTTGACCGAGATGCGATTGTATCTTTTAAATCGTTCGATGGAGATGTCCTTATAGCTATAGAAATTCAACTCCCTCCAAATTTATTAGCAGCTTACTTTACAATTCCTTTGAATCCTGTGTAAGTGTCCGAGGATACTTCGGTTTTAGTTTTCTTATTGTTTACTTTATTTACTTCCTCTATGGCATTAGTATTGATGACTAGAAAAGCACTTTGAATTATTCGATAGCATGTCCATAATCTTACAATAATCCGTTGGTCCTCTACTCCTAGTTTTCCGGAAGAACATTTTTTCTTTCGTCATTAGCCACCACTCTCAGAATTTGCTCTTCAACAGCTGTGCCTTACTAGAATCCTTGCCCTAGTATTTTGGAAAATACCTACTAATGATCTTTTTTCTCAAAATCTACGCTTTCGCATCTAAGTGCTAATATTCAATCCTTGAAATCTCTTCATTCGCGTCAATACTCCAAATAAAATATTTTCAGAAGTGAATAGTCTGACCTAAATTGATTTCAAATCACCATTGATTCGGACATCTTCCTATCAGAACTCACATCCGATAATTTTGTTGACTATTTTTACGACTTTATAATCTCTTTTTCACACATATTTATACCGAAATACAAAATATCCCCCTTCACGCCTGCATAAAAAATTCAAGCTTTTCGAAGTTTACAAATGGTGGGGCTTAGCTGAAGTCCTTGAAGCTCACTGTAAACTAAAAACCTACATAGGGACATATGCATACATGGACACATGTGCAAAAATACCTTTAGATTATAATGATCGTCTTGCAGTTTCAAGCTGGTTAGTGGATACATTGTCTTGACCATATAGCTACGGCAAGCACATGAAAAGAAAGCCTTCAAATCAGCGAACCTCCTAAAAAATTGCGTTTCATATCATGCAAACGATTGGTCAATTTTATGTTTTTTCTACACTGTCAAATTGAATTTTTTGAAATTACTCATCGGTCAAGAACAACAAGCCTTCACTGAATTACCAATTTTTAGCGCCCAATTTTTCCCCTGATATTTGGTTTAGCAATGTTGTTGCATTCGCACTTGAAGCCAAAAATGCTCCTCGTAATTTATATAAAATATCTGGCACATTTGCTGACCTCCTTTTTTTTATAAAGAGCTACGCTTGAAGGCGACAGAAGCTGCCAGACAGGCGACGCGTATTTACATTGCTGGCATTAAAGCACTAATCAGAGTAAGCCAACCGAAATCTTTTTGGGCGTTCATCCGTTCCTTGAAAAACTCGCCTAGTTTTTGTGATACAGCTGCTTCTATTCCACATGAAGTGTGTGAGCTTTTTGATTCTTAATTTGCCTCTTTCTTCTTTCAACAAAGTCTTGCTTATTCCCAAAATCTTCTCTCCATATTTGCTCCTGAATTACATTCGTTTCGAACAAATAATTTAGAAATTAAGCATCTGATGAACGATATCGATGCCAATACCGATATAGTACCGACGGTATTCCATATATCCTGGCTAAATCTCTTTCATCATCTCTGTGCGTCACTCTTTCTATCTTGTTCTTCTCTTTAGGAAATTGCCAACATCTTCCCAATACATAAAGCCGGTGATCATACATACATCTCAAAATACCATCTCATTTTCCGTCTCCCTTGTTTTAGCAAGATCCTTTATCCAGACTACTTAAGCTCATGAGGAGCATGGTTTTGTCAAAGGTGAATCACGTTTAACCAACCTTCGATGCTTCACACATATGGTCGCATCCGTTCCTGACCATCAAAAGCAGGTCGACATACTATATACTGACTTTATTAAAGCCTTTAACATCTGTCAACCCTATACTCCTTATTCAAAAGCTGAAAAAAAGATGGCTTAGCTGGTCCTTTTCTTTCCTGGCTTACCTGTTACAGCTTTGGTCGTATCTGTATAGTAACAAGTTTGACTTTCTATTCAATGACTCCGTTAAACAGTCCCATAGCTCACACTTTTGACGATACGAGCACTCACTATAACAATACACTATCTGTCATATCTTCCGACCTAAATGTACATGATCTTTATGAAGAAGAGGAATCAGCTATACAAATAATATCAAGTGCCGACTAAAATTCTATTTCAATAAATATAATAATCTAACTGAGAAAAATCGATGTTGCTTCAATAAATGCTAAACTTCATGACAAAAACCCTAGCACATCAGAACCGCTAGAAACACTAATGTTCGAAGAACACTAGAGGATTTGTGCAAATTTTGAGTGTTTATTCTACTACTAGCTGCTTTTCCTACTAATATACCCCTAGTAATAATAGATCCTAAGCCAATTAAACTTCGACGACTTCATCGAAAGTTACAGCGATAGAAACATGTTTGGGGTTGGCATCCGAAAAATGTGCAGACCTTAGAAAATTTAAACATTGTTTACTTATTTTCATTGCAAGTGTTTGCGATATGAATACTTAATGCAAGCATTTATTGACCCGAAAATAACAAAAACGACTAGTGCTGGCAGTTCTTTGCTAGCACTGAAGCAAAAGTTATGTCGCATCTACCTAACGTTGAAGTCAACCGGCTCTACGAATTTCGTATTGATCCGATCACTGCATTGAAAGTTATAGGGATACAAAGAAATTTAGGGTTACCATTCGCAAAAGTTTTCAAATTTTCTAGATCTTAATATTTGGGTGTTTATTTTGACAACAAGATCACTACGATTTGAAAATTCTATGATAAAATCGCTTAATATAGATATGCCAAAAAAATACAAAAACAACCATAGCTGGCAGCCCTATCATTGTTTTTCCAACTATATTTTTACCGAGTATTGCCTATAGGAAGTCTAATTTGTCATTTTAATTTCGTTACGATTCTATGACTGTACTATAAGCTACAGGGCAAAGAGCATTATTTTCCTGAGCGAATTTTCAAAATTTAAAACACCAAAACTGCTATAGCCAGCAGCTCCACCCGAACTTTTCAACCAAATTTCTATCAAATGTGGCTTAAAGTAAGGGTCACCTACTGTGCGAATTTAGTAAATATTGAATGACTGAATCAGAATTGATAGGGCTAAAAGCTGTAATTTTTTTTTCTTAGTGATTTTGCAAGATGGCACCACTGGTACAGAATTGCCCGATTTTCAAAATCACTTCTACCAGACCTGGTCCTATTCAATACCAATACATTCTCTAAATTTCAATTGTATCTGATTATAGGGTCGTGAGTTTCCGTAAACAGAAGTTTTTGATCCTAAAACATAGGTAAATGGGGAAAGGGCTACCGTTCTTGCCCGTAGTAAAATTTCAAAATTTACTTTGGCTGTGTAGACAAAGCATAAGATTTATATATGAGTACCTTTTTTTTCTAAAAAGCGACAATTTTTCAGGAGAGTCGATGATTTGAAGGTTTTCACTTTCAGTGCCTGCCCTTGCTACAGGGTTACCAACCTGCTCATTGAAAGCAAGACATATTTACAACTAAATAATACCAATATGTTTTGAAAGTTTCATAATGATTTGATAGCTCTGTCAAAAGTTAGCTTAATTTAAAAATATTCAAATTTTTCCGATCTCTTGTTAGGCACCTAGAGCACACATTGGGTTAAAAAATTCCAAAACATTATCCGATTCACATTTAAAACACGTCCGAAATTTATTTTGTTAGCTTTATTTTTGCAAAAGTTATTTGTGAACAGAATAATAATTATATTATAAATATCACCAAAATGGCCGCCGGCGCCAAAGGGTTAAAGATTATTAGCTTTTTGTGAGACCTGGCACTATTCTGTATATACACCAATGTATCTGGAAAAGTTCAGTTAATCGGATGGCGCGTTCCTGAGATTTTTTGACTGAAATTTTTTGGTGATATTAATATATATATATATATATATATATATATATATATATATATATATATATATATATATATGTGATTTGAATACTATTGTTCTTCGAACATTAGTAATATGTAAAGCGATGTTAGCTTACCTTAATGTGATTGCCAAACGTTCCTCACGAGAAATAGAAAGCCTATAGTTTGTTTTCATATAGCTTCTACGGTTACTTGCAACAGTTTGTCAAAGGAATTTTTCGTCATAAGAATATATTTGTAAAAATGTTGTTCATTCTTTCGTATATCTTCATAGAGAGTGGGAAATTCTCATTTATCATCATGCTCTAAATTAATATCATGAACCCACAAATTTCGTCTGTAAAATTGATTAATTACATTACATTTATTTAAGTAATTGCCTTTACTTTATCTCTTTCTAGAATCATCTCCACGCAAGGCAAGTAATAAAAGAGCTCTTTTACGAATATTGCAAAAAGTGCATACTTTTTTTCACTCTTTTTACAAATGTTTGTACTTTTTCCGCAACTTTACTTCAAATGAACCGTACTGGTGTGGTGTTTTCGCTGCATACCGTACCGCATACCGCATTGTTGTGAATCAGCCTCTATTGACCGGTTTTTCATTTTGATAATATGATATTACTATTTGCGCCGTTTTCATGACTGCATACTGACAAATGTTTTAAAATTAGTTGTCAAGCATATTCCTAGCTTAAGTTTATTAAATACTGGAGTTCGATTATAAATTCGCTGAAAGTTTTTCATTCAAAATATTCATTGAATGAGTTTATCAATTAATTATTGAATTGCACTATTTGTTCTGCATCGCATGTCGAACCGACCGTTTTTCCATTGTCCCACTACAATATACGCTCGTAAAATGAAAATAAAATCCTTACAGGCGACAAATTTTTGCCTTCAACTAATAAGCGTGATTAAAAATAGCCATTCGCACAGTATAAATTACATTAGTCATATCTGACATTTTTCTTTAATTGAACTACTTACCATGCAGAGTTCAGACTTGCATATAAAGTGCATGCAACCGAAAACGTCGCGAACGTCTACAGGCCGACAACCGACTTCTATTCCCTGGAATATCGCCTGACTTCATGACTTGATCTACTCGTAGTATTTCTTGAATTATGCATTAGTGCCTGCAGTTAAACATTATTGTTAAATTATTATTTCTTTTTCATAATTACACCGTCTCGTGGCATATGCATGTGTACGAAGTGCAATTCGATGGTACCCAAGTATGAAGTTGCAGAATTAATTCGTCTTTCCCGTCGCAAACTCTCGCTTGTCAAATATTATATTATCCCCCAAGTAGAGAGTGGCAGGCGAAACTATTTCACCACTTCGTCCATGCTGAGTAGACATGTGTCCCACCAAGCTGAAGAGTTTGCATGAAGCCAGAACATTCATCAGCTGTGCAAATCTTATATTGTTTAAATGCATATGCAGATAGTGTAATTGAATAGCTGCAGGGCAGCAGATTGGGGTTCTTGGTGGCACTTTGAGCCACAGATTGGTATGTTAATATTAATGTAAGTTTGCTGAGCTGGAGTTGGTTTACTTCCCGCCAGTTCCTTTTGCTACTGCCAAAGAATGGTTTTAAATAGCGAAAGTGAGATGAGACCATTTTTAAGGTTCCGCGATGTTGTTGAATTCTTGAGGCCTGCTTTGTGTCCCCTTCCATGGTTGACAGTCATTACTTGTACAAACTGATGTCTTGTTATTGTGCGGCGCTGTAGATCGCCTTACCGTTGTTGTTTTAAATATTGTTAATCCATTGTTAAATACTGAATTGATTCGAAATGCTTAGCCATGGTGGTCTTGGTTGTCCAGGTGGAAGTTTACATTTATTCAAAATTATGTAAACAAGGCAAAATTTCAAAAAATTAAACGAGTGTCGTGGTGTGTATTATTCAATTCTCTCCATAAAAATGGCTGCTTCAATGAAAATTATCCTGCTACACTCTGCACAAATATCATAGGGCAGCGAAACAGTTGAGAATGAGATATTACGGAAAACTACGGGAACACGAAAGACAATTGCTCCACCTGTAATGAAATTCATACGTCCACCACATCGACGAAAATAAACAATATTTTACGTTTCCCAAAAGTATTGTTTTCGTGTAATGTCGCTCCAATTACACTGAAATCCAGCTCTTCTAATTTGACAACACGATCCACGTCGTACGATAATTTTACATGTGGAACCTTTCATATTCCACCTCTAATTCCCGACAGTGTTTACCCGCTATTTCTCTCCAGGGAATTCTGGTCTTTCTACATGCTCATATATACAATCGTACATGCATAGGAGATGAGTGCGACATGTTTACCAACAAGCTTTCCTGAACGGACGAACTAGTAAGCGAACGAACAAACGAAAATCGATAGGAAGCACATTGACCCTTAAGGAAGCTCGGGGTTTTTTTAATGGCACTTTGGAAAAACTTTACGAGCCGAGAGTCCTTGTTTGCGAAGAGGACAGTAAAAAAATTATGGGGAGTGTTAAATCATAATTTAGGTCCTAGATTCACCGTCATTGTGTGCTATTACGGCATAGTTTTTGTCCGTGTCGACTTCGTGTGCTGTCAGAGCTGTTCGGGGCAGTGAATCATAAAATAATCGAGTTAGCACAACATATATGAATTATTGCTTAATTGAACAACAACGTATGGATGCTATTAAATAATAATTAGTGAATGATAGAAATAATGATCGAGCGTCAGGTTAGTTGCGAACGATAAAAGTTTTGCAATAAATTACGATGAATACGGTATAGTTAGAAAATTCGTTATTAATTTGTCGTTTCAGCTTTCAATGCACGAATGTGTTTCTATCCTATTGTTGATGTAAACCTAGATAATCCTTTTTTGATAGTTTTTATTAAAGTTATATTTAATTTGATATCGCAGAATAGCCTAAATGTTAGAATGATTTCTGATCAGCGAATTTTTATTACTTGATTTTCTGTTTATAGGTTTTTTTTTGTTTTTACCTTGAAACGACCTACTTACTCTACAAAAATTTTTCTTTGAATCAAAATATTTAGAGTTAATGATTAGCGGCAAATAAGTGACTGAAATGATTAATTTTTCATTTGAGTTATAAGTCTGCAGCGTTACTTATGTCTTCAGATATGGAAATCCGCATCATCCACGTCTTACTCCACGTCTTTACTCAAATTATTACAAAAAATTTTAATAATTCAGTTTATTCAAAAAAAAAAAGTTTGAATAAATTTTGCTGCAGTGAAAGACCACACTTGACAAAATATTCACACATTACATACGCATATAAATGCACCATTATTGTGGAGACTTATCATCATTGGGGCACTATTGCCCGAATCGAGCCTTAGCCTCCTTAATTCTTCGCCTCCATTCGTCTCGGTTCAATGAACGTGTCCTCCAGTTCGGTGCTCCCAGAAGTGACCTGCTGTCAGCAGCTATCGAATCCTCCCAGCGCTTGCGTGGCTTACCGACTGGCCTGGCTCCGCTCGCTCGCCCCTTGAGAGACAGTTTGGGGATTCGATTGTCGCTCATTCGTTCGACATGTAATTTTTGTAGACTTGCGGCTCATCATAAATGGTATACAGCTCGTTGTTGTATCGGATTCGCCATCCATCTTCTTCCCGTATTGGACCGAGGATCCTTCGCAATACCCTTCTCTCGAACGTATTCAAGGCTTTTTCAGACGACTGGGTCATTGTCCAGGTTTCGCTTCCGTTGCATAGCACAGGTCTGATAATTGTTTTATAGATGCGACGCTTCGTATTTTTGTGTACGCATCGAAATTTCAAAGTGGGAAGCACCGAAAAGAATGTCTTATTGGCTAATTGAATCCGTCGTTTGATTTCGTCAAGCTCATTCCCATCCTTCGATAGGTTCGTCCCTAGGTACACGAAGTTGTCTACGTTTTCAAGGTTATAGTCCCCTAACGTTATGTTTTGTCTTATTGGTGTCTTTTTCCTTGATTGAGTCATAACTTTTGTTTTTTGTTCGTTAATTTGAAGACCAACTTTCTTGGCGGTTTCGTCTAGAGCTACAAATACTTCCTTGGCGTCGTTGAACGAACGTGACATAATGTTGATGCCATCAGCATAAGCTACTAGTTGTGTCGACTTATATAAAAGAGTTATTCTCGTGTCAACGGGGATTTTTCTGATGACATACTCAAGCGCTAAGTTAAAGAGTACCGGAGCTAATCCATCCCCTTGTTTTAGCCCTGTATTCGTCGAAAACGAGTTGGTCATATTATACTGAATCAGCACTTGTGACGTGGAGTCGGTCATGGTGATTTTCACCAGTCGTACGAACTTTGCTGCCATTCTGAACTGCAACATGATGTTATATAATGCAGTTTGCTTGAAGCTGTCGAACGCTTGTTTGAAATCGACGAATATTTGATGGACATCAATGTTGAATTCCCAGCATTTTTCCAAAATTTGTTTGACCGTAAATATTTGGTCAGTTGTCGATCTTCCACGTCTGAAATCACCTTGATATTCACTAAAAATTTTCTCAGCGTGATGTGAAATCCTTAACTCTAGAATCTTTGTCAAGAGCTTGTACGACGTACAAAGTAGTGATATGCCCCTGTAGTTTTCGTATAGTAACTTATCTCCTTTCTTGTGAATGGGACATATAACACTTTTTCGCCACTCATCCGGCTTCGTTCCTTGTTGCCATATGCCTGTCACCAATCCATGGATTGCGCTTAAAACGTAAATTCCGCCTGTCTTCAGGAGCTCCGCGGGGATCCCATCGATGCCCGGTGCATTGTTGGGTTTCAATCGGTCCATGGCTTGTCGGACTTCATCTAGTGTAGGAGGGTGAGATGAGGCACTGTCAAGGTATGTACCAATTAGTGATGGCGATTCGTCGGGTGCGGAGACGTTTCCGTTCAGTAATTACTGGAAATAGGACGCCCATCTTTCCTTCACCTGTTCTGACCCACTTATGATGCTTCCATCGGCAGCCCTACATAGGCTAGTTCGTGGTTTAAAGCCTTGTTTTAAGTGCCTCACTACTTTGTACGCTTTTCGAGTGTTGCTAGCCGTAAAGTTGTCATTCATGTTATTCAGCATGCGGTCAAAATGCTTTTGTTTCTTACGTCTAATTATTCTATTAGCTACTCTCCGAAGATCGTCATATTTTCCTTTCTTGGCTCTAGTCGGTTGTTCAATGTGGATTTTGTGGGTCGCATTCTTTTCGTCCAACGCGGCTTGACATTCCTCGTCGAACCATTCATTTCTGCGTTGCCCGGCTGTATATCCCACTACTTTTTCGGCTGCTACATTCACTGCGCTTTTGATGGTGTTCCAAACTTCGTTGATAGACGTGGTGTTAGGCGTGGAAGCTAGTTCCATTTCCAGAGCAGATCTATACTCGGCTTCCATCGTCTTGTTTCGAAGCTTGTTAACATCGAACTTGCGTTTTGAACTTGCTCTGGCTACTTGCTCTACGACAGTGATATTCGACATCGATATCGAGTCTTTACTAAGTAGTGATCGAAGTCCCAGTTGGCCCCACGGTAGGCTCGCACATCTAAAATACTGGAGGCCCACCTTTTCTGAATTAGAATATGATCAATCTGATTAAAGGTGCGGCCGGCCGGGGATGCCCATGTCCTTTTATGAATGTAGCGAGGCGACTTATAGCATATATACATTTTCTATCCACACAATTTAGCTGCTTCCGTTTGGGAGAGTTCGATCAGATTTTTTTCACGGAACAATAAAATTTTAAGGTCTGAAATAGTATACTCGTATAATGTTCGAAATATATCGTTTCACCAGTTAGGGCTTATTTATAGTAGTCATTTTTGAAAATGCTTCAAAGATAACGAGATCAACTAATCTGACACTTTTATTAGATAGCTGACGAACTGGCCAATGAACTAAAAAAGTAACCGAGTAAATCAGGGTGCTAATGATATTTCTCTGCGATCCTCGCAGGGCATTAATCCTCTCTATACACTTATAAACAGCGGCCATCGGACAAAACCGAGCTTCAACATGTGATTTTTTTTTTAAATGAAAAAGAGAGTATCGTATATTTATGCGCATCAAAAATTTGTAATTCGTACTTCTCTACCGTCAGGTAACGATAATATGTACATATATTGAAATAAATAATAAATATACCAAGTAATTAAATTGAAACGCAAAAAGATTCAAAGTAAATTTCTCTTACAATCGGAAAAAATAGTACTTGATTGACAATGTGATCAGTTATTAAGTCGAATGATGCACAATAGGTAAAAATATATTTTTATTGTACTCATACAGCTTTTCGAACCATGACGTCATAGATGTAAAAGAATTGGATATGAAATGGAAATCATTTTCTCGTTCTATTTAGTAAGCTTTTTTTCATTCCGAATCTCTCGTTTGCAAATCGTTTCAGAGCGATTTACTTTGAAGCCCTAAATTGTAACACTAGTTTCACACAACCCATATTTTTGGATACGCTCCAATTTGCTTTAAACATTTCAAATACACCCTAATTAAACGCTAGCAATTTCAAGTAACATTCAATTAAAAACTGAACAGCCACTTTGAGACAAGCTTGAAATTAAGTCATTCGAATACAGCATGCTCTCGGGCTCGAATTAACCCAACCTATTGGTAACATGACTGGTCTTTTTTTCTTTGGTCTTCGATACTCGTTTTCGAGTGGAACATTTTTTCTTGAAAATTTAGTCTGAGAAGAAACGAAAAAACTGCTATCTTTCGCAAGTCACTTCAAGCAATATCTTTTACCTAACTAAGTTGTTTGTTGGCCAAATTAAAGTATTAAATTCACGGTAGATTTATTGAATAGATCATGTGTCGGACCACACCGGATGAATAACCATTACCTGACGTCTGATTTAAGTATTTTGAAATTCTGTTGACGGTAAGAACCTTGACTTTTGTGGCTAGTGAATTAATTATTAATGAGCTAATATTAATCGAAGGATGCAAATAGATGGAAGCGGCGTCGATTCAATATTGGCTACACGTGGTAGTAATTTATTGCGGAAATTAGCGTTGGTTCGATGCGTATAGATGGTCAGAGAATATATTTGTTGTAATGTTTATTTCTGGAGTTTTTTCCTCGGAACACCGATTTCAATTCAAGCAAACCAATATTAGAGCTTGAAAAGTTATTGAGTTTGTCAATTATGAATATCAGTATTTCGTCGATCCATTTTGAAAATGAATAAATGAAACATATAACATATAATCGAAAGAAAATAGTGGGGTGAAACGGAGATTTAGATTATGACTAGATAGAATTCAGTCCTTGAAATATCTGAAATAAAACCAAACTATTCTTTTAAATTTAAAATTTTTTTTTGGCTACCCCTAGAGATAATATAAAAGTTTGTTTTTAATTTATTTTGAAAAGAGTTGTACATTCAGAAATCAAAATAATCTAAGAAGCGATTTTGAATAGCTTGAAATATCAAGCCCTGTAATTGTTTTGCTCGTTGGTAAGAGGAAAATTGCAGCCATAAAGCCTCAGAAGAGAGAGATATAAGGAAATGAAAATGGCAGTGAGAAGTGAAGCAATTTGCCTAGGCTGAGCGTTAGTAGTAGTAAGCGAATTTGACATTCACTTACTGTGCCGAACAGAAAGATAGAGTGAGATAGATAGAGAAAAATAGTTGGCCAGGTGCACGCGAATTTGACAATTACTTACTCAGCAACAACAAAAGCTAAGGTATTGGGGAAACCAAGGGGAATATCTGAGGTAGCAATTCTCTCGATTTGTTCTATTTATAGATTTTACCTTTGTGGTAAAATTGCTTCACTAAATTTCGTATATGTATACGCTTGTTTCATTTCCTTAGTCTCTATGTTCTAAGCATAAAGCCCTGCGAAGAGAAAAAGCTTCTTCATAACTCTGCAAAAAGAAATGGCTTCTTTCTCTCGCCAATAGAGATGACCCCAAGGCAGAAGTGACATATAGCTGATCAGATTCATTTCGGATGTCTCATTTTAATTAGTGGACAATACAGACATTTTTCATGCAAAACTCCACTAAGTCTTCGCATTGTCAATTTAACGAGAAGATGAAAAAATTTTTATTTTGCATTCCAACGATTCAATTTCCTCATTTTTTCGACAATATTCTGGGGCACTACTGTCGAAGGTGAAAAACAGATGTGATTAAGTGGAAAGTTTAGCAAAAGGTTTAGAAGATCTTAAGATGAGGTTGAAAAACTAGGGGCTTTGGCAGTGATATGCAACATATGCAGGTTAAGTTTCATCTTAGAGCCATAGATTACGCCAATAATCTTGAAACTAGCAGCAACCTTGAGACCGAAACTGAGAACAGAATAGGATCACAAATTATCATTTTTATGGTTTATAATATTGCTGCTAATATTTTATCATAAGCATTTATTTGCAAATCTAGTTCATGGTAAATTGGACGATCGATTGCTGGAGGCACATATTTTGCTGGTACTTACGCATACAACCTCCAAAGATAGCAGTATGTTCCCTTTCAGCTCAGGCAGTTCGGTCATCATTTTTGGGACGGTTTACGTGACAGCAATCTATAACCAGCTACACAGGGCTTTGACGGATCCCACTTCTACGCCGCAAGTGATAAAAAAAACTACGCTCAAAAAACTACCAAAATGTTTTCCACTTGCGCAAGATCATCTCCTATGTTTGACACATGAACAATTATGTCCCAAAAAATTCCTTAAAACCTCAATAGCTCTTTTAAGTTCAACGCCGCTGGGACGAACGAAAACGACCATCAAAAGAGCTTCAGGTTAATTCACTTCACTTTCACTCACGCTGATGCAACGAGGTTTGAACCATAGCCGAAAATCAGTGTGTCTAGCGATTATAATGCGCTAGAGTTTTTTTTATGTGACCTATCATAGAATAGGCATCATAAAAACCAAAAAAAAACCGACTTTACCTGTTACTCTGGTTTGACATGCACTGAGAAAAAGTTTGATTGCAAGTGAATATTTGTATGCACTAAAATAACTGGTACGTAAATAGATTGAGTGTAACAGCGGTACATAATTCCTCTTATAATTCCTGAGTTGCGGTTAAGAGCAAATATTTCGTTGAGCTATCCAGCTACTTCAACAATAGCTTTCCGTTTACCTTGCTTTTAATATGTGGAGATTTCAACTTACCGAACCTAGAATGGACTCATAGCTTTTCTTCCCTAACCTCCTCCAACAATACTTGATAGCCTTATCTTTCCATTCATTGTATTCTCTTTCTCAATTCAACTCTCTTCCCAATATAAGTAACAAAAAACTAGACTTCGTCCTTTATAATATACCCTCTCATAATGTCAATGTTCATACAGCTCCATTTTCTTACAACCAAGCTGGCTTGCACCACCCTAAACTCTCAGTTGCACTTTGTGCTGATTATCAGACCAGTAGAGCTTCTTCTCCGGTCGTTCAGACTTCACTGATACTGAATTGAACTTGATTAATTGGTTCTTATTTTCCCGCAGCCTCACTGTTGATGCACTTGCGATAAAATTCCAAATCTACCTCTCCAGCCTTTTCTCCTGCTTCACTCGTTCCAGTCATCCTCGCAAATCTAATGACGCTCTTGATTTTGACGTCATATGACATCTGCGCCAAAGCTAAGAATGCAGCCCGAACTAGATTTAGAATTGCAGTCTCTCATGATGACTTCCTCAATTTTTCGGGACTACATTGTGCTGCCAAAATTGCCATCAATCAGGCTATCTGCGATTACTTTTCAAGCATTGGGTCCTCCATGTGCTCTAATCAACAGAAACCCCTTCGGGTTTTATGTCCGTTTCCTCAAAAAATTCCATCGTTTTCCCGATTCCACGTTTTTTGATAGTGCTACCGCCTCTATTACACGAAAAATTTACGACCTCTGCAAAAATGTCTTCTAATTTCCAAACGCAATGCAATATTACATGTGAAGTCCCCCATGAGGCTTCATCTTCCCTATCTTTCAATCTAGAAATTAAATCCTTACTTGAATGCCTTGATGATATTCCAAACCTGTTGGTCAAGTAACTTTCATTGCCCTTAGGTGTTCTTGTGTCTATATATTTTACTTCAATCCCTCCTCCGGTTCTTTCACAATCAGTTGGAAATCTGCTTGCTTATTTCACTCATCCACAAGTCTGACGACCTAAGCTGCCTGCGTTTCCAACTATCGTCCCATTTCAATTCTTCCTTGTTTTTATGAAGCTCTTGAAAGAGCGGTTCACACCAGGCTGCTTCGTCGCCTTCATCCTGTCCCTGCTCCTGAGCAACGTGGTTACATCAAAAGAAGATTTTTCGCCTCTAATCTTATATCGTTTACTCACTTGGTTGCTTCTGCTTTAGACCAACGGAAACAAATGGATGTTATATACACTGACTCTTCAAAAACTTTTGATTCTGTTCCACCCTTTCCACTTCTATCAGCATTCCGGGGCTCCTGAGGGCTCCATTCTTTGTCCATTATTATTCCTTGGTGTGTTTTTTGATCCAAAGCTCAATTTTAACCAGCACATTGCGTATATAACTGCCAAGTCCTCTCCGTTTGTCTGGTGTCACCAGTGCTGCCATTTATTTTTTTGGAATAATGCTAGATTCAATTGTATTTAATGCTAAATAATGCTAGATCTTGTAAAATTATAATGCTAAATAATGCTTTCTTATTTAATTGAAATAAACATGGTCCAACATGAAAACAATATGTAGATTTATATGAGGGTTGATCAATAAGTAATAATAATCGGTTATTTCCCGTTCGCATAAGATTAAAAAAAAATTGTTTACTACTGCATATATTCACTAAGTCAGCATGAAAAAACATATAAATAGGCTACGATTCCAGGGAGCTACATTCATTTGAATACGAACAGTTGAAGAGAGAACATCAAAATGTGGAAAAACGAAACTCAAGCTGTCATTAGGTCTGTTCCCGTACTACGATTAATTGCGATTAATCGCGATTAATTGCAGTGAAACCGTTCCCGTACTCCGTTTTACTGAAAACTGAAAATTTCCCCTCTTTCAGTAAATTTCAGTAGGGTCTGAGCTACTGAAAAATACTGAAAAGTGTCAAACGGAGTAAATATTTTCATATGTGCGCGGCAAGCAACATATTTTTTGCGTAATGTTGCTATGAAGGTCGAATATTTTTGTGGCGATAATTTATTACCGCTTAGGATGACTTTATAATCACTATTGTTCTCCCAAAAACCGAAAACTGACACTTTGGGTTGTCAATTTTCAGGAAATACAATGAGAGCGTTCCCGTACTTTTCGTGAAATTCCCCACCACATGATTCAGGAAAATTCAGTAAAATTCAGTTACTGAAACTACGGGAACAGACCTATTAAGTACCTCTGTTTGAAAAAACTATCTACCGGAGGCATACACGGCGACATGGTGGAAACATTAGGAGACTCTGTTCCTCCGTATTCCACCGTTGCACGCTACGCCAAGGAGTTTACGCTGGGAAGAACATCCACTAAAGATGAACAGCGCGAAGGACGTCCATCCACATCCCTCACTGAAGACAACGTAAAACAAGTCGAAGATGTTGTATTGCCAGATCAAAGAATGACCCTCAGGCATGTAGCTGAGGTCACAGGGATCTCATATGGTAGTGTTTGAAATATCTTTGCGAACAAATTACATATGAAGAAGGTCTCTGCGCGTTGGGTACCGAGAATGTTAACGGACGAGCATAAGAAGAAACGAGTCGACATTTCAAGGCTAAATCTCAAAAAGTTTCAGGCAAATCAGGAGAATTTTTTGTCACATTTCGTGACTATGGACAAGACCTGGATCCACCATTTCGATCCAGAAACCAAAGTGCAATCGATGACCTGGAAGCGACCCTCTTCATCGACGCCGAAGAAATTAAAAGCGTCAAGTTCGGCAGGAAAGGTTATAGCATCAGTTTTTTGGGACGCTGAAGAAATTATTATGGTGGAATATTTAGAAAAGGAAGCCATTATATCAGGCTCTTACTAAGTTGACCAAATAAGAAGATTGCGAGATGCAATGAAGGAGAAAAGACGCGGCAAACTGCGAGCCGGAGTTCTGTTTCTTCAAAATAACGCACCGGCTCACAAGGCTGCCGTTGCGATGGATACAATTAAAGAAACAGGATTCGAACAGATTGAACACCCACCCTATTTGCCAGATCTAGCACTCAGTGGCTTCTACCTCTTTCCTCGCCTCAAACACCTTCAAAGTAAGAAATTTGAAGATGATAGGGAAGTGATGGCCGCTGCTGAGGCATTTTGGGAGAGTCAAGATAAAGAATTTTTTGTCTAAGGGTAGGTATCCTCGGTTTGGAAAAAAAGATGGACTAAATGTATTAACTTCTTAGAAGACTATGTTGAAAAATAAATATATTTTTTAAGTTTAATCACCTTAAAAACAAATTAGAAGTTTAAAATTTACATCTCAAAATGTTTCTGTATCTATTACAGACATATCAGTTATACCTAAATCGCCTTCTCTTGTGTAAAGCTCATTTCTACCAATATTTTTCAAAACATCGTTTGGAATCCCACAATCAAAACAGCAACAATTATTTATTTTTAAGTGAAGAAAAAGTATTAGTGTCGGATAACGAAGATTTTTCTCCAGCGTTATCCGTGCGATTGTTTGCATTTGAAGCCCTAACAAAACAATTGATTCACATTATTCAGGAAAAAATATCTAACTAGAATACACATACTTTGATAAACTTGAACTTGTAGATGTCCGAGGCTCCTGGGAGTTTGAAGTGGATGGGCCCATATCACTGATTTTTAGCATCATCATGATTTCATGGAAAGTTACCATATTTAAAGCAATATAGATGACTTTATAGTCTTTATATTTTAGATTTTATAATCACTATAATTATTTCAAAATCAAACAATTGTCACTTCTGGTTGTTACTTCGAAGACAATGACATGAGCGCGTTTTTGTATTTTTCATGAATTTCCGCCACCACATGATTCAGGAAATTTCCTTTCATGAACGCGACTGAAAGTACACGAACAGAGCTATTATGGAGAAAAATTTGATGGTTGAGATTGTAAATAGATGAGTGCCAGATTATTCCGAAATCTAAACTTAAATGCTAAAAATAATGCTAGATGCTAACTTCGAATTTCGAATGCCGTCTTGGAAAAAATAATGCTAGATCTAGCATTCAAAATGCTAAAATGGCAGCACTGGGTGTCATCCTTCGATGCTCAGCTCCTTTTCCATCGTCTTTACGACTCTCCATCTGTTTTCTTTTATCACTTGTTTGAAGCACCTTAAAGTATTGTTGTCAAATCTAGTCTCCCCGCCATAATTATCTTAAGGGGGTATTCCGGTTTTTCGGTTTGAAAAAATCGAAAAATTTTTTTTTGCATTTTCTTATTCCACTATGATCATATAATCTTGCTTTAAAATTTTATCGCAGTATCTGTTTTCGTTTTGAAGTTATTCGCATTTCCACCACTATCATCTCTGGAAAATCCCCGGCACGCTTGAGGCGAGAGTGTTTGAGATAAAACTTAAAACGCGATTTTCTCAAAACCATCTTTTCTCAACTTCTTGACAAGATTTCTCGAAAACGGTCTTACAGAATTTAATGAGTGATATATCAAATTATTTGCTATGATTTAAGGAAAAAGCTGAACTACGATTGTGATGATACAAAACAATTAACTATAATTTTTAATAAAAAAACTAAAAAAAAAAGGAAAAATTAGAAAAAAAAATTGTTATCAGCTGCCATTTTTTAACGAATAATTGGATATTGATAAGCGTAGTTCATCTTGTAACGGGTATTTTCCTGAGTAAAATGACACCTCATTTGCTAATGTCAGATAATTCAAACGGACGCAATCCTGCCAAGATTGATTTTCAAAGGTCAACTTCAAGCCCTCATAGCAACAACAATTTTCAACTTTTTTTTTGAAATCCAAGTTTTTTCTAAAGTTTAAATCCTGCAATAAACGCAAAATAAAACCATATCCATTGAGTATTTATTTTTATGTATTAAAATTCATATTGAAATAATGAATGATTATCGCGTGAAAAACCGGAATACCGCCTTAATAAGGCGGTAGAATACCTTCAGCGTGGTCTAACTCGTTCATTGTTGTTGAATTTCAACATCATTTGCTGTGGGTATAGTGCTCGTCTTAGATTCCCGACAAGTGTTCCTTGACGAGTGATAGCTTTTTAAGCTACTCCACGGTCCTATGCTCTCCTATTTTGGATATAAGTGGTACTTGCGTAGCACCAATTTGTCGGATAAATCTTCGATAATGTTTTCTCTGCTCTTCGCGTGGTCAGAAGCTTATTTGAAATCTTCTTTATCTTTTATCAGCAGGAAAGCTAACGATCGTCAGGTTGTTCCTTTTGTACTAACGTTTTTTCAGGAGCTTGAGTAGCCTAGTGGGTAGAGCACTGGCTTCTTGCGTGTGGGGTCCCTGGTTCGAATCCAGGTTCGGACGAGGGTCCGCGCACCAAGCTTTGAGTTCACCTAGCTCTGATTAGGTACCTGATTTAAATCAGGGGTGAAGTGAGTCGTGGAACTAATCACTCCACACTCGTATCCACAATGATTAAAAAAATTGTAATGAAGCTCTCTACCAGCTTCAACCCCTAGACCCGTACAAGGGTTGTCGTGGGATTGCTTTACTTTACTTTTAACGTTTTTTCAACTTATATCTCAAATTAAAGTCCTAATTCTTAAAGCTTCTTTTTGTGTTAGATTATTTTTATCATTATTGTAACTTCTTCTTTATTATCTTTTTTGTAATTGGGTATTAGCTTGTTAAAATGGATTATTAATAAATAAATAAGTTATTGCAATATGACCAAAACAATTTCTGAAATAAATCAGTGTTACGTAGATACCTGCGGGCTGCGTCTATGGCAGTTCTTTGGAAATAAAATCAGAAGATTGTGGTCAAAACAGATGACTGTTAAAGATATAGTATGCCTACAATAAGCCACGACTAATTGAGCCTCTATCCAGTCATATTCAGTCATTTTAGACTTTCTTTGCCGAATAAATCCAAGTGAAATTTTTTCAACGAATTTTTGTTTGACAATAGACAATAAATATAATATGTTTCTTTACCATAATTGTAATCATATCTCTCTGATTGCTTTGGTACAATATCTTTGCAATAGTACTTAATAGCCCTCAAATTATAACTATCGTAGTTAACAGTTGGTGATAGTACATTTCTGTTTACAGATATACATTTATGATATTCTACAGTTTTGCTGCACTGACTGCACTCATTCAACAAATTTAATTGCTTTAAAACAGATGGACTCTAGACATGCAACAAAACGTTTGACCGGGAATTGTCAACATTCACGTTGCTTTGGCCTCGCAGGGTCATACAACACATAGTCAAAGACCTGACGCTGCTTTATAAAATTTATTGCATTCACCGTGATACACGTTTTTGCATAATATGACTTGATCAAAGTGAATTGTAACAAGCTTGATCTAATATTTGACACAATAATTAAAATTGAGTATATTGCTTCCATGGGAAATTTTCCTGAATATTTATGTCCGTAATTAATTTTCCGCATCAATGTGATCGTCATACAAGCACATCAAACATCATACCACACGCTAAGATTGCTGCGATTGCCACGATCTGTGCTAAAATTGGCAAATTTCCTAATACAAACCGGGTGCTGACCGCGAAACTAGAAATCGACTAAACGGTTTCCTTCAAAACAAATGTGTAAAGCTTTGATATTGGATGTGAGCTAACAGTAGAGTATTATCTGATGGATGGATATTCCAGAGGGTGCTTTAAATATCTATGTTTTGATTATGTATATTTTCCAGGGGTTGTTTTAAATATTTATCTTCGAATTATGATTTTAATTATAATTTGGAAAAGTAAGGAAAACCGAACTGAAGGGGTTGCAATGTAACTTAATAAACATATCTACGACTAATATTTGTAAAAATGTATGCAGTTCTTCTACTACATACATACATATGTAAATGAATGTTATTGTACGCTTACGAAAGATGCAGCACAATTCAGCTAAAATATTCAGCTGTGTTAGCTTTTTAATTGATACTATTATATACACCCTGTCTCTGGGATTTTCTAATATAAGATTATCTAACACAATGTTTACACAATTCATTGCAATGCCAAATTCCAGATATGATAATCATCAAGGACTTGTAAAATTAGGATTCAACTGGTTTTCAATGGCTAGCGGACAAATACTGTATTTCTTGAGTTACAGTAACAAAAAGATGTGGGCGTTAAGAACTTGCCTTCACTGCAATGACAATAATTAACACTCTAATTAATCACGCGAGTCTCGCGAATGTCGCGAAATACGACAATTATTCTGACGCAGTCTCGTGAAATCATTATTCGTTCATCACTTTCAGGAAAATTGCTTCAGACCTTCAGCATTTCGCTTGGACAATGAAAATAGGCTAATTGCAAGGAAAATTAGTAAAATCAATTTGTGATAAGCATGTGCTGAGCTCTGCGAGACACGTGACGAAGATAAGTTATGGCCGAGGCTATTAACATGGTGGAGTAGCAATCGACTTATTTGTATTGTAATATAAAAAAAAAATTGTAAAAAATGCTAAGAAAAAAAATAAAGAACTTTTCGGGACTCATTGAACTTGACAGAACCGATTCATCAGTCATCGAAAACTTAAATAAAAAATATTTTTATTCGATTTTATAAATTACGGCTAAACCAATTATGTCGGCACCCAGTGTGCCAAATTCGCCATTTCCTAGAGAGCTCTTTCAGAAAATTGAAGCGAATTCAGAAAAAAGTTTCGCATTCTCAAACATATTCGTTACGAACTCTTTAAGACTGGCATATGGAAAACGTTACAAAAACGCCGAAAGCACTCAAATTTTCCCCTCTCTAGCTCTTGAAAAGCTTTTGTACATTGATCAATTTTTTTTCAGGATTCATTGCGAAGCTTTTGGGAGTTCCTTGTGAATTCTTTGTGATTCTTTGCGAATTCTTTTCGAATTCTTCGCGAATTTTTTAAGAATTATTTGTGAATTCTTTAAGAATTATTTGCGAATTGATTACGAATCGTTTGCAATTTTTTTCCTAGAATCTTTTCTTGGCTTTTTTGTATTTCTTGTTCTTTGAGAATACTTTCAATACTTTTTTAATATATGCATATAACATATACTCATTAAAATACTTATTATTTTTATTTCTATTGGATATTTATTGTTTATTATGTATACATATATTATTTATTGTTATTATTTATTGCTACTAAATAGCATTTGTTTTCAGACTCTTGTTAATTCGGCCTTTGGTGTTATAGAATTTTTTTTCAAAAAGCATTCCAGCTCGTCTGGTCTAATTGACGAAAATCTTCGCACTGCAGCTTCAGAACACAAAAGAGAGAAATTACTAGAGAACAAAAAACTACTTATTCCAAGAGCTTTTAATATTTCTATCTCTTTTTCTCACTTTCTGAATAGTTGTAACCAATTCTGAATTCCGAATTTGGCACGCTGGGTTTCAGGATCGTCTCACGAATATTAAAATAAAAAGGTAAGTAAATGCATTGATGCATAAGAATTTTCGACTACAAGCTTTTGTATGCAATATTGTAATTAATAGTGAAACTTCTTAAGTCTTTGTGCTTTTGTAAAAATTCCTATATCTACTTTGAGTTCTCTGTGTCATAAATTAAAGCTCTGTAAAAAATTGTCGGAAAGTAACGACGATGACTTTCTGGACTCATGAAAAGTGGCGAAGATTTTTCCTATTCATAAGAAGAGCAAAATTAAAAAGGCCAGCAATTTGCGTCCGATCTAATCTTGAAAAATTTTTTGAGAGAATCTGGATGTAAAAGATAAAACTTCATTGTGAGCTTACACAGATAATACCTGAATACTAGTTTGGTTTAAGGCGCAAGCACGAAATGCAGAAAACCATCTCGTTCTTGCATGATCAAATTGAATGAGCAAAAAAAATCAATTGAATGAGCAAAACATTCCAAAAGTAGTGTGTGCAGGGCTGCCAGATTTGGCTACTTGAATCAGTCATTTGGAGTCGATATTCATGCCCTGGCGATTGGCTACATTTTCGGCTACTTCAATGATGAAAACGACATTTTTCGTAATCGCATAAAATTTATACAGCTTACTCGAAAATTTAAACATTTAAGGAGAGATATACACCTAGAATGGTCGGCAAATCGATTTATTTTTTATTGCATTTTCGTGAAGATACAGGTCTCAAAAATATCTGGTGA